>SJYQ01010651.1:70829-123767 GCA_006410935.1 Redunca redunca
TGGGTGTATCACGTCTTTATTCATTCACCTGCTGATGGACACTTAGATTGTTTTAATATCTTGGCTACTGTAAATACTGCTTCATATTTACAATATATAACGTGTGTGTGCTAAGCTGGTTCAGTTGTATCTGACTCTTTGTGACCCTATGGGCTGAACCCTGCCGGGCTCCTCTGTCTGTGGTATTCTCCAGGCAAGAATACTGGATTGGGTTGCCATGCCCTTCTCCAGGGGATCTTCCTGACCCAGGGATCAAAAGTGTGCTCCTGAATTGCAGGCAGATTCTTTACCGCTGAGCCATGGGGCGGGGAGGTGGGTGAGGCACAGGAACCCTTATATAATATAGTGAGGACATACATCTTTTTGAATTACTGTTTCATTCTCTTCTCATAAATAAGCAGAAGTGGAATTTCTGGATCTGTATGGCAGTTCTATTTTTAATTATTTGAGGAATATCCATATTGTTTCCATTTTTGTAACAACGTCAGATGACAGATGTTAATTAGATTAGATGTGGTGATCATTTTGCAGTACAAATATCAAATCACCTAAAATAACATCATGTTATATGTCAGTTACACCTCAAGAAAAAAAAAAAAAAGAGGAAGAAGGCCGATCCAGACACACAGGCTCCAGGCAGTGGGGCTGCTCTGAGTCCTGGAGAGCAGCGGCGGAAGAGCAAAGGTGGCAGGTCAGTCAGGTTTCCTTTGTCAGAAGGGTCTTCCCCCTCCTCACCCCCTGCTCCTTGGTCATTTCCATCATCTCTAGGCTCCTAACTAAGACCAGAGGGAGCTGGACCTGAAGAAACCACACGGTGCTTTCTGACATGAACAAAGTGACTGTGGAGAATATTCCTGTTCTGCTGATCTGAGGGCTTCCTGGAAGAAAGAGCCATCTTAAGTGGAACTGACTTAGACGTGCAAAAGTCCTTTGGAACTGTACTCCAAAGCACCATCCTAGCCAAAACCTGATGTGGGCAGTGGAATACTAGGGAAATCACTCTCACTAGGTTAAATCTCTCCATAAACAGCTCTCCAAGGGAACTTCTACCAATAGACTTGGGTTATTGCTTGAAGTGAGTCATCATTTAGGAAATGATTACCCAGTAGTTGGATTTGTCATTTGGGGATTAACTATGTCACCCCAAGTTACATGTAACATATTGGGAAAAGCAGGGAGAGTAGACAGAGGACCTGGAGTATAGTCTGAACCTCACCTTTGCTATTATAGATTCTGAATCTCAGGCTTGTCACGTTTCACAGGGGGTTAATATCCACCTTTTCTCCTTTAGTTTTCTAGTCCCTAGAGTTGCACATGCAGAGAACACCATCCTTAACTCTCCACTGGGTGAGTTGCTTCAAGTCTGTCCTTCAGGAAACCTTGCCTTGACTTTGTTCTCCCTTTGCTCCCATAACCTGAGCAAACATCACTCCATTTGAGGATAGAAAAGACATTTGATCTCTGTTCTCAATGCCCTTTATAATGCATTTCATACTTGCTGACTAAACTAATTGCAGTTCTTTTTACAAACTGTTCAGTGCTACATAAAATGATGATCCTTAAGTCGTTAATCACAAAAGGTACTGAAAATAAAAAAATACATACTAGCACCTTGGTCTTACATGTTAAAACGTCTTTTTCTTTTGAAGTATAGTTCATTACAATACTGTTAGTTTCAGGAATACAGCAAAATGATTCATATATACATATATATGAATATATATTATGAAAATGTGTATAATTTTTTAATTCTTTTCCACTGTAGGTTATTACAAGATATCGGTTATAGTTCCCCATGCTATACAGCAAATCCTGGTTATATAGTAATGTGTACCTCTTAAATCTCATACTAATTTATCCCTCCTCTCCTTTCCCCTTTGGTAACTGTTTTTTACGTCTATCAGTGTGCTTCTGTCTTGTAAACAAATTCCTATTTATTACTTTTTGGATTCTACCTATAAGTGATATTGTATATGTCTTTCTGATTTATTTCACTTAGTATGATAATCTCTAGGACTGTCAACATTGCAGCAAGTGGCAGTATTTCATTCTTTTTCATGGCTGAGTAGTATTCCACTGTATACGCATTATACATACTACATCTCTTTATTCATTCATCTGTTGATGGACACTCAGGTTGCTTCCATAGTTTGTTTTTAATTTTTTGGCTGAGCCACACTACATGTGGGACCTTAGTTCCCCAACCAGACACTTAACCCACCCCTACTACATGAGAAGCCCAGAGACTTAACCACTGGCCTGCCAAGAAAGTCCCTGTAAATAGCTTCTTGCATCTTTTAAAACACTTCAGAAATCTACAAAGAATTACAAAATTTTTGAGTAAACAGTCTTCAGTTTAATTCAGGTTCTTCCAAATATTTGCAGCTTATTGATACTAAGTTTTCATATACAAATGTACTGCCCCCCCTCCATCCCCGCCAAATGACACAAAGTTTACACATAAAAATTGGTAAAAGAATTTATTATGTGGCTTAGGCAGGTCTTTGCATTCTACTAACAGAAAAGCATTTTTCCACATCTTAGTCAACCTAACAAACAATATATTTGTGTTTTTATCTACATGGCTGCAGTATTACCCTATTGAAGAAAACCTTCCTTTCATTTGTACTTTGGTGCAATTATACAGTAGATACCTCTTTCTCCAGAAAATAAAAATATTCTTGATCGAAGCCTGAAATGGAAAAAGACAGTAACACCAAGTTTCTCACACCACTTGGTAAAAGATTGCAATAGAAATCCAAACAGTATACTGCTTAACAGACGAAGATGACACGTGTGCCACTATTGTGGGCACTCACAACTCTGTAGGAATGCTTCAGCACGTGGGTTTGTTTTTCCGGGGTTTTCACATATGATAGGTGGAATTGTACCATAATGAAGAATAGTCACCTTTTGCTCAAGAGACTCAAATATTAGACTCTAGCATGGGAAACATCTCTTGGGTCATAGTAATGTACGAATGGACAGGGGAAAAAATTGCCTTAGCAAAAATTTCACCACTGACCAAACACCTGAAATGTTTTTATCACAGCTTTCATATGTTAAAAAAAGTTTCCTGCAGAGATGAAGCGTATTCATGAAATAAAGCCTAGTCGCTATCATCTGAACCATGTTCTGAGCCCCTATCCGAGGCTTCATTGTTGGATCCCTCGGGTTCAGATTCATTTCCGGAACCTGGGCCGGAGCCCTCATTGTCAGACGCTCTTTCGGAGTCGTGGTCCGACTCGGCACTCGGGGACGCAGGCCGGGAGTCCATCTCAGAGCCTGCGGAGCGGCTCCGCCCTGACCGCAGGGACTCGTTGTCTGACTGTTCGGAGCCTGAGGGTCTGTGCTTCCTGGCTGGCTGGTCGCTGTCTGAATCCTCATCGGAGTGGGATCTCCGGGACCGCCGGGGACTGCCGGCCTCGCTGCCGGACTTGTTCTGGTTCTCGTCCGAGTCGCTCTCCGAGGAGGCACCTTTCTTCCGCGGCTCGCCCTCATCTGAGTCACTGTTGCTGTGGCTGTTGCGGGGATGCCTGGCAAAGAGAAATACTCGTTACAGGCCAGGTCTCCGGCCGACATCACCTGACATGCCCTTTTAAAAGAGAAGGGCAGAATATTCTGGACCTGATTAGTGTTTTTACTGTGGTATTTCTTTGGTGTACTTTTTTTGTAAATGAGATGTTGTTCATAATAAAAAGGGGATTAAAGTAGGAAGAAAGAATAAGGCACGTTAGCCTTAAGACAGAATAAAAACAGGGAAGGATGACTCTCTCTGGTAATAGCAGGCACCTTTCATCAGAATGAAGCATTTCTCAATTTTACACATAAAATTAGGTAAGGAAGGAATACATCTATCTTTATAAGCAAATCCATAGCAGCAGAGGTAAAACCTAGGACCTCACTTGGCTGCAGAGACTATGGACATGAACCCTCTCCCAAGGGTTGGCTGAGTGGGGCTCCCCTTTCCCATCTGTGTACGAGTCGGCCAAGGAGCCAAGTCACCAATCCTGTTCTGGGATTTGCTTCTGCTCTGATGCCCTCTGACACTAGACTTACTCTGCACAGGACGCTGGGCTAAGGGGGTTCTGCTGCTTGCTTGTTTACTTTTGCCCGAGTTTCTCCTCTACATATCAGATGTTAAAGGAAAGGACTTGTGCTAACGCTGGGGATGGTGGTGGCAAGGGAATCTTGGCTTCCTGCAGGAACAAACGTTCCCTCAACCACTGTGACAGCTGCTACCTCCCCCACAACCCCCCACTGCACTGCGCTCACCAGGAGGGACATGCTTCTCCTCTGGCATATTCCTTGTTTTTGGTTTCCATGACAAATATTCCAAGAAAGTAATATTAAACCCTTCAGGGTCAGTCTAAGAAGGGTGATGGAGGTGAAACAGATTACTCTCCCCAGCAATGAAAGCACCCCTGCAGACTGAAGAGCGGCTCTTTGTGCTCACATCTGAAAGAAACCTAGACACACGCCACGTAACTCAGGTCACTCGGGGAGGACGTGAAGCGTGCACAAGAGGGTGCTAGACACTCCTTCTGTACATACACCCAGTACCAGCGGGCCCCTTGACTCTAATTCACTCCGTTCCATCTGGCTAAAGAAGGAAACACTTCCTGAGGGTTTAACCATCACGCCTCTAATCAATGGACCAGGATAACACTGTGGGCAAGGACCAGTGGTTTATGGAAAAGCAATCCGAATCTGTGTCAAACAGTGTCTTCAGAGAAAATGGGAACCAAACATCTTCACAGATGCTTTACCCTACCAGGCTAGCCACCCCACCCTCAGCCGCAGACCCCTAGCCCCTTCAACATGCTAACCTCTCACTGCTGCCTCACCTCTAACCCACCAGGACTCCCTCTCTTGCTTTTATTTAAAAAACTTTTTTAAATTATTTATTGTTTTTTTTTTCAGAAGTACAGGTGATTAAGACTCTTTATTCTTCTAAAAGACTTAAACAGCCTTTTACAAAATATATCTCAGTAATTACCCTTACTACTTCAACTCCAGATTACATACGGTCCCTGGCAAGCAATAAATGGAAAATATAAGTGGTAATACTTTCCCCAGTATAATGTAGTTTTGGTTTATCTGTCATTCTCTACTGTTTCTAAAGGACAAATTCCTTTGAGAGGGGTCAATGTCTTTTTCCTCTGCGTCTCTAGCACTTAGCACTCATCTCATAACATGGATGTTCAAATATCTGTTGGATGAATGAATGAAATGATGGCCATTAGTGAAATGATGGCCATCAGAAGAACAAGGCATACTATGGTATTAAGAGTCCTAGTCTAGGAATCCAAATGTGGAGCTTCAGGGGCAAGTTCAGGACAAGTAAAACAGAATATTGTCTGACCAAGTGGGCTGTAAGCTAAAGGAGTGCAGGACAAGCCCTCCACAGGCAGGTAGTGCTGAGTCATCCCTGCCTGACAAGGGAGGAAATGGTCAAGAAAGTGTCTTTCTTCCTGTGACCAAGACCCAGGTACTCCTAATACTTTAAGCCAGTCAATGGCAGTGTAGCAAAATGATACATTTTGTGTAGGAGGATGTCATAGAGAAAATTTCAACTAATATCCATGAAGAAAGGAGGTTTCAAAATAGCTTTCCTTCTATAAGGGACAAATATTTGGTAGACAAAATGACAAGATCAGAATGAGGTGTGTGATAAGGTGTCTTCCAGTTCTAAGATTCTAAGAAACTAGAGATGACATTCTGTCACAGTGACCACTTTCGGTTACCTTTCATTAGGAGAACACACCAAGCAAAAAATTCCTACCCCTCATCAGCAATTTTCAGTTTATCTTCATCAGACGAATCCTCACTTGATGATATTATGGCTTTGGATTTTATTTTTCCCTTCATTGAAGGAGGCAGACGCTCTGGCTTGGGCTGAAGAAAGAACACACATAATAGGTTAGTGAAGACTCTTCCGTTAGGATGCCGTGTTAAACTGGGTCTGCACTGCAATGACACAATCAAACGGCAACCAACAGACGTCAGAAGCAAGCGCCTGTGCCTGGAGGCACTGCAGGAGGAGGACGGATCTAGCGGGCATCCCTTATGCCTTCCAGGGGAGGAAAACGCGTTGGACACTCACAGCCTTCTTCTTCTCTGCTCTCGGGGGACGGCGCTTTTTCGGTTTGGGGCCATTTTCTGTTTCATCATCATCAGATCCTTCATCTCCCTTCGGAGGTCTATAGTGAATACCAAAAGAAAGTGTGTCAAGATTCACTCATATGCCTATAAAGCCCAAGACTTCTTCACCATCCAAATGGTAGGAGTCATTCTCAACACCTTTCTCTACGGGTGCTGAATGAAACCAGACTGTGAGGCCACAACTTACAGTTGCTGCACAAGGCTCAGCAGTCTGCCATACAAATAAACCATGGATTTATGCAAAGTCTGCTGACTACGTGAGTCACTGTTGAGCCTTCTTAATGCATGTAAGATAAGCTCAGATCTTGCCCTTGGTGAGTGATAGAGGATGTGAGAAAAGATCCGGGCTCCAGACTCAGCATCCTCCCCTCCTCTTCCTTCCTTCCCAACCACTCATCCTAGTCTGCTAATATTCAGCCATAGCTTCAGTTCCACAGGTCAGTGTGTCTGACTGAATTCTACAAGCAGAGTCAGCCTCCGGTTGGGAAGAACAGGCCTAGGTAATCCTGGAGGTTCCTGGACAGGGAAGCACCACGAGAGGAGTGGGAGAGTTCAAGGGCCCCTCCAAGTAAGAGAGGACAAGGCACCCCTTGTCCTCACAGTGGATGGCATGGGAGGATGAAAAGCCATTCTTTCAGCTAAATTCACATTTTACCCATCCTGTGAAACTTGAAGTGAGCCACGACTCTCACTATTTTACAGAGAGAAACTGAGGTTTGGGGCTTTTTAAGGTTATTAAGATGGACAGTTGGCAGGGACCCACTAACTTTTCTCATTCTAAATTGCATAGATTTTCCAATTAAGTGTTGCAATTTTATAGACATAAGAAAGGCAATCATGACTGGCTCAGAGCTCTCAGAAGGAAATTTGTAGTATTTGGTAATTGGGGTCCACTTTGGGATTAAAGCAGGAAGCAGGAGCATGAAAGGTTTCTGTCTGGGTGGATCAAGAGATTACCAGGTGTTCCCAAATTGTAGCCCTAAGATTCAGAAGGTGAAAGGTGTTTTCCACTTTCATGAGGTGATTGAAAAAGTTATCCCATGACACTACCTTCTCCTTTTCTTCTTCTTTCTCTCACCGCCCTCCTCTTCCTCGCCTTCTTGCTCACTACCACTGCCCTTCCTTCGCTTCTTCTTTTTGGAGACAGGCAGGTCCTCATCGGTGTCATCATTGACAAATTCATCGAACTCTCCTCCCTTCTTGGAACGCTGAAATTCAAAGAAGACCACAGTCAGTGCTTTCTTGGCTGGTGGAATATGGCTGTATGAAACAGGCCTCATGCCATCAGTCCTCTGAGTCACATGGAAGAGGTGCATGGTGAGGCCCATACTTTAAAACTGCTAATTGGGATAAATGTTTCTCATAGCAAAGATCATCAACTGCAAGGTTGCTACAAGATAAACCATACTACAGCTAACACTGAAGTGCATTTCTAAAGACTAGATACCATTTAAAGCATTCTCTGCATTGAAGACTATCCTTTAGCAGAGGAGGAAGCCAAAGCGCGACTAAATATTGAGTGCATTTAGGCAAGTAACTTCATTTCCAGCTGGAGTCCTATCTTACCCGTCCACCACCACCACCTCTTTTCTTTTCCTTCGTTGCTTCAGTCTCTCCCGTAAACATAAGAATATTTTTGGTCTTTTCTACATACTGGGCCCGCTGTTCCAAAAGTTTCTTTTGCTCTTCTTTTTCTCTAAGACGTTTCTCTTCCTATGAGGAAAAAAGGGTAGGGAAAAATCTCATCAAAATGTTCTTATGACCATAAAATCATGGCTATCATCAAAAGAACTTTTTCTAACCAAGTGTATGTATGCACACCTTTAATTCTAGTATCACCGCAAACACAAGAAATACCTGTTCTTTGAGAAGTTTCTGCCTTAGCAGTTCTTTCTCTTGTTCTTGTTTGGCCCGCAACTCCCTTTCTTCTTCGTCTTGTTTGCGTGCCCGGGCCACGTGGTATTGCGCCTGGCTCAGTAAGTCAGAGCACTGCCTAAAACGTTCCCAATTTCAAGAAATATGAATGTAGCTAGTATACTTTTTATTTAAAAACTCAGAGCATTTATATTATTTACACATATTTAAAAGTTTGAAGCAGGAGCACAGGAAGTCTTAATTAGGAAAATTAACTTAATTTCTCATAAGCCAATACTGTCAACTATTTTAAGTTTCCAAATTATAACTGTCTTCCCAAAGCACAGCTAAAAAGATTCCCAACAATATCTTTACATGTAACTCAGAGTCAGGAATCGTGTCTTGATTCTGACTACAAAGCTGATGTTAGTGAAATCAGAAAAATCTTTTCCCATATAACTTCAGGACTTGAACTAAATTAACTTTGGCATATTCCCTGAAAGAAACCTCAAGAAAAAGCCTTAGCCCAGGTTGGAACATCCCAGAGAGGAGTGTGAAAGACTGATGCCTAGAAGGTCAGAATCCCTCACTACTGTGTCACTCTCCCAGACCATATGGATATCACTACCTCACCCAAAGTCACCTTCCATAAATAGTAACATTACCTGGCTTCTGTAGCAGCGAGGGCCAAATCAAATCTCATTTTATCTCCCACTTTACTCAAGTAACTGAAATATCTAAATGGAATAAGAAAATAAAATACGTAAAAAAAAAAAAATTAATGAAACAGACCCTTCAGATTTTTAATCTGTTTTCAAAAAAAAGTTTCAGAGAAGGCTTACATACTGACTGAAATTAATGAACACTTAATACTTAAATGTATTCACAAAGGGCTGTCATCTCAATAGGAAAAATACATATACAACTCACTTAAAAAGGAACTCTCAACAACATACCATGCAATACCAGCAAGTTCATGAAGATAAAGTTATATTTAACATTATCAGTAAATTCACAAACAACCAAAAATCAATTCTAGCAACTAATATTTACTAAACACCAAATTTACTAAATATGTCAGCATGAAGGTTAGGAGGCTTAAGCCATGAAAGCACATATAATTTACTAGGAAAGGCAAGAAATACTTAAAACAAGAACTCAAATAAGGTTGGATAAAACCTGAAGAGATGTCAGATTTTAACTTTAACATACACTGAGTTACCAACTAAATACTATAAAGTTACATAAATTGAGTTAAGCCAAATAAACTTATTCAGTTATTTAAGAGGAAAGGCCTTAATCTTAGCACAAGGAAAACTCATATCTCAAAGAAGACACTGGTATAACAGGTAAAACCAACATAAGTGGAGTCTAAAAGTTTCTAGTATGTAAAATTCTGGGTCATATTACTCTCAGATTAATAAAAAAATCTAGGGCAAGCCTGTAAAGCTAGCCAGTAATAGGGGTCGGACTATAAGGGTCCAGTTCTAGCAGGATCCTGGCTATGGTTTGATGTCACCTCGTGGCAGCTGTCTGCTTTGGTTTAAAAGCTGCCAGAATGACTCTACTAGAGAATGATTCTCCTTTGAGACATATGGGTTTAAAGAAACAATTTCAAAGGTTGTCTGGAAAACAGGTACAAAATCTTACCTGTGTGCAAGCTCCAGTTCCTTCACAGCATTAAGTACTTCCTTCAGATTACTCTTTTCATCTTTCAGGACAGAGGTAGCTAATCTTTGTAGGACCAAGGCCACATTAAACATAAGAACTGTATCACTGGGTGCCACGTGTCTAGCCTATAAATAAAAACAAAGCAAATTTTTCATATTTTATAAAGACATGAAAAGAATTTTAGTTAGAGTATTAGGCAGGTAAGCATGTGTAACACAGAGTAAAAAACACAAACTAGCACAGAACTGAGTTCTCTTTTTTTTTACCTTCAGCAGGGTTTGTTTGCATTCCTGTAACTTGCCACATTTGAAGAGGGCCCGGGCCAAATACAGCACAACTTCTGTGTTCTGGTGCTTATAAAACTTTCTGAGGCAGTTTTCATACTACAAAAAGAGAAAAGTTAATTAAAGCACAACCACAATTATATACTATTATTTTATAACAAAATTTCAAGCGATTTGGAAGCTATGTGAAAAGGTATTTTATCTTCTGGATGGTTAATTTCAAAGACTAAATTGAGACTGATTCTTGACATCACCAGCATACATTTTCACAACATAAAAACCTGGTAAGAAAAACTACATACTCGAAAGTCTTTCCATTTGAAATCTGGACCAACACTGAAAGGTGAAACAGATGGAAGGTCTTTTTTGTATCTTTAGCAATACAATCTAGAAAAGACTGACTGATGATTTATCACAAGTCACACACCTGGCTCCTACGGTGCTCTACCACCTCTCTTTAGGGCTGATGGAGCCTACTGGCAATCAGTATGAGAATCACAGTTCTGGTTGTTAATCTCTTCGTAAAACTAATATAGCAATGCTGGTATTAATTTTGCCACGAACAAGTCAGTTTCTGACCATGCAACGCCAGGAGTGTCGTAAGCAAGTTCTTCTCAGTGAAGACAGTTAGATGGTTCTTCCCTGACTATTCCTAGCAATTGATTTGCAGACCAAGAAGGCTGACCTCCAAAAATACAACCTCTGAGACTACCATATGCAATCAGGGTTCTGTAAGTCCTTGTGACCAGTTACCTTTCCAATAATAATAATAATACTCATCCTTTTTAGAAAAATGGTTAACTACTTCCCAGAGCCTGGACTGCTCATCTCTGCTATCTTTGGTCAGAAACTTGTTTTGTTCTGGCCATAATAATTTCAGTAAGAGCATTTTCCTTTTTTCACTAGGTATGCTAAAGATGCTTACTATGCTAAAGATGCTGGGCATGACTCTTTTACTTCAAGTAATCAACAAATATGCAAAGCGTAACAAAAATCTCTAGCTATGAGAACTTATCCCCATGGAGGGAGTTTTTTCTTTTTAAATGTCTTTTAACCTTTCTGAATTGCAGTTCTCTCATTTGAGAAGGAAGAGGATAAAATGAGCAAATGAATAACTGCTCAATCATGCCCGACTCTTTGCAACCCCATGTACTATACAGTCCGTGGAATTCTCCAGGCCAGAATACTGGAGTGGGTAGCTATTCCTTTCTCCAGGGGATCGTCCCAGCCCAGGGATCAAACCCAGGTCTCCTGTATTGCAGGTGGATTCTTTACCAGCTGAGCCACTAGGGAAGCCCAAGTGAATAAATCCCACTATCTTCTGGCACTTACACTGCTATGCTAGGCAAATTAGTGCCAAGTATTTTTCATTCTGGATCCTCATAAGATTCTGAGATTAAGGTACAAGTATTTCTGTCTTATAGACATGCCCAAGCCGTGCAATTAATGGTGGAGCCAGGACTCACATCTTTGTCTGGACATCAAAGACTGGTCTTAACCTTATAAAATTATAAGCCTCTAAACAGATGGGGCCAGAATGGTTAAGAAAACAACTGCTCAACGATGATCACAAAATAAAATATTTTTAAAAATAAAACATTACCATCTGAACAGCGCTGATATATTGCTTTTGTTCCACATAGATGTGTGCAAGGTTCAACCACACATCACTGATATCTGCTGTTGCTTCTCTTACTTGGGCAAATACATCACGAGCTTCACGGAAATATCCTTTGTGGGCCAAAACAGCTCCTAAAATTATAAAAAGGGTCATGGAATTAGAACTTCCTATTTGTAGCCAGAAAAAAAAACTAGAGAGAAAATCTGATCTATAAACATCCTTCCAAAAGCATTTATTTCACAATTACGGATATCCAAATCTTATAATCACCTATGCCATTAGCAGCGTATAGATTCTTTGCATCATTTCTGAGTACTTGTTTGTAGATAGCCAGAGCACGATCCTGATGACGCTTTTCCTACAAAAAGATTATTAAAAAATTTCACATAAGAATCAAGTAAGAATCAACTTTGTTTTACAGAAATGAAAAGAGATTACCTTTTCTCTGTCTCGGGTGGGCTGATGCAAAGTTTGAAGCCAGACGTTGCCAAGGGCCAGCATAGAATAAGTGTCACTCTGAGTAGCTGGTTGTTTTAATATCCTCTCAAATTTCTTCTGGCCTGGACCCCATTCTTGTTTTGCTAAATGAAGATTACCAATCAAAGACCAAGCATCTGGATGGTCCTAAAAACACACATATGCAAAGAAGCAAGATCTGTAATTTGGATTCAGAGATCAACCATCTTTCCACACAGCTGATTCCTAGAGAGGTTTATAGGCTACATTTACAACAGTGTTTTTCAAACTAAGAGCTGAGATGGATTAATGACTTGTAAAATCAATTTAGTGTTAGTTATCAGCATAAGAAATGCAATAAAATGGAATACAGTAAAAATATCAATGTACTGCCTAGGGCAATATGATTTTACAAATCATATTAATTTGTAAAACTTTGATCTCAGCTGTTTGCATATACATGTGTGTGCGTACTAGGCTGTGACGTGAAATCTAATTCTCATTGTGGGCCACAATTCAAACATCTAAATGACTCTGCACCCTTTGAAGTGAAGTGAAGTGAAAGTTGCTCAGTTCTATCTGACTCTGCAACCCCATCGACTATACAGTCCATGGAATTCTCCAGGCCAGAATACTGAAGTGTGTAGCCTTTCCCTTCTCCAGGGGATCTTCCCATCCCAGGGATCGAACCCAGGTCTCCCTCATTGCAGGTGGATTCTTTACCAGCTGAGCCACCAGGGAAACCCAAGAATACTGGAGTGGGTAGCCTATCCCTTCTCCAGCGGATCTTCCTGACCCAGGAATCGAACTGGGGTCTCCTGCATTGCAGGCTGATTCTTCACCAACTAAGCTCTCAGGGAAGCCCTTTAGTATCTTTAAAAAGTAAATTAAAAAGAAAAGGGGGATGCCAACCTAGACAGCCATTAAAAGAAAAAACTGATTTACTGAAGGAAAATGGTTAAGTAATTATTTTTTCAGACCCAAGAGTTATTATTACCAACCTGATTAATCTGAAGAGCTTCCTTAAACCAATCTGAAGCCTCATAAAAGTTTCCTTTATCTCTAGCCATTGCTCCTAGGCGCAGATAGCCTGAAAAAACACAAGTTTTTATGTTTAAAATATTAGCTATAAAGTAGGATCATAATTTTAAAGTTGTACTTTTAAGATAATTTCTTTTCATTAACACATCCAGGTGAAAAAATATCAAGCATCGATATAGTTAATTAAATATCTAATAAGTTAAAGTGTAACTTCAATACCATCAAACCTTCCTGTTTGAAATCTCAGATTCTCTCTTCTACTCCATTTCCCAAGCTGGCACTCGGGATCAAGTCATTATCTCAAGCTAAGTTATTTTAAAAGCTTGGCATCGTTTTGTTTCCAGTTTCTCTCTGATATACAGCACTGTGCTTGGCATATCACACAATAGTGACAACACAGACTACTAAGGGATTACTAGTTAGAAAACCTGGGCTCTAACTGTGTCTCTTCCCCTTAAGTAATTTTAAAAGTGAAAGTGTTAGTCACTCAATTGTATCCAACTCTGTGCGACCCCACGGACTGTAGCTAGCCAGGCGCCTCTGTCCATGGGATTCTCCAGGCAATAGTACTGGGGTGGATTGCCTTTCCTTCTTCAGGGGATCTCCTGACCCAAGGACTGAACCCAGGACTCCTGCATTGCAGGCATATTCTTTACCGTCTGAGCCACCAGGGAGTGCCACACAAATGTCAAGTTGTTATTTTTTCCAGAAAATGTCACTCAAGAAACCAACAATAGTTTACAACTGCCTATCAACTCAGTTCAAATTAAGCCTGAAATTCAATTAAAATCTTATTTTAAATCACTTTTTCATTCATAATAGTATGACAGGGGCCAAGTTACTAGCCCTTGATTTGACCAGAGTCAAAACATCACAGCTTTAAGTTCTTTTAAGGGAAGTACAGCATATAAATGATTTTTAGTTAGAAACTTTCCAAATCCCACACTGTTCAGGTTGCAAAAACTCAAGGTAGGACATTTTTAGGAATAATTATTTCCAGGAAAGGCACTGTCCTTTATGACTATTAAAAACACTGTAAATCAAAACAGAACCCATCATTAAGATAAACCCATAACCAAATTGTCAAGGAGTTGTTAAAAGCCTAGTAAAGGTAGCTGACCCACTGAAGATGGACTAGTCTATAAAATATGGTCCCACTGGTTTTCATTTGTTTCCTTCTGTTTCCAGGATAAATTTAAGTGAACCTGCTTTTTTTTTTTTTAAGGCCACAAATTTGCTTTGAAGAAAAGGTATAACCTTTAGAACAGTTGGTTTTGTTTTTTCAATATATATATATATTTTTTAATGCACTGTGTGGCTTACAGGATCTTAGTTCCCCAAACAGGGAATTAATCTCCAGTGGAAGCAAGAAATCCTAACCACTGTACCACCAGGAAATTCCCTAAAACTGTTTATTATTAGTTTCAAGAAAGATTTTTTCCAGGCTAAATTTTTGCTGCTGTTGTGAGCATTTAATACATAAAAAAATAAAGTTTAAAATTCTTACAGTCAACATAATTAGGATGTTCCCGTAAGATGTTTTTATATAGTTTTTCAGCTTCATGGAATTCACACATCGCCTCATACAGCCTGGCTAAATTGTATGATGTTGTAACAGAAATGGCATTATAATAATGTTCATCATGCTCGGCTTCTGCCTTTGCACGATCCAAAGATGCCAAAAAGTATTTCTAGGAGAAAGAAAAGAAAATTACACTGTGAAAAGACTTGGTTGATACATCGAAAAAAGTGCTCACTGAACTTGATAGTTCAAAAGAAGGAACTAGTCCTTCATTCCTACCTTTGCCTCACCCAGATTTCCAAGTCTGAAATGAAGGGCACCCACGTTATTCAGAATCTCTGGGGGGACATCGGCCTGCACTTTCTCCTGAAGGATGCGTGTTGCTGTTCCGTAGGCTGACAGGGCACCCTGTATTTTCATGGTGGACGGAATAAGGTGTAAGTGAAAAAGAGAGAAACACTATACCAGGCTTACCAAAAACACATAAGGTAGATGAAAAATGTGATCAAATACCTGTATATCAGTCTGTTCTAAGATCTGTGCCAACTCAATCCAAGCTTCAACATCATCAGGATACTGTTCTGTGACCTTCTTCAAATGGCCCTGGGATAAAAAGAGGTCATTAAGCTAAGGCATTCCAACTCTAGGCTATGAAAGTAAAACATGGCAGCTGCTCTACCCTGTTTAATATCAGTTGTTATTTCAACTGGAACAAACTCAGCTATCAAAACCGAGTCCAACATATTTCTATAAGCAATAACAAGAAATGAGCATCTAGGGATAGCTACCAGAAAATAACTAAGACTTCTAAAAACGTACCTTGGCAATATCTCTTTTTTCTTGGTCTTCTGAAGCAGCATATAAAGAGCCAAGAATTTTCATAGTTTCATAATTATTAGGATAAGCTTTCAAAACTTTCTCAAAGCACTGAGATGCATTCTCTTTGTCACCTCGATAAATGTACATTTGTCCCAAACCAAAAAAAGGCAGCACAAAAGAGGATGAGGCAAACTGTGTGGCTTGATAGTAGTATTGGAAAGCTTGGTCATAATCTTCCTAAAAAATGAAAATAAAACAAGACCAACAATATATACAAAAGTTTTTAAAAGATTTGGAAAACCATTAAAGAATTAAGATACTCCAGGATGTAAAATTAACTTACCTGGACATGGAATGATCTAGCCAACTGATAGCAACTTTCTGCTTGCATGGCCTCCACTTCTGTATTATGGAATGCATGGAGAGCCAAGTGCTGGACTTTACTGTAATCCTGAACAAGGAAGACCCAAAAATCAATGGGTAAGCTCCAACAACTCTACTGGTCTCAGTCATAGGGTTCCTCAAATTTTACTTTAAAAATTTGTTAACTGAATTAACAATAACAGCACTGTAACCATATTTATAAATCATTCTCCTTATTCCCCTTGCTGATAAACTTAGGGAAGATGGGAACTAACATTCGTATAGTACTTAACATTCGCTCAGTATGTCTATTACTTCATTTAATCTCCACAATAATCCTTTGAAGCATCAGGCCTATTTTTGTGATGAGAAAACCCAAGAGAAGTCCCTTATTAACAGTAATGGGAGCAGTTACGATTTAATAAGAACTATTATATCCAAGGGTTTCTCTTGTGGCTTAAATGGTAATCTGCTTGCAATGTGGGAGACCCAGGTTTGATCCCTGGGTCGGGAAGATCCCTCGGAGAAGGAAATGGCAATCCACTCCAGTATCCTGGCCTAGAGAATTCCATGGACAGAGAAGCCTGGTGAGGTACAGTCTATAGGGTTGCAAAAAATCAGACATGACTAAGCGACTACACTTTCACTATATCCAAAGTACTCTGCTAGGTATACTTATATTAGTTCTAAGCTTAATCAACCTTCCCTGCAAAGTATGTCATTATTACCATTTTATTGATGGGAAAACAGAAACTTAAGTAAAGTTTGTTATTCAGAGTGAAAAGCTAGAATCTCAGTTTACTTTCTTCCCCACTCCAAGAATATGTTCTCTCACATGACGGTAACAAGTACCAGCGCCTGGACTTTCATTCAACTCTATTTGAATGCATGGGTCATGACCTTTCTACTAGATTTGACTTTCCTTTTGATTAATCTGCCAGTGTCTCAAAAGTCAGAGTTCATACATCAGGGGTAGAAACAAAGTTTCAGTTTTAATAGGAATGTGTTTTATTCATTTGACCAGAAATCTGGTCTGATGTAAAGCTTTTGACATTTTTTTAATATTATAAATAATGGGATTGCAGCTTTTAACAAGGACTGTTTCCCATTAGGTAAGTATGTAATATGGATATTACATTTAACAACCCTAACTACCACCCCTCAAACCCTATAAAGTAGGTCTTATTACTGTTTTACAAGTCAGGCAATTAAGGTTTAGGGAAATCAGTATATTGGCCCAAAGCCAAGGAACTAATGGTGATGCCAGAATCTGAACTAAGTGATTCAAACTCCACACTTTTAATTACATGACACAGCCTTTAGCTAAAGTTATACCTTGTTCACTGGAATGAGGGTATGGAAATAGCCTGTGTACCTTCTAGAGTTGTTTTAATGACAAACTGAGAAAACGTATGTAAACATGCTCTGTAAACCTTACAGACATATATTCAGTGCAAGAGGACCTCATGACACCTGGCACAGCACTGATCATAGATCAGATGTTCAGTAACACTCAAATAGACTCCCTTGATTTACATATTTCACCTAGGTAATCTCTAAGGTTCTGAATATACTAATTGTGCTCAGTAGAAGCCAGTCTCTATCTTCAGCAGTGGAAGGGTGACTAGCATTGAAAATTAAAAATGCATTATTTTCATTTGGATCAAGGAAGCTATCCTAACATTTGTAAGCACTGACTACTAGATATGCACTCAAATGTTTAGAATCATTAGTCGTCTGTTTTTTGTTTTTTTTCCCCAATAAAAACCAATCTAACTTGTGTTCATGTTTTATATTAAAACAGTAACACTTCATTTACTTTTAAAATACATTTCCATCTTCTCCCTAAGTAGTTGCCTTTTAGTACTATAATAGCTATAGCATAAATGGTTTTTCCAGTGGTCATGTATGGATGTGAGAGTTGGACTGTGAAGAAGGCTGAGCGCCGAAGAATTGATGCTTTTGACCTGTGGTGTTGGAGAAGACTCTTGAGAGTCCCTTAGACTGCAAGGAGATCCAACCAGTCCATTCTGAAGGAGATCAATCCTGGGATTTCTTTGGAAGGAATGATGCTAAAGCTGAAACTCCAGTACTTTGGCCACCTCGTGCGAAGAGTTGACTCATTGGAAAAGACTCTGATGCTGGGAGGGACTGGGGGCAGGAGGAGAAGGGGACGACAGAAGATGAGATGGCTGGATGGCATCACTGACTCGATGGACGTGAGTCTGAGTGAACTCCGGGAGTTGGTGATGGACACGGGGGCCTGGCGTGCTGCAGTTCATGGGGTTGCAAAGAGTCGTTCGCAACTGAGTGACTGAACTGAACTCAACTGAAAGCTTAATTAATAATTCACTATGAAAGGGGCTTCTATAGCCAGGGAGAGTAAAGCACCATGGTTAACAGCTGTGTGAACTCAGGGTATTAACTCTGATTCCATGATTCGTCCACAAAATTAAGAAAATATTACCTATCTCACAGGATTGTTTTGAATATTACATAAATTCATGGCATGCACTTTTAACAGTACTTGGCATTTAGTAAGGATAGAGTGCATACCAACAGCAACAATAACAGCAATACAGCGTCTATTACTAATAAGGATCGATGTAGTTTTGTGAACTTTTACTTAAACTGCTATTTAATTAAAGTTCTTGGTATAATTTAGTACCTAGTTGCAAAATGATTTATTAAACTCATGCTTACCAACTATATAAAAACTTTTCTAGTATTTGAGAAATCTAGAATGCCATTGCTCTACAGAATTAGTGGCAACTTTAAAAATGACATCATGATCAACATGCAAAAAACTAAGACTATTTCATAAAGCTGTGCCTCTCTCCTTTCAGCTACCTAGTGATCGTCTTCTAAAAATGTAGCTCAAGAGCGTTTTCCTTCTTGGTGGTAAACACTTTTCTTAACCACTTAATCATTTCCTCTTTCATTTCTCTACCACAGCAGGGTAGAGACCTTTATTTTTACATTTATATTTGTTCACATGTCTGGGTTTTCTATGAAACTGAACTCCTTGAGTGTAAAAACTGTCTTACTGAACTTCACACCTCCATCACAACATTGGGTATAGTATACAGGGTCAATAATTATTAAATGATTGAATGAACAAACAGACATACCTAGATACTAATACAAACTCTAACTTGAAAAAATTCTGTTGATTAAAATTTCTTTTGAAGTTAAAAAGATAAAGTGTCAACTGCAGTGCAGAAAATCAAAGATAAGGATTTAAAATTAAATAACTTTAATAAATGATTTCTCCTACCTTTTTGAAGAAAAAGTGATTTGCTAAGTGGTTTAATACCATAGGGTTGCTAGGATCAATAGTATAGGCTCTGGAAAGAAGCTGGACACCATTTTTGATGGAATCAGCCTAAAAGAAACACAGTGATGACAGGGATGAGTGAAACATTACTTAAATAGCACTTTTTCAAAGCTTCCTCTCTAGTCTGAAGAAATAAAGATTATACAAATCTAAGTTCAGATACCAAAATATAGTTCTTTTTAACTTTCTCACCAGCAATAAAAAATTCCAAACCGTGATGGTGGGATTATAAATTGGCACAGCCACTACAGAAAACAGCATGAAGGTTTCTCAAAAAACTAAAAATAGAACTACCACATGGCCCAACAACTCCCTTCCTGGGCACACAGCTCAAAACCCAAATATTAACTGGAAACACTGCCTCAAAATCCACAGACCATTACTTATAATTGCCAAGATATATAGCCTAAGTGTCCATCAACAGATGAATGGATAAAGATGATACACACACATGTACATGCAATGGAATACAACACAGCCATAAAAAAGAATGAAATTTTGCCATTTGTAACAACATGGATGGACTTGGAAAGCATTACGTTAAGTGAAATAAGTCACAGAAAGGTAAATGGTGTATGAATCTAAAAAATACAACAAAAGAGTGAATGTAACAAAAAAGAAGCATGCTCACAGATATAGAGAACAAACTACAGCTTACCAGTTGGGGAGGGGAGGGACAATATAAGGGTTGGGAAGTGGGTGACATAAACTATCAAGGTGTAAGAAAGGTTCAAGGATGTAGTGTGCAACATGAAGAATATAGCCAAGATTTTGTAATAACGCAAATGGAAAGTAATCTTTAAAAACTATAAAAATTAAAGGAAAAATAATAGAAATAAATTCAAACAGTGAGTTAAACTTTCAGAGTTTAGCTTTCTTAACAGACTTAACTGCAGAAACACTGCCACTGGAAAGCATTTCCTGCCCTTTGAAATTGGGTGAATGTAATAAATAGACCTGATATCACTGTCCTAAACAATCTACTGCTAATCCCCAACGCAAATAATAGAAAAGACTCCAAAAGATGCATTTTTTAACAGCTCTGTTGAGATACAATTCAATATATAATTTAATACTATTCACCTGACAAAACGGTCAGAAACGAAACAGTTTTTTTAATCACACACCTCTTTATTATTGAGTTCTAGAACAGCCAGTCCCACCAATGCTCCAACACACTTGGAATTGAGTTCCAGGGCTCTGCTGAATGCCAGACGAGCTTTCTCCAGTTTGTTAAGTTTCACAAAGCAATGGCCCATTCCTAAACGAACTTCCGCTACAAAAATAAAATCAAGTTATTTAGTCTGTCAAACTAAGGCATTCTTAGGATTCAAATTTTTTAAAATACTTACACACTATTTATAAGTTGCAAAATGCCAGAATTAATCTCAACATAATCCCACTATAAAATCTTTGGGTGTATCACAATCTTGACTTCACTGGAGGTCAGAAAAATAATGTTATTTTTCTTGTCTTCCAATATGCCTGGCTATACTGTACATTCAAGATCTAATTTTTAAAGAGCAATTTTTTAAACAGAGAGCTTCATTACAGGCTTAAATAAAGTGACTAGCTACATGCACATCTGCAGAACTAAGCTTATAAATGCTTCCCAATTTCAAACCCATGGCAAAAGTCAACCATGTTCTTATCAAAGGCCAGCCTCTCCAGTGCTCATTAGATGCTACCCCTTCTAATCTAAGGTCACTGCACCAGCAACTCTTCCCTTTTTCCTGCATCATCAAAATTTCCCTCTCAACTAGATCATTCTCATCCATACACACTCTCCTGTCCTAAAAAATCCTCTCTTGATTCCATTTCTCTTTCCAGTGTCACTTCATTCCTACTTTCCTTAGAAAGTCAAGCTCCCTAGATTCTGTACTTGCTACCTCCAATTCCTTTCCTTCCCTTTTCTCTTTGGACTCCACTCCGATGATATCTCACCTCTACCATTCCAGTATAACTGCTTTTATCAAGGTCACTAATGATTTGTATGTTGCCAGATCCAATGAGCAGCTTTCATTCCCTATTTTACTTGGCCTAACAACAGAATTTGACACAGTCTGACAATCTCTCCTTCTGGAAACACTTGACATTTAATTTCAAAATTTGCTAAATGAATGTGATTTTGCAAAGAAAAAAGTATAGGGCAAAAAGATATATTAAGAACTACTTCTACTCAGCCTTTGAATCAAATATCAGTATTTTAAGTTGGATCATATACAGCTTAGACTTGAAGTTTTTCTCTTACCTGGACAACCTGGGTTAGTCCGCAAGGCTTTCTTATAGTAAGCTAGAGCGCCTCTGTAATCCTTCTTGTTGAATGAAATGCAAGCTTTACCTGTAATGATTTTTAAAAATAAACATGCACTTATTGAAGAACTCAAGTGTTATACACTCTCCGCTAACTCACCTAGATCAAATATATCTCCCAGTCAAAAATAGTAAAAATGATTTCATATTTAAACTTGCTTTCCATAAGGATCTATTAATCTATGTTATAAATAGAACAGTCCTATATTTATGTGAATGTTATAAAACAAAAATTAGCTTAGAGTTGTCCAAATAGGTTGTTTACTGATTCTCTAGAAGTAGATTACAAATTATGCTTAACTGGTATATATTTTATTTCTGTAATTTCAATAGAAATGATGATCTACTGCAATAAGTTTTTTTCCATTTTTGTTTTTTTGGCCACGCTGGGTGGCCCTGAACCCAGGTCCTTGGCCATGAAAGCATGAAGTCCCAACCAATGGACCACCAGGGAACTCCCTATAAGAGGTTTTGTTTCTTAAAATGTTATCTGTTCTTAGCTGCACTGGGTCTCTGTTACTGCATGCAGGCTCTCTTCTAGCTGCAGTGAATGGGAGCTCCTTTACGTGGTGCACGGGCCTCTCGCGGTGGTGGATACCCCTGTTGTGGAGCCCAGGCTCCAGCGCACTCGGGCTCCCTAGCTGAGGTGCCTGGGTTTAGCTGCTCCATGGCATGTGGGATCTTCCCGGACCGGGGACTGAACCATGCTGCCTGCACTGGCAGTGGGCTCTTAACCACTGGGCCACCAGGGAAGTCTCCTCCCCACCCCACGAGGGTTTTATTTTTACTAAGGTAAAGCTCTTCTACTTTGCCACCCAGCCCAGTTACTAAGGAGCTATCAACAAAGAGATGTATTTTAGGCACATGCTGAAAAAATAAAGATTCCTAAGATGGTTGCTGAAAATGACTTACCAAGCAGTGCTGGAATATTATTCGGAGACTGGTTGAGTACAAAATGAAACTGTGCATCAGCTTGATCCATTTTGTCACCTTCAAGAAGGCAGAAGCAGGCTCTTCCCAACAAATGGTTCTGAAAAAGTAACATACCATTTTACACTTGACTTTACACAGGACTAACCGTGATTTAAGACAAATGTGTAACATGAAAATGAAAACCATACAGGGGAGAAGTTGGGCATCGCACAAATTCCCCTATCACTATAGTGTGTTTAAACCATCAGTAAGCAATTCTGAGTTACAAATTGAGAAATTATCCCAAAATGCAAGCTGCCTGTGCCAGGAAAAATGACAAAAAGAAAAGTTCAAACTCCTTAAATACATCTGAAATTCACCTGAGGATGTTAGAATTACCAACTCAACATGTTTATAAATTTCTATGTGAAACATGCCCATATTAATTCAACAGTGTGAGGAATTTCTATTTTAATAAGGAACCCTTCTCCTTTTTGACTGTTATCAACCATATTAAAAAAATTTTTTTTATAAATTCTGTTGCCGATTACACACATTTTGCTTTCATGTGGCAATTTTTTCCTCTTTCATAAATCCAAAGAAATCTGACTTAATTTACCTGATCATACATAATAATTTTATCTGCCATTGTATACAATAGGGTTGCCTGTGTAATAAGATCCTTCTTGTTGTCCTTATTCTTTTCCTTACGAGCCTGTTGAACATAATAGGCTGCCAATGTATCCAAGCAAGTCATCTGGTCTTTTTCATGGTCTCTATAATCCAAATTGCCATCTATACGCGCTGCTTCCAACAACTTGACAAACTCTTCTGTTTTCCCTTGCTTGTAGTATTCCAGCTATAAGGCATATAATCAGGTTAGAATTATTGTTATGTCCATACAAAAAGTTGTACACAAATGTTTACAGAGATTTTATAGGCCCTATACTGGAAATAACCAAACTGTTGATGAAAAGGTGAATGGACAATCCATGGTCTATCTGTACAACGGCTACTGCTCAGCAGTAAGAAGGAGCTACTGGATATATGCAACTATGTGGATAAATCTCAAACTAATCTTCATTGACAAAAAGCTGATCAGGGGTTGCCTGGGCACTATTTTGCTTTCATGTGGCATTTTTTTCCTCTTTCATAAATTCAAAGAAATCTGACTTAATTTACCTGATCATACATAATAATATTAATAAGTGCCTGGGCACTATGGGAGGGTGGGGAAGGGAAAGCTGGGGGAAAAGTTTCAGGGGTGATGGATGTATGTGTTATTTTAAATATGGTGATCATTTCACAGGTGTATGTATGTGCTAAAGCTTCTCAAATGTCTGTATTATATTCAGTAGCTTAGTCATGTCTGCAGTTTACTATAGTGAATTATACCTAATCAAGTTACTTAAAAACTTAAAATCACTACAAATGTTTCCATCTCCATACTCAGCAATAATTGATTGCAAACTAAATCAGAACCACAGAGAGAAAGAAATAGTGAGAGGTATAAAGAATTCCAAACAAATAAACAAAAAAAAGAATTCCAAACAAAAAACTTGGGTTCTAGTTTTAGATCCATCAAAAATTATCTATGACTTTGGGCCTGTTGAATAACTTCAGTGGATATTTGTTTCATTTGTTAATAATATAAGGAATATCCATCATTAGCCCCTTCCTTTGGGCCACAAACAATGCCAGGAGTTTCTTAGACATTATCTCTAATCTCTACAACTATCTTTTAATTCAGTGTTAACAACCCCCTATTTTAGATGAGGAAATAGGCTCAGGAGACAGATCATTTGTTGAAGGTCACGGAATTAGTTAGCAGCTGAGTTGGAGTTTGAACAAAGGCCTTTCTAATCCCAAAGCCTATATTCTTTCTTGTTTTAACAACCTGTAGCCCACAATGGCTCATAAATTTATCTTACTACAGGTGTCATGCTAACCCTGCAAGACTCCAATTTTCATATAAGTGCTGTGAAAGGAGGCATTTGTACTAAAAAAAAAAAAAAAAACTTAAGTTCCCTTCTGGTTTTAAAAAAATAGTGACAAGCATTAATGGCCTGTTCTCCAAAGGCTGGGAAAACTTAGCACTTACCTCAGGAAGGCACTGCTTGTCATTGATAGCACCTCTCTTTAAACCCAAGCCTAAGAAACTCAGGGGTTACACTTGAGCACTGGACACAAACCTAATTCCAGATCTATTTCTCTGACTATTCAAGCTAACATTGCCTTGTTTATATCCTTACATGAAAAGTGACCTGTGGCAAACTTGTTTAGGAATAATGATTAAAGTATTCACTATATTTCATTACTATAATCATTTCCTATAATGTTCCCACAAAAAAGAAACATAATCATGCAGCTAGTACTGAGGAAGGTAGAGGGTGTTAGATTGTTTACATTGTGGCACCTTGTTTTTTCTCAGTTTATCTGCAAATCATAAGCCAGTCCTCACTGAATAACCACTAAATAATCAAATGTTCAATGCTGAGTACTATTTGGCTTAAGTGAATTTTGCTTTTACCAACATATTCTAATTTACCAGAGGCCAGCAGACCACTTAGGAAACTGGACTATAATATAATTTCTACATACACGGTACTATCATTCACCCAAGCTGGCTATTACTGTATCTGAAAACAGAAACCACATATTTTTTTTCCAGTCGACATATAAGAAGTATTTGTTACATGGATACTCACCGCCAAAGCAATCCATATGTGCAGTTGTGTGTGTTCCTGTTTCAGAATACTGATAACTTCATCTCCCTCGGGTAACTGATCAAAATCAAGTTCAATGACCTAAAATACAAAATATCGGTTTTAACTCTTTCTTTTTTTGGCCATGCCACCATAGCATGTGGTATCTTACATCCCAACCAGGGACTGAACTTGTGCCCTCTGCAGCGGAAATGCAGGGTCTTAACCCTGCATGGGATGCCAGGGAAGTCCCTGTTTTTCTTTTTGAAATCCATGCTTCTCCTCTGACTGCTCTTTTCCCAGAGATTCATCAGTCTGGTTATGATCTGGGCATGATCTGGCTATTTCTTATGTCTTCAAGCCTCAACCCATGCTACTCTCCCCATCAGTTTTTACATTCTAGCAATATGACTTTCAGGTCAGAATTTTTTTTTTTAATCCATAGGATTTGTGTTCACTTTCTGTAAGGCTAAACAAGTATATGTTAAGAAATGTTTAAGGAGCATATGCCAAATACATTACATGGACTAGTAAAGTAAAAGCATAGCAAACAAACCCTGCTAGCTGTCTTCAAATCACTAGAACTATATAAAGCTTTGAGAAAAATGAAAGGAAACTCTGCTTAATGCATAATGCAGGTAAGTGTAGATAAGCACCCCAGAGACTCTGATGCCATTGGCCTGACAAGAAGCACAATCCTAGAAGCAAGGCAATCTTGAGTTGCCACTGCACACATTCATCATGGAGGCAGCATTTGTGTCACACACACTCCTGACTGTGGCACAAAAATAACAGTAGAAAACTTCCTAGAATTAGATTGTGGTGGTGGGTATACTGCTTTGTGAATATTACTAAAAACCACTGCATTTTATGGTAAGTGAAACACATCTCAATATTGTACCTCCATCAAACAAACAAATAGGATTATGAGACAGCCAATAAGACAACAGCAATTCTGAGAGCTTTACTCAGACAAGCTATTGGCCGTCCATAAAAGAGGAGACAAGGGAGAGGGGGGCAATTCTATCGGCACACAGCAGCGGCTTGGGGTCTCTTAAATTTCTCTGAGAGAGCCTTGTGCAGCGACACGCGAGTTTCTAAGGGAGGAAGGGCGACATCCTACATATTCCCGGGGAGAGAGACTTAGTTTGAGCAGCAGAGAGAACACAGTGACATCAGGGGCCACCTCTGTGGTCTGTGAGGTCCCTCACACTTGATCAAGCACACTCACACTCCCGCGCCTCTGAGCTAGGAAGAGCGGAGTACTGTCAAATACGAACAGGTTGGAGGGGAACTTTCAGGAACTCCTCGGGGTGGCCTCAAGGTTTCGGGGACCTGATGTTCCCAGCCTGGGAGGGTGCCGGGGCTGGGGAAGGAAGTGGTCGGAGCTTCGGTAGGGGAGTTCGATCTGGGAGAGACAGTGCTCTTACTTCGGAAGCGAAGGCGAGAGAAAGGGGGAGGGGGAGATCGTCCAAGTTCACGGCCCCCACCCTCCCCCATGCTCGACACTTACCTCGTCAGTGTCCCGAAGGGGAATCTCAATAGAGCCCCGCGACATGGTGAAATTGGGAGAGCGGGCGTCGGGCCCCGCCTCTCCACAGCCGGTACTCCTGGCTTATAGCTCGTCCGGAGACTAGCCGCGGCTCGGGCTCCGGTTGTGACTGCAGCCCCGCAGCGCCGCCGGAGCTTCGGCTTCTCCTTCCCGTCAGCCGCTCAAACAACGAACAGCAGACGGCGACCGGCGACTTCCGGCAGCCCCGCCCCCTGCCCCGGAAACTTTCCGCGCGGGAGGGCCTGTCCGTTGGGCACGCTCCTCCTGTGGTTTCGGTTCCCCGATTTTAAAGGAGGGTTCGTAGCCCTGCCTCTCCGAGGCCCTGAGGCTACTGAACCTGAAGCCGCCCAGGTGGAGAGCGTATCCGCCCCGCCCACCTTAGGGGCGAATGAGGCTCGGATTCGGGGCCTGGCCGCTGACTGCCGTGTGTGAAGTGAAGTGAAGTGAAAAGTCGCTCAGTAGTGTCCGACTCTGCCAGGCTCCTCTGTCCATGGGATTCTCCAGGCAAGAATACTGGAGCGGGTTGCCGTTTCCTTCTCCAGGGGATCTTCCTGACCCAGGGATCGAACCCAAGCCTCTGCATTGCAGGCAGACTCTTTACTGACTGAGCTACAAGGGAAGCCCTAGTAGCCCATGACTGGCATGGGAATTCTGGCCAATTATAGCCATCCTTTCCTGAGCCTGATTCCGCCCCGAGCCCCGGATTTACCCTCTGCCAGGCGGGCCTGGCCAGCCTCCTTTTCTAATCTAGATTCCATGAATGAGACAATCGGTTCATTCCTTAACGCAAATTGGTTGTTCAGTTAGCAGCTGCTTTTCGTTCGTCCTGTTTGTGCGAGCTTTGGACGAGCTTAAATAGAAACGTTGCAGTGAATTCCGTAATCATTGTGCTGGTTCATGTATTTTGTGGGGGTTTTGTTTGGGGGTATTTTTTGGGGGGGTGTCTTTGAAGCATATGAGAATCTGCTAGATTTGTGATTTTAATAAAACTTGAAGAATTGGATTAAATTTGTAATCAACGTTTTGATTATAGAATTTGACTAAGTACATTTTAATTAGTGTTTTCATTAAATTATAGAATGTGATTAGATTAGCTTGTAATCACTGTTTTGAGTGAACCAGAAAAGAAACTGATTAAATAGATTTGTAACACTGTCAATTTTACCCAGTGCCTTTTATATGTATGGGCTTCATCTCCACAACCTCCATTCTAGACCAAAACAATAGCCTCACTTTACTGGAATAAATTCCTGTTTCATCCAATATGTCATCCACTCTTGATCTCAAACTCCAATCCAGCTTCAGCATATTACACATGTATCTTTAAAAAAATACTAGTTTGATATTTGTGTTTCCTCCCACCTCCCTCAAAACCTTTAAGTGGAAACTTCATTAAATTTATGTTTTGATCAGTTGTCCAATATAGTCATAATACTAGGTATGTAGGTAATTTAAATTTTTCTAGTAACCACATTAAATAAATAACAACTAGATGAAATTAGTTTAATAAAATTGTTTTACCCAATATATAAAAAATATAGCTTCAATGTATAATCAATATAAAATTGAGATAGTTCACATTATTTTTCACAGTAAGTCTTGCAAATGCAGTATGTATTTTACACTTATATACTTAATTCAGTTGCTTAATTTTAACTGGAACTATTGGCCCTGTACTTAAATTTCATAAAATTTGGCACTGAAAAGAAAATAGATCCAGGGAATTCCATGGCAGTCCAGTGGTTAAGATTTGATGTTTTCTTTGCTGGGGCCCTGATTCAATCTCTAGTCAGAGAACTAAGATCCTGCAAGCCCCACAGCCAAAAAAAAAAAAAGATCCACACACTTGAATTTTCCAAACAAATTTATAAGTTTTCCAGTAACTGAATCAATGATCAGTTTAAAGTCAAAATTTTAAGTTAATTAAAAATAAACAAAATTTAAAGTTCAGTTCCTTAGTTGCATTAGCCATGTTTCAAGTGTTCAATAGGTACATATGGTTAGTGGATTCTGCATTGTATTTTCAGGAAATACTGTTTAATACATTTTAAGGTTTATAAAGTGAGCATTAGACAAAACTTAGTGAGCATTAAACTTAGTGATGAATGTTACTATTCTTGCTCGAACCCTCCTGGCGTTAAAGACGCTAGCAACACATTTGAATTGGTGTTTCAGTTACTGGCAATCAACAGCATCCTAACTGACAGTGCAGAACACTATCATTGAATACTATGAGAGCCTGATTTAGAGTGGAATTTGAAGGAAGTGATATTTAGGTTGCCAGTGGCAAGATGAGTAAAATTTGCCTAGGTAAAGGCTCAGATGGAGTGTATGCGAGATAGAAGGGACAGTACTCTGGGGAAGAGCTTTGTGAACCTGAAAGTCATATTGCTAGAATGTAAAAACTGATGGGGAGAGTAGCATGGGTTGAGGCTTGAAGACATAAGAAATAGCCAGATCATGCCCAGGTTTATCCATGCAAAACAAAGCTAGTGCCTTGCCCTGTTTCCAGTGTAAGTATAGACATCACAGTTAGAAAAAAAAAAAAAAATTGCACTCTGAGGTGACCAAACAAAATCTGTGTCACACTATCTGTAGGTCCCCAAAGTGAATGAAACCTTCAATATTTCCCATGTTATTGATTCCCTAACAAAAACAACTCAATCAATGACGTTTGCAGAGCTGACTTTTGCAAGTCTGAAACTATGCAAGAATTTGGGGGAATATGGAAGTCGTATGAGAAAACTGCTCTTCAGTCATGAATCAGCTGACTGTAGACCTTATAACCTTGGGTGGGGGGAGGGTGTTTGATGAAGCAGTCCTGCTAAAGCCTTGACTCACCTGTAAACTTTTACAAGTATTTTTCTAAGGAAATACTTTTTCTAATGCATGTATCCATGAGACTTCTTTTGACATAAAGTAGGTTAAGGAGTTTGGATTTTATCTTAGGTGCAATGAAGTGATGTGCATGTATCATTGAATATAGGTGTCTATGAAAGAGAATTGTTTTGTGGTTTTAAAGATTGTCTTGGCTACATTGTGGAGAATGGATTTGAGAGTGTTTAAGAGGATGTGGGCCGAATACTTAGAAATCTACTGTCTGAGTAAAATATGATAAATAGCTAGGAATAGGTTTAAGGTGATGGAGGTGGGGTTAGTGGTAAAGAACCCACCTGCCAATGCAGGAGACATAAGAGACACCAATAGGGAAGATGCCCTGGAGAAGGGCGTGGCAACCTACTCCAGGATTCTTGCCTGCAGAATCCTGTGGATATAGGAGCCTGGCGGGCTGTCGTCCTTAGGGTTGCAAAGAGCTGGACATGACTGAAGTGACTTAGCAGGCAGGCAGGTAGGTGGTGGTAGATATATATAAATATAATCTCTTCACTTTTCTCCATTTCCACGTGTGTGTGTGTGTGTGTAATCTTGTGGCTCAGCTGGTAAAAAATCTGCCAGAAGTATAGGAGACCTGGGTTTGATCCCTGGGTTGGGAAGATCCCCTGGAGAAGGGAAAAGCTACCCATTCCAGTGTTCTGCCCTGGAGAATTCCATGGACTGTATAGTCCATGAGGTCGCAAAGAGCTGGACACGACTGAGTGACTTTCACTTTCACTTCTTTTGCTAATGAACTGGATATAAGGGTCATTGAAAAAGTAGTGTCAGGAAGCACTTCCAGGTTTCTGGCATGGACAACTGGGTGAATGAAGTGTCATTTTCCAAGATACATATGACTAGTGGAGGAGCACATTTGGGCAAGTGCAGATCCCTAGCAGGTTTCAGTTGTGTTGCCTGCCCTGTCTCTAACATCTCTGAGACAGATATCAGACAGGCTGTTGAATATACAGGTCTGGAGCTTAGAAGATAGTTTCTAAGAGTTGGAGAAATAAGTCTGAAAGCTCCTAGCATATAGATGAAATTTAAAATTATGGGACAAGTTGAGATAAACTCGAGTGAGAATGTAGAGTGACAAGGGAGGGCCCGGGACCAAGCTATGAGGAACTGTAGCATATGCAGTAGGCAGGTAGGGGAAGAGGTTCTGTAAGGAATTAGAAGACTAGGAGAGAAAATCATGAGGCAACCGTTGGGACTTAAACTATAACTTGATACAGAGAGTGACAGGCAGCCTTTCGTTTTCCCCTAAGCATTGCAGACATGGGTGAAATTAGACTTTTTTTTTAAAGATGTGTTTATTTATATGTTGGCTGTGCTGAGTCCTCCTTGCTGTGCGCAGGGCTTCTCACGGCGGTGGCTTCTCTAGCTGTGGGCCCGTGGGCTTCGGTAGTTGCGGCTCACAGGCTTTGGAGCCCTGGCTTAGTAATTATGGCGCATGAGCTTAGTTGCTCTGTGCCATGGAGGGTCTTCCCAGATCAGGGATTGAACCCGAGTCCCCTGTACTGGCAGGTGGATTCTTAACCACTGAACCACCAGGGGAGCCTGAAGTTAGATATTTTTAAGCTGCAGATCTAGTTTGGTAGTGAGTACAGAGATTTTCCTTCACCTGACAAGTGTGCAGAGTCTGTTCACAAATGCTGGGCTCCACGTCGGGCTTGAGTGGCCCAGATCAAGGTAAAGCAGTTAGTGTATTTGGTCAGTGTAGGTTTTGTTGAGTACATATTCTAAATAGATTGCTGAGATTCTTCAGCTTTCTGATGTTGATTCTGTTGTTGGTTGTAGTGTTGGTAAACATGTATATGTAACCATTCTGAAGAGTGAGCTGTTTTACATGTTCATCAAATGTAGTACTTATTGAAATATTTGATCTTTTGGTAAAGAATATTTGAGATCTCAAATTAGATATCTTTTATTTATTTATATTTTCTATTATGGGAGTATGATTCTTTTACAACATTGTGTTAGTCTCTGCTGTACAACAAAGTGAATCGGCTGTGTGTATACATATATCCCTTCCCTCTTGACCCTCCCTTCCACCCTGCCCCCTAAATACCGGGACACAAAGGGGTATATATTTTAAGTAGTTTGTATATATTATTAAGAAAGAATAGGAATTGTATTCATTTGCTAGGGCTGCCACAAGAAAGTACCACAGGCCTGGTGACTTAAACAACAGAAATTTATTTTCTCATAATTCTGGAGGCTGAAAGTCCAAGACCAAGGTGTCTGCAGGGCTGGTTTCTTCTGAGGATTCTTCTCTCTTTGGCTTGTATGTGGTGTCTTCTCCCTCTGTCTCCACCTGGCCGTCTCTTGGGTGTCTGTGTTCTAATTTTTTCTTCTTTTAAGGATGCCAGTCATAATTGGATTAGCACTAACCCTAGTGACCTCATTTTAACTTAATTACCTCTTTCAAGATCTAACTCCAAATAAAGTCAAATTCTGTGGCGCTGGGGGTTAGGATTACAACATCTGAATTACAGGAAGACACAATGTAGGCCTTAACAGAGCCCATCATAGGATATGTCTTTGCAGGTGAATTTTTATTTTTTAAAGATTTTTTTTTTTTGGATGAAGACCATTTTTAAAGTCTTCATTGAATTTGTTACAATATTGTTTCTGTTTTATGTTTTGGTATTTTTGGCCAGGAGGCATGTGGGCTCTCATTTCCCTGACCAGGGATTGAACCCATGGCCCTTGCATTAGAAGGTCAAGTCTTAACCACTGGACCTTGAGGGAAGTCCCCAGGTGAATTTTTAAACTGTACTTTTCCTTGTCGTTTTTTAAAATAAGCCTTGTTTCTGTAGTAGTGGGACACCTGATCATTAGTAAACTTTTTAGGCTTCTAGTTTGTCATTACATTTTTCTGGGGAGTATATCACAGTGTCCTTTAGGGTTTTTTTTCCCCCTTATTCTTCCCCAACCTCTATGTTTTTAATAAAGTTTCATCTCTAAAACATGAGCCTATTTTCAGGAATTTAAAACTATATAAAATGCTCCCTTAGATAAGAACTGGGAATGTAAAGATCAACAGACCTATTAATAATTTCATTGTCAGTAAAAAAGAAAAACTATGATAGAAATCTTAGTTCTGGCCAACTGAAATCATCAGAAAATCCTTCTGCTAGACATGTTGAATATGTTGCTAGATAACCTAGATATGCTGAATTAAAAAAAAAAAAGAATATTATAGTATGGCATGTCCTTGTAAATGCAAAGCTGAGAGATCTACTAATCTGAATAACAGAAATTAGAGCCCGTGCTAAGACTACCCAGATAGTGGTGGGTAACAGTAGGATTGTTTTCCATTACTTCAGGGTGTTGAGTTTTAGAGGTTTAGGGCTTATGCTAGAAGCCTTAAGAAGCTATTCTCTAAGTAAAAGAGGGTAAAGAAAAAAAAATCCCACCAATACAGGTAACAGTCTGGTCTCAGGGTATAAAATTTGCAGTTGGTAGTGGGGGAGGGGTGGGAGACTCTCCCTCAAGAAATTGCAACCACAGGGTCTATATATCAGGTAGACTGAGTATCTGACATTTTCCTCTTGGTCTGGGAATTCCCAAGTCAAGACAGCATAGGAATTATCCGTAAGTGTATGGTATCCCTGGCATGACTGGGCAAGTTACTTAATATTTTTGATTGATTGGCCCTTACTTACTTCCACTGCTGCTTGCTGCTAAGTCACTTCAGTCGTGAGTGACTCTGTGCGACCCCATAGACGGCAGCCCACCAGGCTCCCCCGTCCCTGGGATTCTCCAGGCAAGAACACTGGAGTACTTCCCCTACTAGAAATTAAATAGTAGTAACTAAGAGGAATTGAATGTCTTCTTGTTCCAGTACTTGAGATGCCGAAACTCCTTTAATCTTCAGAACAGCTTTATGACATGGGTACAGTAATTTGTCAAAGGTACGGAGGCCAAGGTGGGTGGTCATATCTCTCTCCCGGATCAGTGTGGAAATAAGATGAGGTGTAAAGTGATGGGCCAACGTGCATGTGACTCTACTTTGGAAACTGCAACCATATGCTCTATCCCTTGGGGTTTTCCACTTCAGATAGGATGACAGACTCTCAAAGTCTTCACTTCTTCTCTTTCTTATTGTCCCCCAAGGTAAGAAGCACAAGGTCCCTTCTTATTTTAAGGATGTTATGGATTCTTGTTGAAAGAAGACAAGAAGATGGACTTTGAAGTGGCTTTGAAATGGGTAGGATTTGAATAGGCAGAATGTGGGAACCATTTCAAGCAAAATCTTAATGGCGAGAATAACACTCTTTAAAGGCCAGTGACAAGTGAGTACACCCCAGCATTGTTATTTAGTTGCTAAGTCGTGTCTGACCCCATGGACTGTAGCCTGTCAGGCTCCTCGATTCCTTGGATTTCCCAGGCAAGAATACTGGAATGGGTTGCTGTTTCCTTCTGCAGGGGATCTCATGACCCAGGAATTGAATTTGAGTCTCCTGCATCGGCAGGCAGATTCATTACTGCGGAGCTACAAGGGAAGCCCACATCCCAGCATTAAAACTTACCAGTTCTTTGTCATTCATCATGTATCTGTTGACAAATATTCAATTAAAAATCACATTAAGAAGAAAAAAGGGATTTTATTTGGGCCAAACTGAGGATTAGGACCTGGGAGACAGACTCTCAGAAGCTCTGAGACCTGTTAGAAGTTGAAGGCAAGGTCATATACATTCTTGAGACAAAAGATCATACATTAAAATGATATACTGATATGTCGTATAACATTCACCAAAAATACATAGTCCAGGTAAACATGTACAAATTGAGCAGTAAGTTCCTACGACTGCCTACAGACTTGGGAAGGAATGTGAATCTTTTGGGAAGATATGTTGCTAGCATCAGAAGAAAGAAGAAAAAAAACTGATGTTCAAGTTCGAGTAGGAATTTCCATCTTTGAGGAGCTCTGGTTAACTTGTAATGCAGATAGATGTACACTGCACATTAGGGAGGAAGGGAGGAGGCCCAAATGGAACAGAAAGGCAGAATTTTGTTTAAATGTTCTTGCCTGCCTTAAAATATACATTTTATTTCATGTCCCATCTCCTCCAAGAAGCCTTCCTTGTTAACATCGTTCAAGAAACTCTCTCCTTTCTATTTGTCTTATCGTCTCCAAAAATAGCTTGGCATTGAACTATATTCAGTTTTGTTGTTGTTCAGTCACTAAGTCCTGTCCAACTCTTTGTGACCCCATGGACTGCAATGAGCAGGCCTCCCTGTCCTTCACTGTCTCCCGGAGTTTGCTTAAACTCATGTCCATTGAGTTGGTGATGCCATCCATCCATCTCATCCTCTGTTGCCCCGTTCTCCTCCTTTCTTTTTGGAAGAATGTATCTATCACAGTATACTAATTTATTTTTTTACATTAGAAAAATTGAAGCATAGTTGATTTTCAATGTTGTATTAATTTATACACATATATATATTTTAAAATATTATTTTCCATTAAGGTTTACCACAAGATATTGAATATAGTTCCCTGTGTTATGCAGTAGGACCTGTGTTTATCCATCCTATATATAATAGCTTGCATCTGCTAATCCCAACTTCCCACTCCATCCATCCCCCAGTTCTCTCCCCCTTGGCAACCACAAGTCTGTTCTGCATGTCAGTATATCCTAGTATATTTAAAATACCTTTTTTTCTTTTGAGGTAAACAATCTCAAATTTCTATCGTCTTCATAATAAAACATGAAGCTCAGAACGGGATCATTTGCCTCTTTCTCTTCTTATCTCCTCCCAGCTCAAAATGCTTGTACCTCTTTTTAGCCAAGATTCTCTGGTAGTTGGGCTTCATGCATCCGGGCTGCAGCACAATCTTCTTTGTAGTTTTAGCCTTTTTCTGGAAAATCGGCTTAGTCTGGCCACCGTAGTCACTCTGCTTCCTGGCATAATCCCGCTTTCCCTAGGCAGGCAGAGAATCCTTGCCCTTCCTGTCCTGTGTCACACTTCTTACAGAAAGTCTGGTGGGTTTTAGGAACATTCATCATGTTTCGGAGAGCAGAGTCAGCATGGAAAGAGGCTAAAATACCAATTTTGTTTGAGTGGCAGGTGAGATCTTATTTATCCAACCAGGGAGCAAACCAGTCACCTCTGTGCATTAATCCCTGGACCTCCAGGGATGTCCGTAAAACACCTATTTTGAATGCAGTGTTTTCTCCCCTCTGACTCTTCCTTTCCTCAAGGTCAGAATACTTTTTGAATACTCCCCTCTCCCAGCTTGAGGAGACTAGAAGTTCTCAATACATAAATAGATTTTAAATTGCTTGGTAAAAGCCACAGCTGGAAGCACAGTAAAGCAAATGTGTCCAAGGAATTTGGGTACTATTGCTTTGTGTAGCTGAAGCTTTCTGCCTGACTGTTTAAACAACATTTTCAAGATAGTCTCAGAACTTTGAAAAGTGAATATTTTTCTTCACATTCATCCCTAAAAATCGTGAGAAACATTTCAAATTCAAGAAAAAATGGATTATTTTGATGGAATTATCCTAGGTTTTGTATATTAAAAGATCCCCTCTGTTTATTAAATGAGTTTCAGTTAGTCAGTCAGTCGCTCAGTCATGTCTGATTCTTTGCAACCCCATGAAGCGCAGCACGCCAGGCCTCCCTGTCCATCACCATCTCCCGGAGTTCACTCAAACTTTAGAACTGTTTAAAACTTACTTTAACCTGATTCTTTGTCCAGGTTTATGTATATGATAAACATATCCCTGAATTCTGGGACTTGTTAGGGCAGAGAAAAAGTTAATGTGTACTCCAGTGAAAATTCTTTTTACTTACCTTCGAGGTGACTTTCCATCTAGAGAAGCATCACAATTTAAGAAATTCTTTTCCAACTCTTCTGCTGACTTACCCCCTTTTTGAGTGTGGAAAATCAGCTCAACTGTGTAGTTCATGATTGGTCAAATTAATGGTTTACACGGTATAACCAAAGTAAGTCAATTTATCAGTGCTTTTTGGCTGAGGGCATGCTTGCCAAGCCCAGGTCATACTGACATGTTTACTTCAGAGTGCAGATGATTCCTGCCTGTGAAACCTGTTTACAAAGGCAATTGCCTTTTAAAAGGCATTTGGATCAACATTTCAGCACTATTTTTATTTCAAAATAATTTTATTTTATGGTGGAAAAAAGCGAGAACTTTTCAAGTTTTGGAGAGATTTCCCATTCTTATGTTTCAGAGACAAGACTGTTGCTTAGAGAACTGCTTTTCAAAGTCGCTCAAAGTCTTTAGTGTAACAAGCATCACCTGGAGAGCTAGTTAAAACTCAGATTTCTGGGGCCCAGTCCCAGTTTCTGACTCAGTAGGTATGAGGTGGGATGGAGAGCTTGCATTTCTAATGAGTTCCTGATGCTTGTGTTCTTGGTCCAGGGACCACACTCTGAGAACTGCTGCTGAGACACCCTGGGGTTAGAGAATCCTAAGAGCTGGACCTCTGAATGTTGATATTAGGTCGGATACTGTGCAAGCCACTTTACATCTGTTAACATCTAATTCAGATGACAACCTTACAAATCGGGAACAATTATTGCTATTTTATAAATCAAGAAACTGAGGCTCGAAAAGTTAATTTGGTTATCCAAGATCACATAGCTTGTAAGTGGAGGAGCCAGAATTTGAACCCAGGTTTTTCTGTCCATAGGTAAATGTTACTTCTGTTAAAATATGCTTTTTTGGAGGGGTGGGGTGGGAGGAAGACTCAAGAGGAAGGGGATGTATCTATACTTACCACTGATTCACACTGTGGTGCAGCAGAAACTAACACAACATTGTAAGGCGGTTATACTCCAAAAAAAAAACACAAGAAGAAAGAAATATGATTTCTTATCTAGATTAAAGATCTTCTAGTCCCAGTTTCTTCCTCATGTAGGAATAATTTCTCTAACATACCCGATCCATGACTCTTCAGCTTTTGTCAAGCCTCTCAGGAAGGGGCACTCACTGCTTCATGAAGGAGCTTTTACTGGGGACAGCCCCCATTTCCACCTACCATCCCACTGGGGGTTAGAACTATATATGTGAATTTTACGGGGGAGGAAATTCAGTCCATAGCAGCATGGTTCTGCCATGGGATAGCAGAGAAGTTGGCTGACTGGGGCAGGCCAGAGCTGTTCTGGCCTCAGTGGACAACCAATAGCCTACCTCCTGGGACACAGGAGGGGGCATGCGTCACCAGGGTGGATGGTCTGGGGCCCTGGCTTAGGGAAGAGCCCTTTAGCATATGTGGGCTGCATGGGGGCTCAAAGGTTTTGAGTTTTAAGGGAACGTTATCCTACATAGGCCGAGGTTGCAGGGCTACAGAGGGACAGTGCTCTGGGCCATGGCCGGGCAGGCTGTAGTCCCCACACCCACCCCTCCAACCCTGGAAAGCCTACTCTCTCCTGCAGCATCCCTCCAGTGCATTCAATTAAGAAAGTTTTCACATCCTGCTCACTTTAAAGGAGAAATGCTTAAAGGGATCCTGTTGTTTAGCACAGAACATGAAATGAAAGGGGCATTCAGAACTGAGGCCATAATTTCATTACAAACAGTTGAGTGCCAAATTTTTTTTAAGTGTTAAAAAATAATATAAATCCAAGGTGAAACTTTTCAAGTCCTTCAGCTTTACTCCAGAAAACACGAAAATGGAGAATCTTGTTCCTCCCCTTCCCATCCCATTTTCTCTCTTCAAAGGTAAAAAGCGTAGTGTCCTATGATTCCTTCCAGAAAAAGATGCACTTACCCACTTATGTGTCAATGCTATAAATTATACAAAAGGGATCATTTTTCTCTACAGAATGCTTTCAAGAACAAAAGAAAATTAATAATTAAATAAAATTAATTATTAATTAAAATTTAAAAATTAAAAATTAATGTATTAAAAGTCTTTCCCCATTGGCATATCCAGAACACCCATATTCTTGTTAATCTCTGCACAATATTGCTTCATGTGGGGAGGGAGGGGGGAGGGATGTCCGAGAGGGAGGGGACATGGGTAAACCCATGGCTGTTTCATGTTGATGTTTGGTAGAAACCAAGGCAATAATGTAAAGCAGTTATCCTTCCATTAAAAATAAAAGAATATTGCATCATGTGAATGATGAATAATTTATTTTCTTCCAGTTGTATTGAGATACAAGTGACATACAGCAGTACGTAAGTTTAAGGTACACAGCATAATGATTTCATTGATATACATCACGAAGTGATCATCACAATAAGTTTAAGAAACATCCATCGTCTCATGTAGATACGAAATAAAAGAAATAGAAAAAAATCGTTTTTTCTGGAGATGAGAACTCAGGATTCACTCTCTTAACAAGTTCCATGTATAACATGCAGCGGTATTCATTATATTTTTCATGTTATACATTACATCCTAGTACTTACTTATCTTACGACTGGAGGTTTGTACCTTTTGACTGCCTTCATCCAATTCTCCCTCCTCCCTACTCTTGCCTCTGGTAACCACAGATGTGATACCTTTCTCTGTGAGTTTTAAAATTTGTTTGTTTTTGAAGTATAATTGACCTACAACACTATGTTAGTACCTATTACACAACTTAGAGATTCAATATTTCTATACATTCCACATTGCTCACCACGATAATCTAGTTACCACTAGTTATAATATATCACCATACAAAGATGTTACATAGTTATTGACTGTATTCCCCACACTACATCTCATACTTATAACTCACTTATTTCACGGCTGGAAGTCTGCACCTCTTAACATCTCTCACTTATTATTCTTTCTTCCCCTTACCCCTCCCCTTGGCAGCCACCTGTTGGTCCTCTGTAACTCTATGCTTTGTTATATGTGTTTGTTTTACTGTGTTAGACTCCACGTATAAGTGGAGTCATACAGTGTATACTTTCGTCTGCCACTGACGGAGGAGCCTGGCGGGCTACAGTCCATGGGNAACAGTTCATGTTTGATATATCAGAATTGGATATAAGGAATAAGATCCCAGCTTTGTTTTTATCTCAATGTATACAAATGAGTTGTGCCATCACTACTTATTTTTATTCACTAGCCTTTTTTCCCCATCATTTTGAAGTCTCACTTTTCCATCTTTACAGTAAATTCCCTTGTGCATTAGAGTCTATGTCTTATTTTTCTTTGGTTTCATTAATTTATTCTCATATCAAGCTGCTTTATTAATTGAAGGTTTGAAATATATTTTGATACCATACAGAACTAAGAAGTGGACATGTTTTGGACAGGCTAGCAGAGAAGGTCTTGCTGGTGGGTGACATTTAGGCTGACATTTGAAGAATAAGAAGTAGCCAGCTTCATGGAGATGAAGGCAGAAACATTCAAGGTAGAGAGAACTACATATCCAAAGGTTGGGGGATAGAAAACAGCTTGGCTTATTTGAAGAAGCTATTAAAAAAAAAAAGACCAGCGTGGTGAGCACAGCAAACACAAAAGAGAAGGACATGAGATAGGGTTGGAACAATAGGCCACATTTTGTTGGAGAGCTTGGTTTTGTCCTCAGTATGAAGGGGTGCACTTAATGGATTTGAAGTAGGAAAGTGACATGCTCCAGTTTCCTGGTGTATGACATTGTCACTCTGGCTGTTATGTGGAGATTGGCAGGAGGAGAACAAAAGTTGCAGCAAAGAAGTGTTGTTTCCTTTTCATGCAAGTAGCTTCTCCTTATTATATTCTATCCCAGCATCTTATTTATTCCTTATTAGGGTAGTTTCTCTCTTAGTCCTTTTTGTGTCCTTAGGGCTAATATGGAGTTTAGCAAGTAGCCTGCAATCAATTTTTGAATCATGAATGAATGAATAAGTAAGCCCTTTCGATTTGCATCCTGGCCTGTGGAGTGAGAGTTTTAAATCCCATACACGTTTTTAAAAATTAATAAAGCATTTGAGTAGCGATGGGTGGGTTAAATATTGGTTAGTTATATTCCAGCGGCCAGACTGAAGAGGATTAATCTTTTAATAGAGTTGGTCCCTGGTTGCTAGTGAACTCCAGGGCTGTGTAAGCAAAGTCCCAGCAGAGGGCAGTAGAGGGCCGCACAGGGTTGTGGTTCTGCTGGATTGGCCGGGCCCGGCGGGGGGGGGGGGATGGCTGGTAGCAGGCTAGGCAGCTAGACCCCGCCCCAGGCTGGGGCTTAGGTAAAAGGTGACGAAAGTCACCGGTCCTTCTTGGGAGCCTAAAGTGCGCTGATGAAGACGTGAGGCCGTATTTCTGTGTTTAGACTGTGCTGCTTTTTATCACAGAGTATAATGAAGCTGATTCACGGCGTCCGGGTTGCTGCTGCGAAGGGCGGTGATGGGGGAAAGGGGAGAGGAGGAGAAAGGAGAAAGGAGGAGGGAGGGGGAGGAAAGGCCCTGAAGTGAAATGGTGAGCACAGATGGAAATTTTGGCCTGGGTCGCACAGAGTCGGACACGACTGAAGTGACTTAGCAGCAGCAGCAGCAGCAAGGGAACAGGTTTCCTGGAGACTGTTGGGCAAAGCAGGGAATGAGACATGTCTCAGTCGCAGCCCCGAGCTGGGAAGGAGCAAAGGCACACAGCGCTTTGGGGTTAACAGGAGGTAATTATCGGCTCCTCAGTGGACATTGCCAGAAATAACTTTGAATAATTCTTATGCTCTCTGACGGAGAAGGCAATGGCACCCCACTCCAGTACTCTTGCCTGAAAATCCAATGGATGGAAGAGCCTGGTAGGCTGCAGTCCATGGGGTCGCTAAGAGTCGGATACGACTGAGTGACTTCACTTTCACTTTTCACTTTCATGCATTGGAGAAGGAAATGGCAACCCACTCCAATGTTCTTGCCTGGAGAATCCCAGGGACGGGGGAGCCTGGTGGGCTGCAGTCTATGGGGTCGCACAGAGTCGGACACGACTGAACTGACTTAGCAGTAGCAGTAGCAGTAGCAGTATGCTCTCTGAATTGACTACTTTTCCTTTTAGTTAGTATAGTTTTCAGAATTTCCAACCTCTCATCTGTACTTAGGGGTAAAGGATTTTGTACACAATTGGCCAGAGGGGAGGGGGGGGGAGGGGCAGCGTAGTGCTCCTTAGCGCTCATCAAGGTGGTTGCAGCAGAGGTCAGAGTGACAGGCCCCAAACAGAAGCAGCACTTAATCTGGACCTGCCTGGCAACTCAGATGGCAGCTTCCGCTTGCAATGCAGGGGACCTGGGTTCAGTCCCTGAGTGGGGAAGATCCCCCAGAGAAGGAAACGGCAACCCACTTCAGTATTCTTGCCTGGAGAATCCCAAGGACTCCAGTGGGCTATAGTCCATGGGGTCAGGGTCACAAAGAGTTAGAGTGACAGCAACTGAAGGACTGAGTGAGTTTCACTTAACCTGGACACTTGGATTTCTCAACACATACATTTCACATACACACATATATACACAATCACATAGCATACATATACTTTAAAATTTTCGAGTTTTATTGAAATATGATTGACATATTTGTTGTTCAGTCGCTCAGTTGTGTCTGACTCTTTGTGACCCCACAGACTGCAGCATGCCAGGCTTCCCTGTCCTTCACTGTTTCCCACGGTTTGCTCAAACTCACGTCCATTGAGTCGATGATGCCATCCAACCATCTCATCCTCTGTCATCCCCTTCTCCTCCCGCCTTCAATCTTTCCCAGCATCAGGATCTTTTCCAGTGAGTCGGCTCTTCCCATCAGGTGGCCAAAGTATTGGAGGTTCGGCTCAGCAGACAGTCCTTCCAATGAATATTCAGGGTTGATTTCCTTTAGGATTGACTGGTTGGATCTCCTTGCAGTCCAAGGGACTCTCAAGAGTCTTCTCCAGCACTGCAGTTCAAAAGCAACAATTCTTCAACGCTCAGCCTTCTTTATGGTCCAACTCTCACATCCAGTACATGACTACTGGAAAAACCATAGCTTTGACTATATGGATCTTTGTTGGCAAAGTGATGTCTCTGCTTTTTAATATGCTGTCTAGGTTTGTCATAGCTTTTCTTCCTAGGAGAAACCGTCTTATGATTGACTGTATAAGTATACAGCACTGCATAAGTTTGGGTCTTCCCAGGTAGCTGTAGTGATAAAGAACCTGCCTGGATTGTTCCCTGGGTCAGGAGGATCTCTTGGCGGAGGGCACCGCAACCCATTCCAGTATTCTTGCCTGGAGAATCCCATGGACAGAATCCCTGGTTGGCTAGTCTGTAGGGTCACAGAGAGTTGGACACAACTACAGTGACTTAGCACGCATGCACACAATGTATAAGTTTAAGGTGCACAACATAATGATTTGACTTGTATATATTGCAAAATGATTACTAAGCGTACTTACACTTATATACACACATCTCACACACATGCTCACATAGACACATTGCATGCACATAGCACACTCATGCTTTACACGAAGTGGCCTATCAAACACGTCACACACAACACAGCATACCTACACGCACGCTGATAAAGGGGTTTTGTAGCAGATACTATGGTTGCCTCGCCATCTCGGCATGTATAACAACGAAGTGGTTTAAGTCAAGGGCTAAGTCAACTTTTGGTTTCAGGGGTAGGTTTCAAATGGCCTAAGTCATCAACACAGTCCCAACCCTGCTGGCATAGGAGTGGGCATGCAACCGCATCCATCCATTCGCTGTGAATGAGGAAGCATGTCACCCTGGAAACTGCCAGCAGCCATCTTGCTACCCCAAGAAAAGGCTACTTTAGAAAGAGCTGATGGGGGAGGGGGAGGGGAGAGACTCATGGATAAACTGGGGTATAGACCCCCAGACATTGGGAGCCTCTGAACAACCCATGCTAGAGCTCACCCTGTCTTTGGACTTTGTGAACCAATAAGTCGTCCTGGTGTTTAAGGCCTTTGGGTTGGGTTTTCTGTTTCTTATATCATAAAACCTCAGAACAGAGCAGCTCCTCCCCGAAATCCTCTATAGGAGGCTTTGGAAGGGTTCAGCCTCTGCTTTAAGAAGGAGACTGTTCCTTTCTAACCCCCTTGGCCTCTTGGTCCTCTAAGTGATTACAGTGGACCTGGAACAGTTCTCAGAGATTTTCATGGATAACAGAGAGGAAAATAATATTTAAACCCAAGGCCAACTATAGCCTTTTTGCCTTCGAAGGAAAGTGACACAATTCTGATTTGTGCAGAAATAAATCTCTAAATGGATCTGGTCCCTGGCAGAGGCTGAGATGAGATTCAAGCCAGCATTTTTGAATTTCAAAGGGTAGGCAACCTGGCCAACAACGTAGATTTTGTATACACAGTTGGCCCTCTGAATCTTCTGGATTTTTCAGCTTCTGATTCAACCAATTGCTCAACCCTTGGTTGGATGAATCCATGGATAAAACCCCATGGATACACAAGACTGACTGTATTGATTATCCTACACCATTTTATTTAAGAAACTTGAGGATACGTGGATTTTGGGATCCGAGGAAGCTCCTGGAATGGATTCCCTACGGATGCAGAGGCAGGACTGTATACATACATGTTTAATCCCTTTAACCACCCTATGAGGTGGGTGTCACTTTTCCCATTTTACAGATAATGAATGGGGCTCAGAGAGAGTGTCACCTGCTCAGTGCTACGTAGAGGTGGTGCTGGGCTTCCAACCCAGGGCCCTTTGGCTGGAAACCTCTTGGTCTCCCTTACAGGGCAGCACACCACCCACCACACCCCCGGCTGCCTCCTGTGTATGCTTCAGTCTGGGGGTTCTCCAGGGGAGGGGGCTGCAAAGAAGTGGGAGGAAAGTTATCCTTGTACATTTGACATTTCACAGGGGCGGTGGTGGGATGGGGAGGATAGAGGACCTTTTATACCAGGGTTCCATTTGTGCTGGGAAGTATCCTGAAATGGACCTTGAAAAGTTAGCCTCTGCCAGGGAGGCAGTGTGGCATGGTGCTGGCCACCCAGCTGGACCTGGGGTCAGGTCTCAGGGTCAAAATTATATAAGTTTTAAGTGTACAACATAGTAATTCACAGTTTTCAAAGACTCTATTCCATTTACATTATTGTAGAATATTGGCTATATTCCCTGTGTATATTCATTGCGTGTGTGTGTGCTCAGTTGTGTCTGACTCTTTGAGACTCCATGGATGGTAGCCTGCCAGGCTTCTTTCCATGGAATTTTCCAGGCAAGGATATTGGAGCAGGCTGCCATTTCCTGCTCCAGGAGATCTTCCTGACCCAAGCTGTGTCTCTTGCATCTCCTGCATTGGCAGGCAGGTGCTTTACCGCTATGCCACCTGGGAAGCCCCAACGGTATATCATTATAGCTTTTTTTAAAAACTGTATCCATAGGAGGGACAAGATAGGGGTAAGGGGTTAAGAGGTACAAAGTACATCTGTTTATTGATGACTCTCAAATTAAGGAAGCTGGCATAGAAGGGTTGACTTGCAGAGAGCCTGGTGCCTCTTCTGATACCTGGCCTAGGAATCAAGCTGGAGGTGGCACCCCGTGATTCCACATGGAAATCTCACCATGGTGTCCAGCCAGGACCTGTTTCCAGATTGTCAAGGCCGGGGGAGGAGTACAGGTTAGTCTCTTCCGGGAGCTGGCTGGAACTACGATGAGGCGAACAGGGGACTGAGTGCACAAATATTTAAGGAGACACTCACTCCAGGGGCTGACCTTGCATTTGCATGAGCCATAGAAGTGCCTCTTCCAGCTTTGGGCCTTTGGTGCCCATTGTCTCATGCCAGTCCTGGCTCTGCCTGGGCCCAAGGAGTAGGGCATCCATGTATGTGTGGCCCACATTACAAGGATGAGTGCTCAGGAAAGAGTCCCTACCTGCTGGGTAGGCCCAGTGGATCCTGACTGTGATGGACTCTCAGGGAAGACTGTGATGTCTTCCCTTGGATGGATGATCAAACCTCAAGGTGTGAGGCAAAACAGATCTAGGGGGAGCCAGGCAGAGGCCAGCCCTTTGCTGCTGCTGCACTTTCTGCTGGCGCTGCACTTGAGGGGCTGGCTGAGCTTTCTCTGCTGGCATGAGCAGACATCCCAGGGTCCTGCCACAGTCTCATAGATGCTGGGAGGCCCAGGATCACGCATTCTGCCATTGGCCTTATAGCAGGAGCAGTGTTGATCCTGGAGCGAGTGGCTTCCTTGGTGGCCAGGATCTTCTTTGGAAGACTTTACTGCAAGCTCAACCTAAAATCTTTTCTAAATTTTTCCTGGTAGTCCTGTAAGACAGTTAATATCCTGTCATAAATCCCTTCTTGCTTAATCTAGCTTGAGTGGATTTTGTTCTCTTCAATTCACCAATACAAACGGGATGGAGAGACTTTTACTGCCGGCTTCCTCTTAGTGAAAGATTGTGTGTGTGCTTTGGAAGGATGCCTTGAGAAATCCTTGGAGCGAGGGTAGTTCTCTTCTCCCAACACTCGCCCCACCGGCATCCCAGGCCTAGGTGTCAGCTGGCACTAAGGCTCAGGAACTTTTTGAGTTGCTTGTGAGAAAGAAGAGGAAAGAGACAAAAGTGTGGTGAGAGGGCAGAGGGATGGCAGAAGGCCAGGTGATATTTAACACGACTCCATCCCAGGAGCCATTCTCCTGTATGAAACCTGTGTGTATAAATTCTTAGTGTGATTGAGTTTTTCTTGGGCAAACCAGATGAGTGGCTGAATTTTGTGTTGGGGGAGGGGGTGTCCTAAGGGGACAGAAATGGTGTGTGAGGAAGCTAGCATTTTGAGAGGTAGGAGGGCCAAGAGACTGAGGTCCCCACAGGGAACCAGCAGAAAAGCTGGAGAGGGCGTGGAACTCCTCGGTCCATGGGATTCAGAAGTCCAGGCCACCGCACTGGACATCAAGGCTCAGAGGCCCTCAGCAGATGTCTGGAGGACATCAGAATTCATTTAAGACGGACTTCTTCATGTTGTGCTTGTCTCTCTGCCTTACAGCTTGATCTCTCTCCCCCGTGGGATCTCAAAATACTTAAACGCCGCAATCCTTCAGAGCACCCACAACTGGCTTACCCTTATTTATGTGCATTTCTGTCCTCTCATTTACATTCTCTGTGGGACTCTTAGCTCCTTGAAGGCCTGTCTCTGACATGACTACGTGCACAGAATGTCGTGTATACGTGCTTGTGTGCATTTTTCTGGGGAGAATACCTAGAATTTAATCACATTCCACAAAGGGCCCAGGACCTAGAAAATGTTTGGGAGCTGCATAACGAGGTCTTCCAGAGACACCTGGTCACAGATTCTTTACTGCAATTCAAAAAAGAGTCATCTTTCAAAAGCCAAACCCATTTCATCCTCTTGCTTGTCTCCCATCGAGGCTGAGCACCCGTGGAGATCTAAAGCATACAGGCTACGCAGGAAATGTAGTCTTGTTTCTGGTCTCAGGATTCTGTCAGTCAGGGGCTCAACCAAGTAGCGTGTGTTTATTGCCTCTTGCCCCGGACGCCTTGCCCTGCACTCAGAGAGGTTCACAAGCCAAGCTGACATAGGGCCAGTCCCACTGTGGGTGGGATCCATGGGTGGTGTTGTGGGCTCTCCAGCCAGAGCTATAAATATTTATCAAATGAATGTGTGATGTCAGTCTCTGAAGAGTATCTGGACTGGTGTGTGTATGTGTGTGAATGTGTGTAGTGGGGGAGCCTGCTAGAGAACAAGAACCCTGCGGAAGCTGGCACTTGATGTCGGTACATTAATGATTGAAAACAAGAGCCGTAAAAACCCATTGCAAGTCAGCATCTCTGCAGCCCAGGACTGAGGGGAGGTGAACTCTGTTCTAACTAGTACATCCCAGGTATACAGCCCAGAAACCAAGGGTAAACATCAGTTGCTGGCTTCCTGACAACTGCTGAGTTTATAGACTCTCTAAAGATCCCACATTTTTCTCTTAAACGAATCCTGCAACACTTTCATTTGGCTGACAACTTTGCCTGTGTGGATGGTTTCCGTGAGGGAGACGTAGAAGCCTGGAGAGGGCAGCTTAAGCTTTTGTTGACATTTCATAGTTTTTAACTTGGAGCAACTGGCTGTTAAAATGAAATGGCTTCACTCCCAGCTGTAGTTAAGGCTCCAAGATCCTGGTACTTTGCAAAGTCAGATCACCTCTGAGAGCCTGCAAAGGGTGGCCCCTCCCTCATTTAAGGATATGAAAGGGTAGAAGTTGAGGTGATCAGAAGACAGCGGGGAGAGTTTGAGGCAAACTGTCCCTGTGCTCTGAGTTCTTCTACTCCAACTCTAGATGAGGTTCTGGAAGGCCTGAACATTTTCTAGTCTTGGGAATCACACAACTGTCGCTCCAGAACCATGCCACACTGGCCACAGTCTCACTAACAAAAAGATGCCCCTCTCTCTGCCTTCTCTGGACACCCATGAGCTAGACTGTGATGCTGAGGCCGCTACCACCTGTGCTGCAGAAAAAGCAAATACCTCCACACGGACTTGACAGCAGAAATAGTCAAAGGGATGGGAGCTTGGCTCCCACCTGATTCCTGCCCTCTGTGTCATGCTTTTGTGAACCTTATGAGTAGAACCTAAACACTATCCAGAGCACTGCTTGCAAGGAAGTCTGAGAAAAATAGTTTTATGTTAGCAGCTCCTGCAGTATTGGGAACACTGGAAGGAGGTTGCAATGGGTGTTGAGCATTAGCTCACCTGATCTAATACATTCCTACTCACACTCTGAGGCCCGTTTCAGATGCTACCTCCTTTCAGAGACTCCCCTCCCGTGGCCTTCCCTCCCCAAGAGAAAACGTTCTCTGTGCTCCCATGGCTTATGTAATCCAGGGTGGTCAGTCTCCTTTGTTGAGCTGAAAGCTTCTTGATGACAGCAACTTCTTTTTTAATTTGTGCATCGTTGATTTACAACCTTACATTAGTTTCAGACATACAACATAGTGATCCAAAATTTTTATAGATTGTACTCCACTAAAGTTATTATAAGGACTTCCCTGGTGATCCAGTGGCTAAGACTGCCTGCTCCCAATGCAGGGGGCCTGGGTTCAATCCGTAGTCAGGGAACTAGATCCCACACATGCTGCAAATAAGAGTTCGCGTGCTGTAACTAAAGATTCTGAGTGCCGAAGACTGAAGATTCTGCATGCCACAACTAAGACCCAGCACAGACAAATAAATATTTTTTTAAATTATCATAAAATATTAGCTGTATTCCCTGTGCTGTTTAATATGTTATTGTAACATTTATTTCATACATATTGGTTTATATCTCTTAATCCACGATTCCGAGTTTGTCTCCCCTCGCCCTCCCCACTGGTCATCACTAGTTTGTTCTCTGTATCTGAGTCAGTTTCTATTTTGTTATATTCATTCATTTGTTTTTTTCTTTTTCCGATTCCACATATAAGTGGTAAAATGCAGTATTTGACCTAATAAGTCTCTGTGTGACTTATTTCCCTTAGCGTAATGCCCTCCAAGTCCATCCATGTTGTTGCAAATGGCAAAATTTCATTCTTTACTATGTCTGAGGAATATATTTTATATATATATAAATATATATATATGTAACTTTTTGCCTTTTCATATCTACCAAGTTGGTAGGTGAACAATATGCTACGGAGGTAGGGTGGAAAAATAACTACAGAAAGAATGAAGAGGCTGAGCCAAAGTGGAAACGACACTCAGTTGTGGATTTGACTGTGGTGGTGAAAGTAAAGTCCGATGGTGTAAAGAACAGTATTGAGCAAGAACCTGGAATGTTAGGTCCATGAATCAAGGTAAATTGAATGTGGTCAAACAGGAGATGAACATCAACATCTTAGGAATCAGTGAACTAATATGGACAGGAATGGGAGAATTTAATTCAGATGACCTTATATCTACTACTGCAGGCAAGAATCCCTTAGAAGGACTGGAATAGCCTTCACAATCAACAATAGAGTCCAAAATGCAGTACTTGGGTGCAATCTCAAAAATGACAGAATGCTCTTGGTTCTTTTCCAAGGCAAACCATTCAATATCACAATAATCCAAGTCTATGCCCTAATCTCTCATGCTGAAGAAACTGAAGTTGAACGATTCTATGAAGACCTACAAGACTTCCTAGAACAAACACCAAAAAAAAGAGGTCATTTTCATCATAGGGGACTGGAATGCAAAAGTAGGAAGTCAGGAGATACCTGGAATAACAGGCAAGTTTGGCCTTTGCGTACAAAATGAAGCAGAGCAAAGACTAACAGAGTTTTGCCAAAAGAGTGCACTGGTCATAGCAAATACCCTCTTCCAACAACACAAGAGATGACCCTATACATGGACAATAGTCAATACCAAAATCAGATTGACTATATTCTTTGAGCTGAAGATGGAGAAGCTCTATACAGTCAGCAAAAACAAGACCTGGAGCTGACTGTGGCTTAGATCATCAGCTCCTTATTGCAGAATTCAGGCTCAAATTGAAGAGAGCAGGGAAAACCACTAGGCCATTCAGTTATGACGTAAATCAAACCCTTATGATTATACAATGGAGGTGACAAGTGGACTCAAGGGACTAGATCTGGTAGATAGAGTGCCTGAAGAACTATGGACAGAGGTTCATAACATTGTACAAGAGGTGATGACCAAAACCATCTCCAAGAAAAAGAAATTCAAGAAGGCAAACTGGTTGTCTGAGTAGGCCTTACAAATAGCTGAGAAAAGAAGAGAAGTGAAAGGCAAAGGAGAAAGGGAAAGATATACACAGCTGAATGCAGAGTTCCAGAGAACAGCAAAGAGAGATAAGAAAGCCTTCTTAAGTGACCAATGTAAAGAAATAGAGGAAAACAATAGAATGGGAAAGACTAGAAATCTCTTTAAAAAGGCTGGAGTTACCAAGGGACCATTTCATACAAAGATGGGCACAATAAAGGACAAAAATGGCAAGGACCTAACAGAAGCAAAAGAGATTAAGAAGAAGTGGCAAGAATACACGGAAGAACTATACAAAAAAAGGTCTTAATGACCCAGTTGATTGTGATGATATGGTCACTCACCTAGAGCCAGACATTCTGGAGTGTGAAGTCAAGTGGGCCTAAAGAAGCATTACTACAAGCAAAGCTAGTGGAGGTAATGGAATTCCAGCTGAGCTATTTCAAATCTTAAAAGAGGATGCTGTTAATGTGCTGCACTCATTATTCCAGCAAATTTGGAAAACTCAGCAGTGGCCACAGGACTGGAAAATGTCAGTTTTCATTCCAGTCCCAAGGAAAAGCAATGCCAAAGAATGCTCAAATTACGTACAATTGCACTCATTTCACATGCGAGTAAGATTATGCTCAAAATCCTTCAAGCTAGGCTTCAACAGTACATGAACTGAGAGCTTCCAGATATACAAGCTAGATTTTAAAAAGGCAGAGAAACCAGAGATCAAATTACTAACATACTCTGGATCATAGAAAAATCAAGGGAATTCCAAAAAACCGTCTACTTCTGTTCCATTGACTATGCTAAACCCTTTGTCTGTGTGGATCACAACAAACTGTGGAATATTCTTAAAGAGATGGGACTACCAAATCACCATACCTGCCTCCTTAGAAACCTGTATGTAGGACAGGAAAAACAATTAGAACCAGACATGGAACAATGGACTGGTTCAAGTATGTCAAGGCTGTATATTGTCACCCTGTTTATTTAACTTCTGTGCAAAGTACATCATGTGAAATGCCAGGCTAGATTAATCACAAGCTGGAATCAAGATTGCCAGGAGAAACAGCAACAACCACAGATATGCAGATGATACCACTCTAATGGCAGAAGGTGAAGAGGAACTAAATAGCCTCTTGATGAAGGCGAAAGAGGAGAGTGAAAAACGGGCTTAAAACTCAACATCCAAAAAACTAAGATCATGGCATCCAGTCCTGTAACTCATGGCACATTGATGGGGGAAATGTGAAAACAGTGACAGATTTCATTTTCTTGGGCTCCAAAATCGATATGGACAGTTGACTGCTACCATGAAATTAAAGGACACTTGCTCCTTGGAAGAATAGCTATGTCAAATCTGCTGCTGCTGCTGCTAAGTTGCTTCAGTTGTGTCCGAACCTAGCCAGTGTTTTTAAAAGCAGAGACATCACTTTGTGGACAAAAATCTGTATAGGTAAAGCTATGGTCTTACCAGTAGTCATGTATGGATGTGAGAGCTAGACTATAAAGAAGGATGAGTGCCAAAGAATTGATGCTTTCAAACTGTGGTGCTGGAGAAGACTCTTGAGAGTCCCTTGGACAGCAAGGAGATCCAACAAGTCAATCCTAAAGGAAATCAATCCTGAATATTCATTGGAAGGACTGACCACTGAAGCCAAAACTCCAATACTTTGGGCACTTGATGTGACGAGCTGACTCATTGGAAAAGACCCTGATGCTGGGAAAGATTGAAGGCAGGAGGAGAAGGGGGCGACAGAGGATGAGATGGTTGGATGGCAACATTGACTCAGTGGACATGAGTTTGAGTAAATTCTGGCAGTCAGTGATGGATAGAGAAGCCTGGAGTGCTACAGTTCACGGGGTCATAAAGAGTCAGACATGACTTAGTGATGGAACAACAATAGCTATATGTATGTGTGTGTATACACACACACACACACACACACACACACACACACACAACACACACTGCATCTTCTTATCCGTTCATCCGTTCATGGACTCTTAGGTTGTTACATATCTTTCCTGCTGTAAAGAATGCCGCTATGAACATTGGGATGGATGCATCTTTTCAAATTAATGTTTTCATTTATTCTGGATATATATCTGGGATAGAATTAGTTTTTTGAGCAACCTCTATACTGTTTTACATAGTGGCTGTGCCAATTTACATCTCACCAGTGTATGAGGGTACCCTTTTCTCCACATCCTGGCCTACATTTGCTATTTGTAGACTTTTTGGTAATAGCCATTCTGACAGTTGTGAGGTGACATCTCATTGTGGTTTTTGATTTTCATTTCCCAGATGATTAGTGATGTTGAGCATCATTTCATGTGCTTGTTGGCTATCTGTATGTCTTCTTTGGAAAAATGTCTATTCATATCTTCTGTTCATTTTTTTAAAAAATCTTTTTAAAATATTGAGTTGCGATAAATTCAAAAAATCAAAATCATTCCAAGCATCTTTTCTGACCATAATGCATTAAGATTAGACCTCAATTACAGGAGAAAAACTATTAAAAATTCCAACATATGGAGGCTGAACAACACACTTCTGAATAACCAACAAATCACAGAAGAAATCAAAAAAGAAATCAAATTATGCATAGAAATGAATGAAAATGAAAACACAACAACCCAAAACCTGTGGGACACTATCAAAGCAGTGCTAAGAGGAAAGTTCATAGCAATACAGGCACACCTCAAGAAACAAGAAAAAAGTCAAATAAATAACCTAACTCTACACCTAAAGCAACTAGAAAAGGAAGAAATGGAGAACCCCAGAGTAAGTAGAAGGAAAGAAATCATAAAAATTAGGGCAGAAATAAATGCTAAAGAAACAAAAGAGACCATAGCAAAAATCAACAAA
>SJYQ01010651.1:124582-138675 GCA_006410935.1 Redunca redunca
TATGGAGAACAGTGTGGAGATTCCTTAAAAAATTGCAAATAGAATTGCCTTATGACCCAGCAATCCCACTGCTGGGCATACACACCGAGGAAACCAGAATAGAAAGAGACACATGTACCCCAATGTTCGTCGCAGCACTGTTTATAATAGCCAGAACATGGAAACAACCTAGATGTCCATCAGCAGATGAATGGATAAGAAAGCTGTGGTACATATACACAATGGAGTATTACTCAGCCATTAAAAAAAATACATTTGAATCAGTTCTAAGGAGATGGATGGAACTGGAGCCGATTATACAGAGTGAAGTAAGCCAGAAAGAAAAACACCAATACAGTATACTAACACATATATATGGAATTTAGAAAGATGGGGATGATGAGCCTGTATGTGAGACAACAAAAGAGACTCAGATCTATAGAGTGAACTTTTGGACTCTGGGGGAGAGAGAGAGGGAGAGGGTGGGATGAGATGGGAGGATGGCATTGAAACATGTATACTATCATGTAAGAAACGAATCGCCAGTCGATGTCCAATGCAGGATGCAGGATGCTTGGGACTGGTGCAAGGAGAGGACCCAGAGAGTTGGTATGGGGTTGGAGGTAGGAGGGGATTCATGTTTGGGAACGCATGTACACTCGTGGTGAATTCATGTCAATGTTTGGCAAAACCAATACAGTAATGTAAAGTAAACTAAAGTTAAAATAAAAATTTAAAAAAATAAATAAATAAAATATTGAGTTGCATAAGCTAAATACACACACACACACACACACACACACACACACACATACACACATATATTTTGATAGTAACCCCTTATCGGTCATATTATTTGCAAATATTTTCTTCCATTCAATAGGTTGTGTTTTCGTGTTGTCAGTGCTTTCCTTTGCAGTGTAAAAGCTTTTAAATTTAATTAGGTCCCATTTAAAAAATTAATTGATTGATTAATTTGGCTGAGTTGAATTTTAGTTGTGGCATGTAGGATCTTCTGTTGTGGCCTGCAGGCTCACTGGTTGCCGTGGAGCAACTAAACCTGCACGCTGCAACCACTCTAGAGCGCAGGGCCTTCAATAGTTGCAGTGCACAGGCTTAGTTGCTCCACGGTATGTGAAATCTTAGTTTCCCAACCAGGAATCAAACCCACGTTGCCTGCAATGCAAGGCATATTCTCAACCACTGGACCACCTGGGAAGTCCCTTTTTGTTTTTTTTTTATTGAAATATAATTGTTTTACAATGTTATGTTAGTTTCTGCCATGCAACATTATGAATCAGCTGTATGTATACATATATCTCCTCCCACTCACCCATCCCCATTCCACCCCTTTAGGTCATCACAGAGCGCCGAGCTGAGCTCCTTGTGCTGTACATCACCTTCCCACCAGCTATCTATCCAACACATAATAGTGTATATATACATGTATATATGTCAAAGCTATTCTCTCAGTTTGCTCTCCCACCGTGTCCACAAGGCCATTCTCTACATCTGTGCCTCTATTCCTGCCCTGCAAATAGGCTCATCAGTACCATTTTTCTAGATTCCATATATATGTGTTAATACACAACATTTGTTTTCCTCTTTCTGCCTTAATTCACTCTGCATGACAGGCTAGGCTTACTGACTTGCTTATAATGAATAGAATGTGGCAGAAGTAATGTGTGACTTCTGAGACTAGGTCATAAAACACATGACCTGATCGCTCCCTGATCAGTTCAGTTCAGTTGTTTAGTCATGTCCGACTCTTCACCACCCCATGTACCACAGCACGCCAGGCCTCCCTGTCCATCACCAACTCCTGGAGTTTACTCAAACTCATCTCCATTGAGTCAGTGATGCCATTCAACCATCTCATCCTCTGTCGTCCCCTTCTCCTCCTGCCTTCAATCTTTCCCAGCATCAGGGTCTTTTCAAATGAGTCAGCTTTTTGCATCATGTGGCCAAAGTATTGGAGTTTCAGCTTCAACATCAGTCTTTCCAATGAACACTCAGGACTGATCTCCTTTAGGATGGACTGGTTGGATCTCCTTGCAGTCCAAGGGACTCTCCAGTCTTCTCCAACACCACAGTTCAAAAGCATCAATTCTTTGGCTCTCAGCTTTCTTTATAGTCCAACTCTCACATCCATACATGACTACTGCAAAAACCATAGCCTTGACAAGACAGACCTTTGTTGGCAAAGTAATGTCTCTGCTTTTTAATATGCTATCTAGGTTGGTCATAACTTTTCTTCCAAGGAGTAAGCATCTTTTAGTTTCATGGCTGCAGTCACCATCTGCAGTGATTGTAGAGCCCCCCAAAAATAAAGTCTGCCACTGTTTCCACTGTTTCCCGATCTATTTGCCATGAAGTGATAGGACCAGATGCCATGATCTTCGTTTTCTGAATGTTGAGCTTTAAGCCAACTTTTTCACTCTCCTCTTTCACTTTCATCATGAGGATCTTCAGATCTTCTTCACTTTCTGCCATAAGGGTGGTGTCATCTGCTTGTCTGAGGTTATTGATATTTCTCCCGGTGACCTTGATTCCAGCTTGTGCTTCATCCAGCCCAGTGTTACTCATGATGTACTCTGCATAGAAGTTAAATAAGCAGGGTGACCATATACAACTTTGACGTACTCCTTTTCCTATTTGGAACCAGTCTGTTGTTCTATCCCCAGTTCTAACTGTTGCTTCCTGACCTGCATACAGATTTCTCAAGAGGCAGGTTGGCTGGTCTGGTATTCCCATCTCTTTCAGAATTTTCCACAGTTTATTGTGATCCACACAGTCAAAGGCTTTGGCATAGTCAATAAAGCAGAAGTAGATGTTTTTCTGGAACTCTGTTGCTTTTTCGATGATCCAGCGGATGTTGGCAATTTGATCTCTGGTTCCTCTGTCTTTCCTAAAACCAGCTTGAACATCTGGAAATTCATGGTTAACGAATTGCTGAAGCCTGGCTTGGAGAATTTTGAGCATTACTCTTTGATCACTCTGGGGCAAGTCAGCTGCTGTGTCATGAGGACACTCAAGTAGCCCTATGGAGAGAGTCCACACGGCAAGAAATTGAGGCCTCCTGCCAACAACTAGGGCCGACTTGCCAAGAATTTTCTTCCCCCACAAGGGAAACTCCCATTGAACCTGGTAGGACATTCAAGGCTTCTTTTTCCCCTGATCCATTAACATGGTTAAAAATGATAACCTGTTGACTTACCTTTGTTTCCTGAGTTGAGGCATAGTGGATAGAACTAAGGCTCTCTGTTTTCTTTTCTTAAAAATATTTACCCTGAAGATATCAGGGTAGATATCATTATATCCATTTTACAGATGAGGAAACTAAAGCTCAGAGAGGTTCAATACTTTCCCCCCAATTCCTCAGCTCCTAATTGAGGCTCTCTGTTTTCATTCAGGGTTTTCTGGTTGGTATTAGCCAAGCCTGATCAATCCTGCCAAGAGAGGTGAGGAGGTGTATCAGGAGCTCGGAATCCCCTCACCTCTCCTCGTCAAAGAGGAGCTTATGGTCCTGGTGAACCCCAGGTTTTTGGGCATGGCTCTTGCTGGAGAAAGGAGAACCTATCAAGGAGGCGTCTTCTGGGCCCCAGCCTACCCTGGTGCACTGCGTGCGGGTGAGTGATCTGGGAAGGCTGAAGGAGAAGGGTTGTTACTCAGCAGTAGTGGAAGAGCATCCAGCCTGGCTTCCCAAGCAATGCCTCTAACAGGAGAGACCACCCTCTCTTGGCTTCCTGGGGCAGTTGAGGATAAATAAGCAAACTGGCAGAAGGTAAAAATTAGCTTTTCCAAGGGACTTCACTGGTGGTCCAGTGGATAAGATTCTATGCTTCCAATGCAGAGGGCCTGGGTTTAATCCCATCAGGGAACTAGATCCCACATGCTACAACTAAGATCCATGCAGCCAAATAAATAAATGAATAAATACTTAAAAAAAAAAACAAAACTATGTTAAAAAAAGTTTTTTTTTTTTTTTTTTGCTTCTCCAAGAGGGCAGGGCCTTGGCAATCCTTGGCCACTTTTCCCATGCTGAAATCCTACGTATTTTCTTTCTGAGTTACACAGTCAACACACTTTCTTTCTTTCTTTTTTTTTGTGAGTGTGTGTGACTGTTTCCTTTATTTACTTAACACATTTTCATTGTAAAATAAAGTTCAAACAGTATGGAGTTAAAAAAAAAAAGAGAATATTCTCCTTTATAACCTTAATCCCATTTTCTCCCCATAGGAAACAACAGCTAACAGTTTGACTCGCAGCCTGCCAGACCTCATGGATCTTGAGGCTTAACTGTATCTCAGATGTGTGATATACATGTATCACACTGTATTTATGACCCTGGAGCTTATTTGTTTGTTTTTTTCTCATTTGATGATAAATCATTGACATCTTTTGCTCATGTCAGCACATACAGATCTAATCCTCCCTCTTTTCTAATAGCTGCTTAATTTCCATAGTATATGTGAGGGGAAGGAATAACAAACTGTGCTAAGAATAACCACTTTTCACTGCTTTCTCTGGAGTGGGGAATGAGAGTATACTGAATGGAGCATTTGGCAGGTTTGAGTGGAGGAATGTTGGGGAAGGAGTTGTGGAGAGCAGAGTTATTCTTTATAATGGTGGTGGGGGGGGGTGGATTTGGAGCCTCTGAGGCCATGTGGGTGGAAAAATGAAAAGGGGAGTCCAAGGTTGTTGGCAAGATGGAATATGAGTGCCCTGCACAGTGATCCTGCCACACAGCCCTCACATCTTTTTTAAAAAATTAAATTTATTTTTGAATTGCAATTGTAATTTATTTTTTTAATTGGAAGATAATTGCTTTCAATGTTATGTTGGCTTCTGCTGTATGACAACGTGAATCAGGTAGAGTGTACGTGTATCTCCTCCCTCCAGAGCCCCCTCCCCCCACCCCTCATCCCACCCCTGTAGATTGCCACAGAGCCCTGGGCTGAGCTCCCTGTGTTATGCGGCCGCTTCCTGCTAGCTATCTGTTTCACACAGGGTAGTGTATACGTGTCAACGTTACTCTCTCAGTTCGTCCCACCCTCTCCTTCCCCTGCCATGTTCATGGGTCTGTTCTCTATGTCTCTGTCTCTATTCTTGCCCTGTAAATAGGAACATCAGTATCATTTTTCTAGATCCCATATATATGCATTAATATATGATGTCTGATGTACTCTTTCTGACTCGCCTCACTCTGTATAACAGGCTCTAGGTTCATTCACCTCTCTACAGGTCCTCACATCTTTGGCAAGCTTACTAAATTTATGAATGAATGTATTCCTCATTTCTTGAGCTTAAATCCTTAGAATGACTTTACAAGGATGCTATTACGGGATCAAAAAGTAGGATTTGTCTATGGTTCTTGTGACATTTTTGTTAAATTTATCCCAAGGAGCTGTAAGCATTACATTGTCACTCATAAAATTTTCCTTTTTCAAAGTGTATACTGGATTAGAATATACCTCTAAGGACATTCAAAATGCTTATCCGTATCCCACAAAAGGTCGGTGAGGAAGTCCTGCCCTGGTGTGAACACGGGTGAGTAGAACCCAGAGGGAAGCAAGTGCCCTGCCACCAGCTTCCTGAAGGCTGGCCTTGGTCCCAAATGATGAGTCCATAAGCTCATATCTGCGACCTGAGACAATGCAGGAAGCTGTGGTGGCCCACTGATAGTGTCTGAGAAATGCTCGGGAAGTGGCTGGGCGTTTTGGTACCCTATCTTGTAGGAAGTCAGGGCCTACAATCAGAAGAGAAATGAGGAAAGCATGCTCTGTCTGGGGTTGTTAAAGGCTTCATGACCTAGGACATGAGCTAGACCTAGTAGCGGCAGAGGAACCCCAAGCGAAACCCAGGATGGCTGTAAGCCTGCAGCTGGGGCAACTGCGTTATGCAAGATTTCCCCCATTTGCTTCATTTGCACAAGAGGAATTATTTCTCCAGTAGTTAGATGAGAAACCTCTTCTCTTCTCTTCAATGTTCCCACCAAAGTCAAGCCCATGGACATCAGCCTCAGAGACCAGTTACTTCTGACTTTAGGCAGCATCTTCCCTGAGGGGCTCCTGTGGCCTGTCCCCACCTCTGGCCTTGGACTTTAGCCTCCCTGGTCTCTGTGTATCCCAGATCCTTCATTTCTGCCCCTGTTTTGTCCTTATTCCTCTCCAGGCTCAATTTCTAATAACTACCCATCTATTTCCTGCCTGCATGGAATTCTCATTGGCTTCTCTTGGTCCCCAGTACCACCCACCTTGTAGATCCATGACTGAGCCTGTCAGGTCCATGAATACTGGCCCTACTTCCTTGCCAAATCCTGTTAGCTGGATCTCATCTGTCAGCCCTTGCTGACCTGTTGTTCGCCCTGGATCCTGTGTGGCCATCTGGAAACTGTCAAGTGTGGTCCATGCCAGTGGCATGTCAGGAAATCCATTGAGTTGACAACAGTGAGTTGAACATGTCCACATGGGGAGCGCAACTACCAGGCAGAGCTCACGTGAGCCTGGTTCCCACGACAGCATTATTCATAACTCTTGAGGCAGTGGTGGGTGGTATAGAAAAGAACAGGGATTTCAAAGTCAGGCAGCAGAAGTCAAATCTTGGCTCCATGATGTAATACTTTGGGCAAGTTTCTTAACCTTTCATAACCTTAGAGGCCTTGTTTGGAAAAATGAGGATTAAAAAAAAAGTACCTAGGGACTTCCCTGGTGGTCCAGGGGCTAAGACCCTGTGCTCCCAATGAGAGGGGCCCAGGTTCGATCCCTGGTCAGGCAACTAGATCCCACATGCTGCAACTAAGAGTTCTCATGCTGCAATTTAAGATCCCATGTGCCACAACGAAAGACCCTGCATGCTGCTGAGAATCCCGCAGGCCACAGCTAAGACCTGGCACAGCCAAATAAAATAAAGATTTTTAAAAGTACCTAACTCATCAGGCTGTTGTAGGGCTGACTGAAATAAGTAATCATGATTTACAGTGAGAATTTCTCAATGGTGAGAGTATTCATTTGTTAGGGATAGCATTACACAGTACCAAGCACTGAGTAATTCAACAACAGGAATATGTTGCCTCACAGTTCTGGAGGCCAGATGTCTGAATCAGGAGTCGGCAGGGTTGGTTCCTTCTAAGGGCTGATCAGAAAGGATCTACTTGAGGCTTCTCTCCTCGGCTTGTAGATGTTCATCTTCTCCTGTGTCTTTTCACATGGTGCAGAGTATGTGTGTGTTTGTATCTGTCCAAATTTCTCTTTTTATGAGGACACCTGTCGTTGGATTAGGCCCACCCTAGGGACCTCATCTTAAATGATTACATCTGCAGTGACCCTATTTCCAATATGGTCACATTCTAAGAGGGTTAGGACTTTAATATATGAATTTGGGGCAATACAATTCAAACCATAAGAGTAAGTTATTATTTGTTAGGAGCGCTTGTAAAGCCCTGATAACTGATGGGATTTTAGTAGAATTCAATGGTAACCATTCAACATTTGAAATGAACTGCCTTCTACTGAGATAGCGGTTGTATCAGTCACACATTGGTAGTGGCGGGCCTCCGGGGCCACGCAAGCCTCCAAATTTATGTGTAGGACCTAAACTTGTAGATGTTCTTATTTTCCCCTTTTCTCTAAGCTGCAGTGACAGTGGTGGTGGGTAGTGATGGTGGTGGTAGCTCCCAAAGTGTCAGAGAGGCTATCCCCAAGCCTGCTGTCCATGCTGGATCCACAGAGCCCAGAGTTGAGGTCATATCCCGACTCTATTCACCTCCTTTCCCTCCTATCTTCAGCCCAGGTCACTGTGAAGAAGCTTCATACCTCATGGCAAATTACAGCATCACTGAGAATTCAATCCTGATAAGTGAAGGGGATGTCAGCTACCTACTCTCCTTGTTCTATAGGGAATCTAGGTTCCTATGAAGGCTGGAGGACAAGCAGTGCCCAGAACTGACAGCTGGGCCTTCTTTATGCCAGACTAAGGGAAGTGGGAAAGCTGAAAGCCAAAAGGATGTCAGGGTGTGTACAGAGTGGAACAGAAGACCTTTCATCCCTGATAACACTTATGTACACCCCAATACATTTGATGCTATTCATGGGAACCCAAGGTCATGGCTGACTCTTCCTGCCTTCTCCTCCAAGGAGAGTCATATTTAGGAAAGCTTTGCTCTTAGAAGGAGGTAAGAACATAGGTGCTTGAGTCTGGGCTGCACACTTTCAGCATTAATCTGTCAGCATCTTAACACTGAGGAGACCTGAGTTTGGACAGTTGTCGCTCTGCTTCTCACCAGGTCAAGGTTCTAGCTCTGAACACTGTGGCAGGATTTATGTAACTAGAGACAGTAGTGGGATATGGCCAAGCCTGAGGACACTGCAACTTCCTCTCCAGCTTCATCCTTGGGCACACTGGCATTGTGAGGACACAGAACCAGGTTCTCAATTCTTTCTTCTATTAACTATCCCAGAATTCCCTTTCTGATTTCATCTTCTGGATCAGCTCAGATTTAGAAAATATTTATTGAATATACATACCATGGTAGCAATTTAATATACGTCTTCTTTGGAAAAATGACTATTCGAGTCTTCTCTCATTTTTCAATTGGGTTGTTTGTTTGTTGGATGTTGAGTTGTATGAATTCCCTTCTGTAAGTAGTTGTGATTTTGGTATGCCTGTGGAAAGAGTTCAGGGTCTTCCCATTCCATCTTGGCCACAAACCAGCAATCTTTTGCAAGAAATGGCATGGACTTTTTTTTTTTTTTTTTTTTTTTGAGAGAAGTTATAGGCATTTAGAGGATTCTAAAACTTCCATTTCACATGAGCTCATTAGTGTCTTTTTTTGGCCTGTCACTTTTAGGGCAGTGGTTCTCAAATTTCAGTGGGAATTTCTTAGAAAGCTTGTTAGAAATGACAGAACCCCCTGCTCTACAACCCTCAATCTGGAATAGAATCCAGGAAATTCAATTTAAAGCATGTATAATAGGCAGTCACATGTTGAGAAGCACTGCTTCAGAAGTCTTCCAGATGTAAGCCTGCCTTGACAGAGTAACTAGGGGAAGGCCCACAACCTCAATTTTATAGAATTACCTTTTTATTTATACAAGGGTTTTTGTTGAATGTAAAACCCAAATATAATAGTATTTTTAGGCCATCAGGGGACTTTTCCTTTAAGTACACTCACAAATCAGAAGAGAAACCTTTCTCAGCAAAGTGTTTTCCTAGTTTTGGTTCAAAGCATACAGTCACCTTTCAAAGGGTAAACTTTAGCATGCCATTTGTTCAGATGCGGCAGTAATTGCTAATTCTCCAGATGCCAAGTGTGGGGCTGCTTAAGGCCTTGAACAATCCAGGCCTGCCACAGAAAGACTCTGGCACTTGGAGTATTTTCAATATTTTAAAATTCCTGTGTTGTTCTTTGCTGAATAGGTTTGCTTCTTCTAGCAATGGGATCTTTCCTTGTGAATTAGGACAAATTAGCCTGTGCTCACTGTGCACTTGCTGGAGGGTCTACTTAGGGGCCCTGTCCCTTTCCTAGCAGAGCTGGGCACTCCCAGTGCAGAATTGAGGGCACAGAGTTGCCTTTGGAGATGGACTAAAGGCAGGTAGGTGGCCAGTCTTGGCAAATGAGGGAAGGGTATGGCAGCCAGGACACTGCAGACAACCTTGACCTTTTCGGCTTGTCCCAGACAGGTTTAAAAATTTCAGTTTTCAAGATGTGGAGACAGAGAATGGGGGTCTTTGGAGAGGCTCCTGGCACTGCAGTGTCAGGAGTGTCCAAGAGAAACAGGCGAAGACGTGAAAAGGGAAATGGTGGCAAATTAGTACAGGAAAAGGGACTGAAGAGATGATGTCAGAGCAAGGGCATCAGAAGGAGGCAAGCAAATGTGGTTTTGAGAGAAAATTCTGGCGCTAAAGAGGTTTGGGTTTGAATCAGCGCTCTGCCACCTGCTAGCTGTGTTTCCTTGGAAAGGATTCTTCACCTTTCTAAATCTTAATTTCTGTAAAATAAGGGAAGAATACTGCTTACTTATAAATTCTTGTGTGGGTGGTGGTAGTGGTTTAGTCGCTGAGTTGTATCCGACTCTTGCTACCTCGTGGACTGTGTAGCCCACCAGGCTCCTCTGTCCATGGAATTCTCCAGGCAAGAATACTGGAGTGGATTGCCGTTTCCTTCTCCTGGGGATCTTCCCGAACCAGGGATCAAACCTGCATCTCCTGCGTTGCAGGCAGGTTCTTTACCACTGGGCCACCAGGGAAGCCCCAAATTCTTGTGTAGATTAAAGTAATTCACATGAAGGGCTTAACAGGGCTTATCTGGCATGCCTTACTATGGATTGACTGCTAACTGTTGTAACCATAAACCACCTTCACCTTCTTGATTTTGCATAAAATTGTTAGGAACTGCCTTCCCAACTTGGTGTACAAGCAAAGTCATCTTCTTTGAAATTTCCAAGCACCCACAGTCCTGTCTTTTAGCTGGAAGTCCAGTATCTTCCACTCAAGATGTCTTTTCCCTTGAATTTTCTAATAACCTCAGAGAGTTACTCAATCCAAACGTACAGTCTTGCCTCCAAATGCCAAGCAGAGAACTCGAGTGTTGTTGGTCCAATGATGATGTTGCTGCCCCTGTTTCTGTTGCCATCATATGGTGTCACAGTTGAAAAAAGTCTCAAATAGTTGTGATCATTGCCATAGCAATCCCTTCATTGGTCTAGAACTCTCTGTGGTAGATTGTCTTTACTCTCCTTGTGAAAGGGTTGTATTTTTCACTTTGCTGATGTCCAGCTTGGCCCTATGACTTGCTTTGGCCAATGAAATGAAAGTAGCACATGCTGCTTCCAATCATAAACTTCAAGAGCCATCACTCTCTGTCTTTTTCTTTTGCCACAAAATTGGCAATGTGGGGTTGCTCCTTTAGTTTGAGTCCTGGAGAGAAGAGTTCATGGAGAAGAGTCAAACCACAGCCAGAATGTAATATGACTAAGACATAATCCTTTACTGTTGTAAGCTGCTGAGAATTTGGAGTTTTTTGTTACTATAGTATAGCCTTCTCTAACTGACTGATATATCCTCTTGAGTCACAGGAGTGTCTCTTATTTAGGTTCTAAAGTTATAGCATTTTTGAAAAGACTTATTTATTTGGCTGTGCCAGGTCTTAGCTGTGGCACGTGGGGTCTTCAGTCTTCATTGTACATGCAAACTCTTAGTTGTAGCATGGGGGATCTAGTTCCCTGACCAGGGATTGAACCTAGTCCCTCGGCATTGGGAGTGCAGAGTCTTAGCCATTGGACCACCAAGGAAGTCCCCTAAAGTTATAGTTCTTTTAGTTCATATGTTTGACTCAGGCTTTACACCCAAAGCACACCACTATATCAGGGTGGCCTGGTTGAGAAGGGCCTGCAGCCTCAGTTACCAGCTCCACCACCTCCGACCCCCTTCCTCTGCAAGTACTGAGGCTCTTATCACAGGTCCCAGCCCAGACCCTCACGGTGTGTGCCCCTCTGGGGCCCTTGGTATCACTTTCTGCTCACAGATTCCAACTGGGGCCCTCCCAATACATCAGTGAGATTATAATAATATTCCTGCAAAAAGAAAGGGTTAGGGGCTCAATGCCCTTGCTTCCTATGCAGATTTTCCTATGCAGTGGCCATATCACAGATGTTTGGGAGAGATAGTCTTTGTCAGACTACAGGAGTTTGTTACATCTCTTTCCTGTGTACAAGTGCTTATTTGCCTTATATTAGTTAGAGGAGGTCACTCAGTTGATTTTTCCCCCATAGTAGATACAGTCTACCCCAATGTAGTTTGCTATTCCCACTTCTAATGACAGCAAAAATTATAGGGTTTTTTTTTGAAGTCCACATTAGCAGCCCCTCTGTTATATGTAGATGTTATATGGAGGTCTTAATGAGAGGTCCTGAGGGCAAAGCGAAGAGGTAAATGATTCATAAAGAGGCAACATCATTTGTTCTACCCCATTCTCCTTTTTCTCCTTCTAAAAACTCCAAAAAATAAGATGAAACTCTGAGAGTTCAAAGAATTATTCTAATGCAAAATCGAAGGCGACATCACTCAGGCTTTCTCTTAACACAACTAGAAAAGGTATGTGAAGGGCCTACGGTCAGCAATGGATCTGTTTTTTAAGTTTTGGCTGTGCTGGGTCTTCGTTGCTGTGCAGGCTTTCTCTAGTTGCAGTGAGCATGGGCAACTCTTTAGTTGCGGTGTGGGGGCTTCTCGTTGCGGTGGTTTCTCTTGTGGAGGACAGGTTGTAGCACACAGCTCAGTAGTTGTGGCTCATGGGCTTAGTTTCTCCATGGCACATGGGATCTTCCAGAACCAAGGACTGAACCCATGTCCCCTGTATTGGCAGCCAAATTCTTAACCACTGGACCATCAGCGAAGTCCAGCAATGAATCTTTTAAGCACGAAGGAGGGAAGACCTAGCCAGGCTCAGGGAGAGGAGCTCTCAATACAGGGAGTAGAGACCTTTCAGTCACTGTTGTCTGGTCTCCCTCTGCCAGTGCGGGTAAGCAACAGAATGGCATTTTAGAAGTGTCTTTCTGGCTACTGAGGTGGGGGGACTGGATTGGATTGGACAAAGGCAAGAGTAAAGGCAAGCAGACTCGTTAACAGGAAGTAGAAAAGACACATGTTTATTGAATGAATGAATAAATGAAGAAATGAATAGTAAGCCATGGATTTTAAGCTGTGCCTTTGAGTCCTGAACATGCACATGCCAAGTTGTTTCAGTCATGTCTGACTCTTTGTAACCCCGTGGACTGTAGCCCACCAGGCTCTTCTATCCGTGGGATTCTCAAAGCAAGGATGCTAGAGTGAGTTGCCATGCCTTCCTCCAGGGGATGTTCCCAACCTTGGGATAGAAGCCGTGTCTCTTACATCTCCTGCACTGGCAGGCATGTTCTTTACCACTAGCACAACCTGGGAAGCCCCTTTCCATCCCTACTCTTGGCCAAAGGCCCTTCTCTGCGGTGTGTGTCATGTTCCCTAAGGGCTATGGAGGGTCTTCAGACTTCTGGAAAAGTAAAACTCTTCCCTTACTGCTGTCCTCACTGACTCTATGGATCCCCACTCTCTCCCTTCTTGGCAGGTCCCTTGGATGGTAGCCCCTGAGATCCTCTCCTATTTTTCTTTGAGCAATTTGGAGTTTTTGGAGCTTGATAAGCTGGCATAAAGTCTGGTTCTAGGCTTTGGCATGTTCCCCCTTCTTCACCTCTCATAGTTCTGAGCTGTAGCTTACTTAATAGCAGGTACCACCTTTTCTCAGAGTCTTTCTGGTTCACATCACAATTTTAGCCCACCAAAAATCCTCACCCCACCCCATCAGTTCAGTTCAGTTCAGTTCAGTCACTCAGTCATGTCCGACTCTTTGTGACCCCATGAATTGCAGCATGCCAGCCCTCCTTGTCCATCACCAACTCCCAGAGTTCACCCAGATTCATATCCATTGAGTCAATGATGCCATCCAGCCATCTCATCCTCTGTCGTCCCCTTCTCCTCCTGCCCCCAATCCCTCCCAGCATCAGAGTCTTTTCCAGTGAGTCAACTCTTCTCATGAAGTGGCCAAAGTACTGGAGTTTCAGCTTTAGCATCATTCCTTCCAAAGAAATCCCAGGGCTGATCTCCTTCAGAATGGACTGGTTGGATCTCCTTGCAGTCCAAGGGACTCTCGCGTCTTCTCCAACACCACAGTTCAAAAGCATCAATTCTTCAGCACTCAGCCTTCTTCACAGTCCAACTCTCACATCCATACATGACTACTGGAAAAACCATAGCCTTAACTAGACGGACCTTAGTTGGCAAAGTAATGTCTCTGCTTTTGAATATACTATCTAGGTTGGTCATAACTTTTCTTCCAAGGAGTAAGGGTCTTTTAATTTCATGACTGCAATCACCATCTGCAGTGATTTTGGAGCCCAGAAAAATAAAGTCCGACACTGTTTCCACTGTTTCTCCATCTATTTCCCGTGGAGTGATGGGACTGGATGCCATGATCTTCGTTTTCTGAATGTTGAGCTTTAAGCCAACTTTTTCACTATCCTCTTTTCTTTCATCAAGAGGCTTTTGAGTTCCTCTTCACTTTCTGCCATAAGGGTGGTGTCATC
>SJYQ01010656.1:0-10124 GCA_006410935.1 Redunca redunca
GGGGATGGTCTTGATCCCTGTCTCCTGTACAATGTCACGAACCTCATTCCATAGTTGATCAGGCACTCTGTCTATCAGATCTAGACCCTTAAATCTATTTCTCACTTCCAATGGTTAACGATAGGATAATTTCAGGTGAACAGCAAAGGGCCTTAGCCATAAATATACACATTCTCATTCTCCCCTGAATACCCCTCCCGTCCAGGCCACCACATAACGCTGTGTGGAGTTCCGTGCGCTACACGGTAGGTCCGTATTTTTATCCGTTTTAAATGCAGTGTTTGCTCCTCTTAGTAGAGGCTTGCATCTAACAAGCAGAACACAGCAAAGGGGAAGAAAACCGCGTCCAAGGTCCAGGCACAAGAGACCGTAATGGCCGTCCTTGCCGTGTTCCTCTCGCCACCCCCACCCCCGTGCTCCCCTTCTCCTCTCGCTTGCAAACCCTCAGGAGGCGAGCTTCCGTGTTGTCAGCTGCCCTAGGAAGAGACCCTCATGGTGGGGACCTTGGGGCAGCCTCCAGCGCACAGTCAGCGCGGGACCGAATCCTGCCAGCACCCGCCCGAGTAAGCTGCGATGCAGACCCTTCCCCGGTCGAGCTGTCAGCTGACGGCAGCCCTGGCTGGCACTTTGCAGCCCCGGGAGAGCCCCTGAAGCAGAGGGCACAGTGGACCTGCACCCTGACTCCCAGCCCAGGGAAGCTGCGATAATAAAGCCTGCTTTAAGCCATTATTTTCTGGGGTCACTTGTTACACAGCAAGAGTTCACCACCACCGATAGCTCTCACGACCGTTCACGGCTGTCAGAGAACGTGCTCGGTCATTCCACAGCTACGCCTGGAGCATCGAGGCACCGTCCCAGGCATTTGCGGCACACCGCGGACCAGGACAGATGAAGATCCTTGCCAGCCTGGAGTTTACACTCTAGGGCAGTGGTTTTACATAGACATCATGCTGCCGTCTCTGGGGTCGCACAGAGTCGGACATGACTGAAGCGACTTAGCAGCAGCATGCTATTTTGAAGGAAAGAAGGGAGAAAATTCTTAACTTTTCGGCTCTTGGACCACTCTGAAATTCCCAACAAAAGCCACAGACTGGTTCTTTGGAAAATTGTACGCGCACATGGAGTTTTGTATGCAATTTCAGGAACCTTCATAAAAATTCTTGTGGGCTGACCTGAGGGAAATCTCGTGACAAGCACCAGTTTGAACGCTGGGGCAAAGAGAAGCAAGACAGAAATTAAAGTATGTGGGGAGAGACAGATATTAAAATCAGGCACTTTAAAAAAGTAATTGAGCTGCACCAGGTCTTAGCTGCAACACGCAGGATCTTTCCCTGCAGTGTGTAGAGTCCTGCTGGCGTCCTGTGGGGTCTAGTTCCCTGACCAGGGATTGAACCCGGGGCCCCCTGCGTTGGAAGCATGGAGTCTTAGCCATTGGACCATCATCAGAGCAGTGTCATAAAATCTGTCCCTCTTATAATTGTGCTGAGTGCTATGTAAAGGGATGAGCCCCCACCCCAGGTCTGAGTGCTCAGAGAAGACGGTCATCCTGAAAGTGATACGGGTGAGAGACACCTGAAGGTTGGGTAGGAATTTGCCAGGGCGGGGTGGGGGGATGGGGGGGGTTGCTTCTGTGCTAAGTGGCAGGTTCGTGTTAGTGGTGGAGGCGGTGGGAGCTGGTCCCTGCCTGCCAGCCCACACAGACCATCAGAAGAGACACACACCGTGATGAGACGTGTCAAACGGCGGCTCAGATATCGCATGAGTCATATCGCGGAGGGACTTATTGTTGGAGTCAAAGAGCCTTCCTGTAGGAAGTGGTGGTTAAGTCAAAATCTGGAGGATCAGTAGCTACGCCAGGACAGAAGGATGTTCCAGGCCCAGGTGGGAGAACACGGGGTGTTGACGGATGAGGACAGGTCACCCGGGTGCGAACACAGAGAGGGGAGGTGCCAGAGGGGGAAGGGGGCGGCAGGAGGGCCCAGATGGGCCAGGAGGTGCTGCTGGAAGCCTGGACGCTTGCTCAACAGGCACGGGGAAACACCACGGGGAATGGCCTGTAATTTTCCCTGGAGGCGGACTTGTGAGTATGAGTGGAATCCGCCAGGCCAGGGTGAAAAGGCTGCAGGAGCCTCGGTCGGATCTGATGAGATCCAGGCTTGTGGGACAGCAGTCGATGGAGAAGAGATCTCTCTCTCTCTTTTTTTTTAAAAAAAATTGTGGCCATGTCATTCATGACAGGGAGATAACCCACGCCCCCTGCAATAGAAGTGTGGGTTCTTAGCCACTGGACCGCCAGGAAGTCAAGCGCCAGAGGTCGGAACCACAGGCTCACCTGTGGAAGGCGGGGCTGGGAGCAGAGACCCTATAACTCCAGTTTGGGCTTAAACGACTGCGTGCAAGGTGGCGCTTTTACAGACCCAGGCGGCAAGGGAGACCGAGCGAGGGAGGGGGAGGAGGGTCACTTTCCGCGCCACTGAGCACTCATGGTCTTAGAGGCCCCGTACAGCTGGCCTGCCTCTACCCACAGCCCGCCTCCCGCGACGGCTCGGGCGTCCTCCCCGGGCCTGTGTCCTCCTCTTGCTGTTGAGTGAACAACAGCTCAGTCGCGTCTGACTCTTTGCGACCTCACGGACTGTAGCCCGCCCCAGGCTCCTCTGTCCTTGGGATTCTCCAGGCAAACATACTGGAGGGGGTTGCCATTTCCTTCTCCAGGGGAATCTTCCCAACCCGGGGGTCCAACCTGCGTCTCCTGCGCTGACCCGTGGGCTCTTCACCGCTGAGCCGCCTGGGAGGCCGGTTCTCCTTTTCAGCGTCGATGAATCAGACGCGGGAAGTCTTCTATGGTCCGATCTTGGCACCGCAGCCTCTTCGGGGCCTCCGTCCTGCCCCCTAGTCCAGATCACCGCCCCTCCCGGGGGACTCGAGACAGCGCAGAGTCTCTGTCCCCCCTGGCGCTTCCTTCAGATGCTACTGCACTTGCTATGGGATAAGTAGGGGTTTCCCTGGTGGCTCAGAGGTTAAAGCGGCTGCCTTTAATGAGGGAGACCGGGGTTCAACCCCTGGGTCGGGAAGATCCCCTGGAGAAGGAAATGGAAACCCACTCCAGTATGCTTGCCTGGAGAATCCCATGGACGGAGGAGCCTGGTGGGCTACAGTCCATGGGGTCACAAACAGTCGGACCCAACCGAGAGACTAATCAAACGTGATAATTTGATTCCTCGCCGCCTCTTCTCCACTGGACTTCGTGTTCTCTGAAGATAGACGCTGCGTCTTATTCATCCTCCAATTCCCTAGTGCCTGATGCTTGTGAAAGTATTAAAAAAAATTATGTTAAACTGAGACTTAATTCACATGATGAGAAAATCCAGTCTTTTGAAGTGTTCAATTCAGCGAATGTCAGTACATTCACAAAGTCGCACAATCATCACCACTATTTAATCGCAAGTTTTCTTCACTCCCCTCCCCTTTCTCCCTCCCTGGTTGTTACTTTTAGTCGTTGCTGGTTTTTGACGACTATCCTTCAGTCTCAGTGTATCTGCCCGTTTTCCGCATTTTGGATGCACGCAGTGCTACAGTATGTGACATTTCGCACCTGGCTTCTTTCCTTCAGCATGATGTTTTCAACTTTCGTCCATGTTGTAGCATATATCAGGACCTTTCTGACCAATAATAATACATTGAATATTACTTATGCATTTTTTATTTTAGTTTAGTTTTGGTCACCGTGCAGGGCTTGTGGGATCTTAGTTCCCCAACCAAGGATCAAACCCAGGCCCTCAGCAAGGCGTGTTGTAACCACTGAACCCCCGGGGATTCCTGCGGCACACATTTTTATCTGTCCATTTATTCCTGGACAACTGAGTAGTTTGCACTTCTTGGCTTTTATGGATAACAGGGCTATGAACATTTGTGTCTAAGTTTTTGTGTCCACATAATGGTTTGGGGTTCTAAAATCACTGCAGACGGTGATTGCAGTCATGAAATTAAAAGATGCTTACTCCTTGGAAGAAAAGCTATGACCAACCTAGACAGCATATTCAAAAGCAGAGACATTACTTTGTCAACAAAGGTCCGTCTAGCCAAAGCTATGGTTTTGCCAGTAGTCATGTATGGATGTGAGAGTTGGACAATAAAGAAAGCTGAGAGCCGAAGAATTGATGCTTTTGAACTGTGGTGTTGGAGAAGAGTCTTGAGAGTCTCTTGGACTGCAAAGAGATCCAACCAGTCCATCCCAAAGGAGATCAGCCCTGGGTGTTCACTGGAAGGACTGACATTGAAGCTCAAACTCCAATGCTTTGGCCGCTGATGGGAAGAGCTGACTCACTGGAAAAGTCCCCGAGGCTGGGAAAGATTAAAGGCGGGAGGAGAAGGGGACGAGAAATGATGAGATGGTTGGATGGTATCATCAACTGGATGGACACGAGTTTGAGTAACCTTCAGGAGCTGGTGACGGACAGGGAGGCCTGGCGTGCTGCAGTCCACAGGGTCACAGAGTCAGATGCGACTGAGCGACTGAACTGAGGTGAATGTTCTCAGTTCTCTGCAGTATATACCTCGGAGAGGAGATGCTGGGTTTCAGCGCTGACTCTGGAACTGTTTGAGGCTCAGCCAGGCCGTCTTTCTGAAGTCGCTGCAACATTTTATTTACATTCCTCATGCAAAGGTTGACCGTGGCTATTTGTGGGGCTGAATAAATCATCTCTCCGCTGTGAGCTGGAGACTGTTACCTCCTGGAAGAGGGAGGCTCAGCACTGCGAGTGCCTTGGGCAGACTCACACATGTGACCGGCTGCAGGGCGAGAAGGGGAGCCTGGCTGCGGCCGGGAACGCAGTCCTGACACCCTAGCGGGAGGCGGGCGGGCCAGCAGCTCACAGGACATGCAAGGCAACAGCCCAGTTGTCCTCTGCTCTGGGACAGAGTCTAGAGGGGGGTTACTATGGGGGCGGGTGAACCCTATGACTCTGATTCGGGGGTGGGTCTCTGGTCTCTTCTCTGAGACTTTCCAGGGGGTCCCCGTGGTTAAGACTCCAGGTTTCCACTGCAGGGGGTGAGGGTTAACTCCTGGTCTGGGAACTAGGACCCTACATGCCATTCTTGTGTGCCCCTGCCCCTGCCCCCTGCTGCTAAGTCTTTTCAGTCGTGTCCGACTCTGTGCGACCCCATGGACTGCAGCCCACCAGGCTCCCCCGTCCCTGGGATTCTCCAGGCAAGAACACTGGAGTGGGGTGCCATTTCCTTCTCCAGTGCAGGAAAATGAAAAGTGAAAGGGAAGCTGCTCAGTTGTGCCAACTCTTAGGGACCCATGGACTGCAGCCCACCAGGCTCTTCCGTCCATGGGATTTTCCAGGCAACAGTACTGGAGTGGGGTGCCATTGCCTTAAAGTCTCTCTCTTTTCAAAATGTAGTTATTGGGTTTCGGCGGCACCGGGTCTCCTCTGCTGCGAGCGGGTCTCCTCTGGCTGAGGCGCAGCGGCCACTCCCCGGCTGTGTGAGAGCTTCTCATCGCACTGGCCCCTCTCGTCTCAGGGCAGCAGCTCTGCGCATGCGTGCTTCGGCAGCTGTGGCCCTGGGGCCTAGTTCCTCTTTGGCAAGTGGGATCTTCCCGGACCAGCGATCGAACCTGTGTCTCCTGTGTGGGCAGGCAGGCTCTCGACCCCTGGACCACCAGAGAAGTCCTATTTTTAAAAAATCATTATTATCTGAACCATTACAGTGGCTTCTTAACTGCTCTCAAGTCCCTCTTCTTTCCATTCCTTAAACACAGAAACCCGACCGTATCTATCTCCTTCCTTAAAAAACATACAAACGAAACCAAAAGAAAACAAAATCTGGGTGTTCCCATCACCTAGCTCACAAAGTAAGACTTCTCACAAGAGAAGACTGTACACGGACCTCACCAGACGGTCAACACCAAAATCAGACTGATTATATTCTTTGCAGCCAAAGATAGAGAAGCTCTATACTATCAGCAAAAACAAGACCGGGAGCAGACTGTGGCTCAGATCATGAACTCCTTATTGCCAAATTCAGACTGAAATTGAAGAAAGTGGAGAAAACCACTAGACCATTCAGGTATGACCCAAATCAAATCCATTACAATTATACAGTGGAAGTGAGAAATAGATTCAAGGGATTAGATCTGATAGAGTGCCTGAAGAACTATGGACAGAGGTTCATGACATTATACAGGAGACAGGGAGCAAGACCGTCCCCAAGAAAAAGAAATGCAAAAAGGCGAAATGGTTGTCTGAGGAGGCCTTACAAATAGCTACAAAAAGAACAGATGAGAAAGGCAAAGGAGAAAAGGAAAGATATACCAATTTGAATGCAGAGTTGCAAAGAATAACAAGGAGAGATAAGAAAGCCTTCCTCAGCGATCAGTGCAAAGAAATAGAGGACAACTATAGAATGGGAAACGTCTCTTCAAAAAACTAGAGACACTAAGGGAACACTTAATGCAAAGATGAGCACAAAAAGGACAGAAATGGCAGAAGCAGAAGACAGTAAGAAGAGGTGGCAGGAATGCACAGAAGACCTGTACAAAGAAGATCTTCATGACCCGGATAATCACGATGGTGTGACCGCTCACCTAGAGCCAGACACCCTGGAATGTGAAGTCAAGTGGGCCTTAGGAAGCATCATTATGAACAAAGCTGGTGGAGGTGATGGAATTCCAGTGGAGCTATTTCAAATCTTAAAAGATGATGCTGTGAAAGTGCTGCACTCAATATGCCAGCAAATTGGGAAAACTCAGCAGTGGCCACAGGACTGGAAAAGGTCAGTTTTCATTCCAATCCCAAAGAAAGGCAATGCCAAAGAATGCTCACACTACCACACAGTTGCACTTATTTCACACGCTAGCAAAGTAATGTTCAAAATTCTCCAAGCCAGGCTTCAGCAATATGTGAACCGTGAACTCCCTGATGTTCAAGCTGGTTTTAGAAAAGGCAGAGGAACCAGAGATCAAATTGCCAACATCCAGTGGATCATCAAAAAAGAAAGAGAGTTCCAGAAAATCATCTACTTCTGCTTTATTGACTGCGCCAAAGCCTTTGTGTGGATCATAACGAACTGTGGAGAACTTTAAGGAGGTGGGAATACCAGACCACCTGACCCGCCTCTGGAGAAACCTGTGTGCAGGTCAAGAGGCAACAGTTAGAACTGGACATGGAACAACAGACTGGTTCCAAATAGGAAAAGGAGGATGTCAAGGCTGTATATCGTCACCTTGCTTATTTAACTCATATGCAGAGTACATCATGAGAAACGCTGGGCTGGATGAAGCACAAGCTGGAATCAAGATTGCCGGGAGAAATATCAATAACCTCAGATAGGCAAATGACACCACCCTTATGGCACCCTTATGGTGAAGAAGAACTAAAGAGCCTCTTGATGAAAGTGAAAGAAGAGAGTGAAAAAGTTGGCTTAAAGCTCAACATTCAGAAAACTAAGATCATGGCATCCTGTCCCATCACTTCATGGCAAATAGATGGGGAAACAGTGGAAATAGTGGCAGACTTTATTTTTAGGGGCATCAAAATCACTGCAGATGGTGACTGCAGCCATGAAATTAAGAAGCTTGCTCCTTGGAAGGAAAGTTATGACCACCTAGACAGCATATTAAAAAGCAGAGACGTTACTTTGCCAACAAAGGTGCATCTAGTCAAAGCTTTGGTTTTTCCAGTAGTCATGTATGGATGTGAGAGTTGGACTATAAAGAAAGCTTGGCACTGAAAAATTGATGCTTTTGAACTGTGATGTTGAAGAAAACTCTTGAGAGTCCCTTGGACTGCAAGGAGATCCAACCAGTCCATCCTAAAGGAAATCAGTCCTGAATATTCATTGGAAAGACTGATACTGAAGCTGAAACTCCAATACTTTGGCCACCTGATTCGAAGAACTGGCTCATTGGAAAAGACCCTGATGCTGGGAAAGACTGAAGGCAGGAGGAGAAGGGGACAAGAGAGGATGAGATAGTTGGATGGCATCACCAACTGGATGGACATGAATTTGAGTAAACTCCGGGAGTTGCTGATGGACAGGGAGGCCTGGCGTGCTGCAGTCCTTGGAGTTGCAGAGTCAGACACGACTGAGCGACTGAACTGAACTGAACTGACTGATTTCACAAAGTGGGAAATCCTTGGCCTGGCAGAGGTCCTTCTAAACTGACCCCAGCCCTCCTTTCCTGCTCCCTTTCTCACTCTGCTCTTCCCGTTATGGGACAGACATTTACCAGTGGCTGTTACAGGTCAGGTCCTGGGATGGGCTGCAGGCATAATACAAACCAGCCACAACGTGGTTCCCACTGTGCCTGCCCTCCAGGGACTTCTAGCTCCTGGAGCGGGGAGCAGGCAAGATACTGCTGATTCTAGATCAGGGTGAGCACTTCATCTCAGGATAGAATAGCATTGAGCAGGCCGGCGAGGGGCGGGGGAGCACCTCTAACCCAGTCTAGGAGATCACAGCTTCCAGCCAAAAGGGGAAACTGGAGAAGAGTTGCGAAGGAGATGAAGGAGGGAATCTGTCTTTCCCACCAGAAGGAATTGCAGGCACAAAGGGAAGGCAGTGTGGAAGCACCGGCTTCACACTTCATTCCACAGGTGCTTCCAGAGTGCTCTTAGCTGCCAGGGGTTGTTTCTGGTGCTGGAGACACCATAGTGAGCACAGCAGACCAGACCCTTGTCCCCATGCCGCCAACGGGTAACCATGCAGCTGAGGGTCCCCAAGCGAAAAGATGCAAATATGGGCTGGAGAGAAAGGCAAGCATTAACAGCCACAGGGGAGCCGTGGACCCCCAGAGTCTGTGGAGCTGGGTCCACAAAACCCCTGGAATTTGAATGTAGATATGTGTGTGTCTGCGTGTTCACACAGGCCTGTTCACAGGGAGTGGTCTCATAACACTTTATTACATTCTCTAAGCGACCTGTCCAGGACCGCCTTGGATCACAGCATCCTTATTCTAGGGCCCCTGGTGCGAAGCTAAGGAGTTTGACCTTGATCTGGAAGTTCTGGGAGCCAGTCGTGCATTCTGAGAAGCGAAACCCTCAGCGCCTGACACCTACTGCACCCCTGCCTCAGAGAGGTCCTCGAACCTTTTCAGCTGCTAAGCTTCTGCTTTCGCTGTTTCCTCCTGACCCGGAGNACCCGGAGGACTGGGAAGGACCACCCTTCAAAGCCAGCCTGACTTTCCATCCCCTTTAGACCTACCATTTTCCAGCTGCTAGCCCCCAGGCCTGCCCCTCTGTGACAAGCTCCGAGGTTTAAATGAGCCTGTGATATTTTGAGGATTTAATGGTAACTTTTGCTTGGAAGAATACGGGCTTCCCATGTAAAGAGTCTTCCTGCAGTGTGGTAGACCCTGGTTCAGGAAGACCCCCTGGAGAAGGGAATGGATACCGACTCCAGTATCCTTGCCTGGAGAATCCCATAAACAGAGGAGCCTGGAGGGCTACAGTCCATGGGGTTGCACGGAGTTGGACACGACTGAGCGACTGACAAACACTTTGCCTGGAAAGTGCCCAGCATACGTTAGCCAGTCAGCAAATGTGAGTCCCTCTCATAGCGAAGTGGCCCAGCTGTTTAGAAAGTCCCTCTGGTCTGGGGCCTGGAATGTCCTGGGCAGTTGCTCACACGCCCAAAGAGCTTTGCGGACAGCATGCACGCCACTCTCCAGACACCGCAATAAACTCACAGCTGTACTGATGGGCCTTCGCCCTCATCCCGTGAGTCCACACCACAGTTCACCCTCTGTTATACAGAGGAGGAAACTGAGGCTCAGGGAGGTCCAGAGACTGTCTGGGGGGCTCTCATCACCACATCGTCTATAATAATAAGGACAATGACAGCAGGAACAACCACAGTGAAGTCTGATTATGCTTCCTTTGGGCCAAGAGCTGCCGTGAGCATTTTGCCTGCCTCAGAACCCCCAGTTCCAGCCCCAGCTCTCCAGCAGTCCTACCATAGGCGCCATTGTAAGGTAGGTGCTGCTGTTACACAACTTAGAGAAGGAAAGGGAGGCTCAGAGGGGCCAGGCAGCTCCCTCAAGGTAGCCAGGGCAGAGTTCACGCCCGCTCTCAGAGCTCAATCTGACTCCCTCTTCAAGGAAATCCGTGTCACTCTGCCTC
>SJYQ01010661.1:0-11576 GCA_006410935.1 Redunca redunca
TGTTCATTAGAGTAACTTCATAATAGCAGCCAGCAGTTTATTAGGGGTCCCTGGTAACTCAGTTGGTACAGAATCCGCCTGCAATGTAGGAGACCCAGGTTCGATCCCTGGGTGGGGGAGAGCCCCTGAAGAAGGAAATGGCAACCCGCTCCAGTATTCTTCCCTGGAAAATCCCATAGACAGAGGAGCCTGACAGGCTACAGTCCATGGGGTCCCCAAGAGTCGGACACAATTTAGCGATTAAACAAGAGCAACAACAGTTTATTAAGCAATTATTACCTGCCAGGCACACACTAGGAACTCTGTATACATTTTTACAAGCTCGGGAACAACATATGTTTACATATATAGGTTCACTTGTGATGTTAATATCACCAAGGGACTTCAAAGTGGTTCTTTAAAAGGTGCAGATTGCTAGCTGGGTAGTTGAGACTCTGAGCAGTTTGTTGTAGGGGTGTTACTCTCAGGAACTAGTTTTAAAAGTCTCCTACTCAATAAGCTCTTTTTGTTACAAAACAGCCTGCAAATGGCTAGCCCACAGATTAAACAGATAAACATTATTACTTTAAGAGAGTTCAAAATGTTTTACAAATAACTTTTACCCCTTGAAAATCCTGGTGCTGGCTACAATCTGTAGGGGAGCTGGAATCTACAGAAAAGAAAAGAGGCAAATAAAAAGGGGAAAGACAAGAATAGGAGGGATGTAAACAGTTGGCTGTTAACCAAACAGCCAAACACTGACAGGCACCGGATCCTTTGGACAAAATCCTAAACTTTTCCTCATAAAAAGGGGCTGCTGACACCTCCCAGTTAACATCTGAGTCAGCAACTCCACTCCCTCGGCATATAACCAAGAGAAATGAAAACATATGTCCTCGAAAATGCTTGTTCTTGGTAACAATGTTCATAATAGGCAAAAAGTGGGCTCAACCCAAATGTCCACCAGCTGACAAGTGATAAATCTGTATCTATACAGTGGAATGGACTTCCCTGGTGGCTCAGATGGTAAAGAATCTGCCTGCAAGGCAAGAGACCTGGGTTCTGTCGCTGGGTGGGGAAGATCCCCTGGAGAAGGGAATGGCTACCCACTCTAGTATTCTTGCCTGGAAAATTCCATGGACAGAGGAGCCTGGTGGGCCACAGTCCATAGGGTCACAAAGAGATGGACTGAACGATTAACACTTTCACAAACACTTTGACATACAATGAAATGGGCATTCCGGGTGGCGCTAGTGGTAAAGAACTCTCTTGCCAATACAGGAGGCTGAGAGACACAGATTCGATACCTAGGTTGGGAAGATCTACTCCAGAATTGTTGATGGAGAAGCCCATGAACAGAGGAGCCTGGCAGGCTATGGTCCATGGGGTCGTAAAGAGTCAGACACGGCTGAAGCGACTTAGCAGGCGTGCATGTACAATGGAATAATTCATCTACAATGTACTGAGGCATGCTACAACAGGATGAGCCATGTTGTAAGTCAAAGAAGCCAGCCACAAAACACCACATGTAATATCATTCAATATGAAGTGTCTGGATATAAGTCGGGAGTGCGGTCAAGGTCTTATTGAAGGAGTCATTAAACACTGAAGAGAAGAGCCAGTAGGGGGTGGCCACAAAATAGCAGATGGGAGCAGAGGAATCCAGGCAGGGAAGCAGCCTGTGCAAGCCCCTGCGTTGGGAGTCTGTTACATTCTGGAGACTGAAAGAGAAGATCAGGCATCAAGCTCAGTAAGTGAGGGAAACTAGCTGACGACAATGCTGGGTGCTGGAGTGGGAGCAGGGGTCAGACCTGGCAAAGTCTCACAGGCCATATACAGTGATGAAATTTCCACATACTGAGGTGTGGGGGAGTCATACTGGCTTTTACATGAATTAACGCAAATTTTATGCTAAACCAGCCTGTCTGTGGCCTATCAAATGTACATTGTACATCTGCTTGAATTTTTAAAGAAAAGGGTGAATTGACCAGAAGTGAAGAAGGTCCATGTTAAAAATAAAGATTCAGGAGACTCCCCTGGAGTTCCAGTGGTTAAGACTGTGCTTCCAACTGAAGGATGCAGGGGATGATTCCTGATCGAGAAACTAAGATCCAACATGTCTGGGCGGCACAGCCAAAAAAAAAAAAAAAATCAAGATTCAACGCCTCCCTTTCTGGGACGCCTGTGCTGGTACTCCGATGATAAGACTCCCTTCCCAGGCCAAGGCTGTACTACTCACTGAGTTCGTGATGATCTGGTTTGTTTCATTTTTCTTGAGACCTTGAAAGAATGTATCCCTGACTTATTTGATGTTCTTTGTTCTGACAAGACATAAAACTGTGCTGAACACCATGCTTCTTTGGAGCAGTTCCTCAGGGTTATCTGAGAGGCTGTCTTCTGGGCTATACTCTTCAGTTTGGCTCAAATAAAACTCTTTTCTTTTCCTACTGTAGATCGTGTGTTGATTATTTTCATCACCAATAGGATTCGGGATTATATCCTAAGGCTGTGGGGAGCCTATGAAGAGTTTTCAGCATGGTGGTAAGGTGTTCTGGTTTGGGTTTCCTCTCCGGGTGCTATGTGGGGAATGGGAATCCAGAGGGAAGGCTTTTGGAGTTGTCTGGGCAAGAAACGGTAGAGCTGTCACCCAAGTGACAGTGGAGACAGAGAGCAGTAGATCAAAATGTATTTTAGAGGGAGATTCTGAGACTTCATAGGGCTTCCCAGGTGGCGCTTGTGGTAAAGACCCGCCTGCCAATGCACCAGACCTGAGAGACTCAGGGTCAGGAAGATCCCCTGGGGGAGGGCATGACAACCCCCTCCAGTGTTCTTGCCCGGAGAATCCCATGGACAGAGGAGCCTGGCGGGCCACAGTCCTTGCAAAGAGTTGGACATGACTGAAGTGACTTAGCGCACAGCACACTGGGACCCGATTGCAGCCTGGATATAGAAATGAGGAAGAAAGTGACAAAGACGGCCTCAGGCTCCTGGCATGATAAGTTAGGTGGACGGCTACAAACACTACTGAACATCGACTGCAAAGAAAACCAGAGACAGAAGTTCACGTGGTGGTGGTAACTGGGATGGGCAAAGTCAGTTTCAATTTCAGACTCATCAGGTGCCTGGCAGATACTCAAGTACATATGTCATGTGGCCGTTTTTATGCTTCACTCAGTGCCTGGAAGAATTAAGACTTTTATCTTTTTTTTTTTTAATTATTTATTTACTTTGACGATGTTAGGTCTAAATTGTAACATGTGGGATCTTTAGTTTCCGTGTGTGGCTCTAGTTCCCTTACCAGATATCGAACCAAGGCTCCCTACAATGGGAGCGAAGAGTCTTAGCCACTGGGCCACCAGGGAAGTCTTATTTATTTAACTGCACTGCATCTTAGTGGCCACATGCGGGATCTTTTGTTGCGGCACCTGAACTCAATTGCGGCGTGTGGGATCTAGCCTCTGCGTTGGGAATGTGGAGTCTAACCACTGGACCACCAGGGAAGTCCTGAGTTAAGGATTTGAATCAATGGAAGCTGGTCAGGTTCCTCTGTGTAGATAAAACAGAGGTTAAGTCAGACGAAACCTTCCCTTTATGCAGGTTCCTTGAAACCTTCCTTTTACGTAGGTTCCCTAGGTTCCACTACGTCCAGTAGTGTCTCCCTGATGAGTCACAAAGTTGCTACCTGTAAAGTCAAATATGGCTTCTCCTGAATCTTTGAATATGTTTCAGGCAGTGAGTCAGTTAGGTTCAGATACATTATAACAGAAAATCCAAAGTAACAGTGATTTAAATAATAAGAAATTTATGTCTCTCTTTCATCCATAAGTAAAAATGTAACCTGATTTCATAGTCCCCAGTCTCCTAGAGTTCCTCTTGTGAAGGAGGAAGGGAAAAGATAAGTGTCCCCAAACTCCCCCAGCTGAATCAGCATCTTTTCTCAGCCTTTCTGCAGGTCTTAGACAACATTTTGCTTTTTATCTCACGGGCCAGAACTTAATCAAATGACCACACTTCCCTGCAAGGGAAAAGGGAAAGTGTGGTCTTTTGTCCAGGTACACCACCACCCTAAATGAAATCTGAATTTTCTTACAAAGAGACAATCAATTTTGAGTAGGAACCTAGAGGCTCTGGCTCAGGCTGACACTTTTGTCAGTGAGGTACATAGATTATAGCTATGGCAAAACATAAATGATATGATGAGAAGAAACAGAATATTAATCTTTTGAGTATCTTCCAAGCTATATATTCCAAGCTGGTTTCTCTCACAAGTATTAATGAGGGAAAATGCAAAAATAAACAAGAAACTATTGGATCATAACACTGAACACCTCCCTGGAGAAGTAGGGTATAGGCTTCTGAAGTTGTCACCACTCCAACTTTATTTTTGTATGATTCTCTCAGCTCTTCCCCCTTGTTGGTGTTACCTTCAGTCTCCAGAAAGCTTCCTTCATGAGAACCAAATGGCCTCAAAGTTTCCAGGTTTACCTATAAAATAGTATCCCTTCCAGTGCTAGAAAGATGCTGCCTATCATAACTACTTCAATCTGGACTTCGAACGAATTTAGGAGCCTGCCAAGCCTCACTCACTTAAGCCTGTAGGCCAAGGGGCTTGCTGGTGGTCCAGTGGTTAAGCTTCTGCCTTGCCGTGCAGGGGACAAGGGTTTGATCCCTGGTAGGGGAACAGGGATCCCACGTGTCCCAGCAAGGGGTTGGGGGTGGCGATGTGGAACTAGGCATACACGCCACAGCTATTGAGCCTGCGCACCACAAATGGAGTCTGTGTGCACAAGGAAAGATCCCACAAGACGCAACAAAGATCCCGCGTGCCACAGCTAAGACCTGACAAAGCCGGAAAAATAAATGAATGTTTTAAAAAAGCAAACCTGGAGGCTTGTCCTTCAACTAACCACTGGGGCAAATGTGGGAGTAATTCCAAGTAGCTTCAGACAACCCAGAGGCCACCCTTTGAGTTGGGGGTGGGTTAATTCACCAAGATATCAAGATAGTACACGATGAATTTTGTGAACTAGTAATCTACAAAATATAATGGCAACGGTTGCCCAATAATATGAAAATGCTTAATCTATTGACATGTACCCTGAAATGTACACTTAAAACTGGCTAAAATGGTAAATTTTGTAATGTGCATTCCCCACAATAATAATTTTAAAAAAAAAGAAACAATAAAGCATAATGAAAGACCCCCTTCCCATACGTAACCAATGTTAGCAGTTTGGGGTGTATGTTTTCTTAAAGAGAAGTTATCACAGAATAATAGCTGTCTAAATGTGCTTGGTATTTTCATCACATCTGTATTTTTTAAAGAACTTTTTTCTTCACAGAACCCTGTAGAGAGTTCATGAACCAGCAATGTGGGTAATGCAATTTGAGAAGTTCTATTCTGAGGGCAGCACATTGCACAAGCTCTACTGAGTCCAGCCAGGCTCTCCTGTGTGTCAGTTTGCCTGGGCTGAGGGCTTCCAGAGAGCTGGTAAACGTTACTTCTGGGTGTGTCATTACATTTGAATCCGTGGACTGAGTGAGAAAGATGGCTCTCACCAGTACAGGTGGGCATCATCCAACCCACTGAGGGGCTGAACACAAAAGGCAGAGGAAGGCTAAACACCCTCTCTTCCTTCTCGAGCTGAGACCTCCATCCCCCCTGCCCTCGGACACAGATGCTCCTTGTTCTCTGGCTTCACACTTGGACTGGGGCTCACACCAAGGCTTTCCTGGATCTGCAGCCTGCAAATGGCAGATTGTGAGATTGCTTGACCTCCGTAATTACTGCATGAGCCAATTCCTAGAGTAAATCACAATCGGTCGACGTGCCTTCCTCTCCCTCTCCCTTTCTCCATATATATCTGTGTCTATACCGAGCGGTGCTCCGTCACTTCAGTCCTGTCTGACTCTTTGCAACTCTATGGACTGTAGCCCATCTGGCTCCTCCGTCCGTGGGATTCTCTGGGCAAGAATACTGGACTGGGTTGCCATGCCCTCCTCCAGGGGGTCTTCCCAACCCAGAAATCAAACACATGTCTTCTGCGTCTCCTGCATTACAAGGGCATATTCTTTACCACTGCACCCCTGGAGAAGCTCATCTATACGATTACATTGATAGTAATAGAGTGATATCTATTGATACATAGGTATTTGTTGTTTAGTCACTAAGTCTTTTTCAACTGCAACCCCATGGACTGTAACCCTCCAGGCTCCTCTGTCCATGGAGATTTTCCAGGCAAGAATACTGGGCTGGGTAGCTATTTTGTCCTCCAGGGGCTCTTTCTGACCCAGGGATGGAACTGGTGACTCCAGGCAGATTCTTTACTGCTGAGCCAATAGGGAAGCCTCTATATAGACACAGATATATCTCATCTTCTATTAGTTGATTATGCTTCTCTAGAGAACCCTGACTAATACACCCTGTATCTTCCAGAACTGCAGCTGGTAAACCCACGTGGTATAGAACAATTGTTATTCCTGCCTCTAGTAGTAACTGTCCTTCCATTATATGCTGGGAAATACGCTAGAACCAGGAAGACAACAGAGAACACAAGAAGTACAATTCATGCCCTCATGTGGCAGCAGTCTCCCGTCAGAGAGAAAGCATGGATCAAATAATTACCAACACAAATACAAATGCTTCATGAGAGTCCCGGTAAGTGCTGAGGGAGAGACGCACAGGTGTTAAACAGAGTAACTTGGCCTATTCTGAGACGGTACTGAGGAACTAACGATCGAACTGACAACCACGGGGTGAGGAGTTAATGGGTAGACATGAAATGGATGAGACCTGCAGAGGGAAGAAGCATCCCCAGGGAAACATACTCAGTCAGCAAATATTGATTTGAACTGTGGTGCTAGAGAAGACCCTTGAGAGTCCCGTGGACTGGAAGGAGATCAAACCAGCAGTCCTGAAGGAAATCAACCCAGAATATTCATTGCGAGGACTGATGCTGAAGCTGAACCTCCAATACTTTGGCCACAGGAAAACTGAAAGGCCCTGGGGCTGAAGCACCATGTGCTGAGCTACAGCCGCCCCACGATCGCTCGAAGGCCCTTCCCCTCGGCTTCTGCACCAGGCTCTCTTCTTCACTCAACAACATTAAGCCTGGGTTTCAGAACCCCTCCAGGCAGTCAGCAAATATTGATTTGAACTGTGGTGCTGGAGAAGACTATTGAGAGTCCCCTGGACTGCAAGAAGATCAAACCAGTCAGTCCTAACAGAAATCAGCCCTGAATATTCTTTGCAAGGACTGATGCTGAAGCTGAAGTGCCAATACCTTGGCCACCTTATGTGAAGAGCCAACTCATTGGAAAAAGACCCCGATGCATTTGGAAAAAGCATCTTTCCTCGTTGGAAAGACTCGGGGCAGGAGGAGAAGGGAGCGGCAGAGAATGAGATGGTTGGATGGCATCGCCAACTTGGTGGGCAAGAGTTTGAGCCAAACTCTGGGAACTAGTGAAGGACAGGGAAGCCTGGGGTGCTGTAGTCTCTGGAGTTGCAGAGAGTCGGACATGACTGAGAAACTGAACAGCAAGCTGGAGTGGGCAATGCACTGTGGAGAGTCCTGCAAGGAATACTAAAGCCAGACAGCCTCCAATCTCAAGATGTTTACAATCTAACATGCTCGAGCTGACCCGTGGGTAATTACAAAAAAAGCACCCTGCTGCTTGGCCCAGGCAGCATGGTGGTCTGGCCGAGAAATGGATGTTCCCAGTGAAGCTGGGATGGGGGAATTGGAAATTAATGTGTTGGCAGGGAAGGGAGAGAGATTTTCCAATTCTGTCACATGTGAGTTAAAATCCTCTGAAGAAATCTGGGACAATTATCTTTTCAAGATTGGAGTTAGAAGAACTGGGCTGGCTCAGAGAGCCGGGTCAAGGCACACAGGCAGTACCCTCCCCAGGTGGCAAGCCCTGCCCTTGTGTAATCGTTTCCCCTGCCCCAGCTTCTGGAGAGGCCTGCTGTGGAGAAAAGGGAGCTGGGTACACCATCTTGCATTTGCTGATGCAATATCAGGAGGCACTCCCACTGCCCTTGGGCCCCTCAGGCAACTGCTGCCCTATTTCCTATAACATGTGGGTTAAATGACCCAAGCCAGTGGCCTTGTAGTATCTTTTACCCAGAGAGTAATGGTTATTAAAAAAAAATATGGAAGGAAGAAGAGCTCTAAAGAGTATGTTTCTCCCCACTAGCCCAAGTGATCCTGGCATGACCCAGACGGAGCTTTCTGCAGGGTGACCTTCAACCAGGCAGTTACTCTGTTGCTAGAAAGCTGATCTGCCATGAAGAGGGGCATATTCTCAGAGCCCATGGGCACTTCAGTAAAATGAAAAATGAGAACATATAAATACGCATGTCTTCTGATGCAATGATTCCAGACCTGGCAATTTGTCCCAAGGGGAAAAAAGGTTTATTTTGGCTCCGCCATGCGGCATGCAGGATCTTAGTTCCATGACCAGAGACTGAACCTGTGCCCCCTGCAGTGGAAGCAAAGCGTCAACCTACTGGACTGCCAGGGAAGTCTCAAAATAACTTTCTTAGATATATACACTTAGGGCTATTTGTTGCAGAGGAAAAGAAGGAATCAATCTAATAGTAGAAAATATTAAATCAGCAGACTCATGTGTTCGTGGGCTTTGATGCCACTGATATGATCACGTTTTTGCTCTGGGGAGTGGACACTGGAAGGCTGCCTTCACTCCCACTTCCCCAAAGCACTCTGATTTCCACCTGGGTGATCATTTTCCCACAAAACATGGTGTCTCAGGAGAATGCGTGTGCCTACTTCATACCAGGAAACCCAAAGAGAGCTGTGGAGGCTCCTGCGAATCCCTCCTCTCAGGCCCGCCACTGCCAAAGCCTGGGCATATGACTGCCCTCAGCCAACCACCCTCTCTTTCCCAGGACTTTGACTCTTGAGCCTAGTAAAACACAGACCGGGTTCACTGTCTGTCCAGCCAAGAGTGTCGAAAGAGACCTGCTGCCTGGCAGGCTACCCAGCTTCTTACTCCCAGGATGGTTCTTCAGTCTTCCTTTAGCACCCCACATACTTTGCTTAAGTTGCCAAAATCAGGGATTTTTGTTTTGTTTTTTTTTGCAACCCAGGAAGAACGGTGTTTACCTACATTGGCAGTAGAAGACAATGGACCTTCAGGGAAATTGTAGGGCACTTGGAATTGGTTATCTGGCTGAGCTAGAATAGAAAACTGTTTGTTGTTTACTTGCTAAGTTGTGTCCTACTCTTTTTGCCACTCCATGGACTGTAGCCTCCCAGGCTCCTCTGTCCATGGGATATTTCCAGCAAGAATACTGGAGTGGGTTGCCATTTCCTCCGCCAGTGGATCTTCCCAACATGGGGATAGAATTCTGGTCTCCTGCACTGCAGGCGAATCCTTTATGGACTGACCCACCAGGGAAGCCCAGCTGTCTATTGGAGCATCTAATTCCTGGCGCAAGGCTCCACTGCACTGTCTTGCTCTGCCTGGTTAACCACGAAGTCCTCATGTTCCAAAATGTGAAGCAATGAAATGGCTGGGCCCCCACGAGCCTGAACACTCATTGACTTGCATAAACTAAGTAACTTGAGTAAGAAATAAACTCTTGTGGGGTAAGCAACAAGGTTTGGGAGTTGAATGTTACCATGGTATAACCTGTCCTATCCTAACACAGAAGAATTCCAAGATCCTAGGAAGGGGGAAGAATATCGCTAAAAGGCAATGGCACCCCACTCCAGTACTCTTGCCTGGAAAATCCCATGGATGGGGGAGCCTGGTAGGCTGCAGTCCATGGGGTCTCGAACAGTCGGACACGACTGAGCGACTTCACTTTCACTTTTCACTTTCATGCATTGGAGAAGGAAATGGCAACCCACTCCAGTGTTCTTGCCTGGAGAATCCCCAAGACGGGGGAGCCTGGTGGGCTGCCGTCTATGGGGTCACACAGAGTCAGACACGACTGAAGTGACTTAGCAGCAGCAGCAGCAGCACTGAATAATATGTGCAAGAGAAGGCCAACTTTCAAAAAATTTAGTTTTCTTTATTTAATGGGTACAGAGATTTGTTTGGGATGATGACAGAATTTAGGCAATAGTGATGATGGTTGAGCAACATTGTGAATGCTCTCAATGCTACTGAGTTGTACACTTAAAAATGGTTTCAGTGATAAATTTTATGTTTTGTATATTTTGCCACAATTACCTCTGCTGACTGATTACCACTTCTTCAAGCATATCGACAACGTTTTGCAGGGAAAACAGTTCCACAACCAGTAGGATGCAGAAAGTGTTTTCCAGAGTTTGTCAAATCCCAAAGCACAGATTTTTACGCTAAAAGAATAAGCAAGCTTATTTCTCATTGGCAAAAATGTGTTGATTGTAATGGTTCCTATTTTTATTAATAAAGATGTGTCTAAAAAAAAAATCTCCCAGTAATGCTATGGGTTGGAAATATAGGCATTCATATATTGTTGTTGAGAAAATAAATAGGTACCTCTTTCTGGATGAAATTTTGGTGATAAAAACAAGGCCTTTGATAGGAAGCCCTTTGATTCATTTATTTCTCTTCTGGAAATTTGACCTAAAATTAAAAAAATAACTTACAAAGTTTTATATAAAATTATCATGGCCCCAGCACAGTTTTTAAAAGCTATAAATGGGAAACAGTGGGCCACAGGGAATTGGTCATACAATTTAAGGTATATTCATATAATTGAACATCTATTTCTGCTTTGTTGACTATGCCAAAGCCTTTGACTATGTGTATCACAATAAACTGTGGAAAATTCTGAAAGAGATGGGATACCAGACCACCTGACCTACCTCTTGAGAAACCTATATACAGGTCAGGAATCAACAGTTAGAACTGGATATGGAACAACAGACTGGTTCCAAATAGGAAAAGGAGTATGTCAAGGCTGTATATTGTCACCCTGCTTATTTAACTTCTATGCAGAGTACATCATGAGAAACGCTGGGCTGGAAGAAGCACAAGCTAGAATCAAGATTGCCAAGAGAAATATGAATAACCTCAGATACGCAGATGACACCACCCTTATGGGAGAAAGTGAAGAGGAGCTAAAAAGCCTCTTGATGAAAGTGAAAGAGGAGAGTGAACAAGTTGGCCTAAAGCTCAACATTCAGAAAATGAAGATCATAGCATCTGGTCCCATCACTTAATGGCAAATAGATGGGGCAACAGTGGAAACAATGTCAGACTTTATTTTTGGGGGCCCCAAAATCACTGCAGATGGTGATTGCAGCCATGAAATTAAAAGACTCTTACTCCTTGGAAGAAAAGTTAGAACCAATCTTTATAACATATTAAAAAGCAGAGACATTACTTTGCCAACAAAGGTCCGTCTAGTCAAGGCTATGGTTTTTCCAGTGGTCATGTATGGATGTGAGAGTTGGACTGTGAAGAAGGCTGAGCACTGAANTGATGCTTTTGAACTGTGGTGTTGGAGAAGACTCTTGAGAGTCCCTTGGACTGCAAGGAGATCCAACCAGTCCATTCCGAAGGAGATCAGTCCTGGGTGTTCATTGGAAGGAATGATGCTAAAGCTGAAACTCCAGTACTTTGGCCACCTCATGGGA
>SJYQ01010666.1:9102-27641 GCA_006410935.1 Redunca redunca
GTCTATAGAATTTCTACTTGTCTCTCTTATTCTTCACTAATTCCTTCTGGCCATGTTGAATCTATCAATGAATCCATTAAAGTCATTCTTCATTTCTATTACTGTTTACTTGATTTCTAGCACTGACCTTTTAAAAATTGTCATTGTGAATTGCCTTTTGAATCTTTCATAGCTTATTATCTGTTTACCTCACCCACCTTGGCTTACATGCTGTTTTCTCTCTCCATTAGATCCCTTGCCACCTTAGTCATAACTATTTTTAATTTCTTTTCTCACAATCCAAATATCTATTTCATATATGAATATTGTTTAGATGTTTGTTTTACCTTCTTAGACTATGGCTTTCCTTGACTTTTGGCAGGCTTTTAAATTTTTTGTTGATAGCTAGACAAGTTGTGACAGGTAATAAAATAAAGCACATACAACTTTCATAAGAATTTATGCTAACTTGGCTAGCACTTGGGAGGTGTTATTTCAATGGTTAATACGTCTAGTGCTTATTTTAGCTTTAGGTACAAGAAGTTTCAACTTATCCCTCTGTGTGTTTGGCTTTGTTTTCTCTTTTGGCTTTGAGTCTTTCTACAGACTGCTCTTGCAAAGTGTCTGTGTCATGTAACTCTTTCAACCTGTTCAGTTCAGTTCAGTCGCTCAGTCGTGTCTGACTCTTTGCGATCCCATGAATCGCAGGATACTAGGCCTCTCTGTCCATCACCAACTCCCAGAGTTCACTCAGATTCACGTCCATCAAGTCAGTGATGCCATCCAGCCATCTCATCCTCTGTCATCCCCTTCTTCTCCTACCCCCAATCCTTCCCAACCCATTGTAATTAAACTGGATCCCTGTTGGAGGTAGTAGTACGGTATTAGGAGTATTCTACAAACTTCAGATTTACTATTCATCTTTCAATGGCATTGCAGGACTGTGGCTTTCACAAGTGTTTTTGTTTCTTCTCCTCCCTCTCTACTTCCTACTCTAACTGCAGAATCCCCAATCTATTTCTTCAAAGTACTCTCCTCTAGTGAGAATCTTGTTGTTCTGTTTTTTTCCCCTCCAGGAAGACAGGATATGACAGAGCAGGGACAAATACTCTTCCTCTAGGTAGAATATACTTCCAGATTTGCACTCTGTTGAAATTCTTTTCCTTGAAGTATAGGCCACTCTCATTGTTTACATACTGCTCATTCCCAGCTGGCTCAATAGTAAAGAAACCACCTGCCAAGCAGGAAGTGCTGGTTCAATTCCTGGGTTAGGAAGATCCCTGAGAAAAAGAAATAGGAACTCACTCCAGTATTCTTGCCTGGAAAATTCCATGGACAGAGGAGCCTGGTAGGATACAGTTCATGGGGTGGCAAAAGAGTTGGATATGACTTAGCAATTAAACACCAACAATGACACCTTTCACAATAATTTCATTTTGCCTTCCTCCTCCAGTGCCATGAGGGGATCTTTCTCAAATCTCACTATGATAATCAGCTGAAATTCCCAGAAAGAAAATTCACACAAGTTTGGGCCCCCACTAAGAGCACCCCCTCCCACTCTCTCCCACCAGACTGATGCCTCTGAGAGTTTCTCATTCTCTATTGAACCCTTCAGTGAAAAATCTCTGGTGCTCCCTAGTCAGCCCCTTGATGGCAACAGATGAGTGGTAATAGATATTAATCAATATTTCTCCATGACGATTTTTATCACTAAAGAGACAAAATGGCTACAAAGTCAAATCAACATTGATGGGAAACTTTAAAAATACATCTGAGGTTATTTTTGTGTCATTAATCACCTGTCAACCCCTTAAACCTGGAAAACTTGTAATGGTGGGACACAGTCAGGAAGCAAATCCTGAAGGGGTATTTGAGCAATCTGCATGGCTTTGATTCAGTGTTCCTTCATGATGGGATTTGAGTATGTTTTAGTTGCTATATGGATATTTTCAGAATAGACTGAAGAATTATTTTGATAAAAAGTCACCGCCCTAATAGTCACTAAAGTGCTGCTTGATTTTATGCTCTGACCGGGGGCATTTCAACATTTATATAATGTGCCCAAGGCACGTACTTTATGGAAACCTTTACAAAAGAACTCTGTAAGACGTTATCCACTACTCAAAACCACACTGTGCTCGCCAGTCACAATCTTCTGGAAAGGTTGAAAAAACCCAATGGCACCCTTAAATTACAGTTAATGTAATTTTGAAAACTTTAATTTCTTTGGCCTAAAAGTACTTCAGTTAGCCCTAATGGCCATATAGTCCTTTCATTCACAGACATATTGATTTACTCTTTATAAATTAGTAACTGAAATGTCTATGTATTTAGAGATTTTTCTCTTTTATACTAGTATATGATTTGTTATATACAGCCATACCAAAATATTTCAAGGAACTTATGGACTATACCCTGTTCTAGCACAAGCAATTTAAGATTGCCTTCCTTCCTCATAATCTTGAACAAGGAGTTTCATATACCAGGGGGTGGGGNGCCTTCCTTCTTCATAATCTTGAACAAGGAGTTTCATATACCAGGGGGTGGGGGGCGGCGGGGAACTGGAGGGAAAAAAAAAACAACCTACTTTTAACCTTGTAAACAATTTTATCAGGTTCTATTAACAATTAAAAAAGCAAGTTTCAAGAAGTCAATGCTTAGGTTTACATTTCACAAGTAAAGAAGCAATGTAGAATGCATGCAATTAGATAGATATTACAATAGGGGACCTCAAAGTGAGGGTTCACAGATACCCTAAAGACACAGCTCATCTTCCTAAGTACAAAGCTGACCCAAGACCTTCAGAACAAGCAGATGATGTCAGATAGTGGACTGCTTCCACTCAAGGTGTTAAACCTAGGTTTGTTTGACACCTAAATCCTGTTTTATTTCTTACTTTCTCACTTAGAATCATTCTTATTTTCTATAGATTCCTCATTGCTGTGAACCTATAACAACCTTTTTTCTCCTTTATTTCCTCTTTATATTTTTTAGATCAAAACATATATAACAAAATTCTAAGTGGGTCATAGGGATAAAATATATACTATGGTACATTTTAAAAAGTGTGCTATAGTATACATTAAAAAAAATACATTAAAAACACACATTCTAAGATAATATTTAGATTATCCCAAATGTAGTTACTGCTCTTGTTTTTACTTACTATTGAATATACCATGTATCACCAGACCCCTTTGATAAATATTTCAGGCCAACTCTGCTCTCATAAAATGATACTTTAGGGAGTTACAAATAGATAGCATCTTTACCTGCAAGTATAAGAACAAATGACCATACACAAATCAACCTGTGACTTTGCCAGCACAACCTGCCCCCCCCACCAAAAAATTACAAATCTATTAATCTGTTCAGTTCAGTTCAGTCGCTCAGTCGTGTCTGACTCTTTGTGACCCCATGAATTGCAGCATACCAGGCCTCCCTGTCCATCACCAACTCCCGGAGTTCACTCAGATTCATTTCCATCGAGTCCGTGATGTGATCCAGCCATCTCATCCTCTGTCATCCCCTTCTCTTCCTGCCCCTAATCCCTCCCAGAATCAGAGTCTTTTCCAATGAGTCAACTCTTCTCATGAGGTGGCCAAAGTACAGGAGCTTCAGCTTTAGCATCATTCCTTCCAAAGAAATCCCAGGGTTGATCTCCTTCAGAATGGACTGGTTGGATCTCCTTGCAGTCCAAGGGACTCTCAAGAGTCTTCTCCAACACCACAGTTCAAAAGCATCAATTCTTCGGTGCTCAGCCTTCTTCACAGTCCAACTCTCACATCCATACATGACCAGTGGAAAAACCATAGCCTTGACTAGATGGACCTTAGTCGGCAAATTAATCAGATGATAGGTAATTTAAAATTTGAATTCAACAATCTTCATAGGGCAATAGGCTAAGTACTTGTTATTGGAAGAGACTAACAGAGATCTAAATATGTATCCAAGCTAATGAAAGGCTTTGACTCTGACTCTGTATTGTGGACAATGCCTTTGTTTTTCAGCATCTCTGAGTGCTCCTGCTGCTGCTGCTAAGTCGTTTCAGTCGTGTCTGACTCTGTGTGACCCCATAGACGGCAGCCCACCAGGCTCCCCCGTCCCTGGGATTCTGCAGGCAAGAACACTGGAGTGGATTGCCATTTCCTTCTCCAATGCAGGAAAGTGAAAAGTGAAAGTGAAGTCGCTCAGTCGTATCCTACTCTTCGTGACCCTAGCAGGTACTAAATTATTTGTAGCCAGGGTTACAGATCTTGTTTGCCTTAGACAGATAGCTCATGAAATTTAGGAATTATATAGGAAGGAATAATAATATAGGAAGACTTTTCCATGCATAGAGACCTTAATTCTATAACAGCTAAGTTGGAAATTCTTACCCAGGCACAATATCTAAAACAACACCATTCTTGATTATTCATAGAAATTAGTGATTCATTTTTTAACATGAACAATCAGAGCAATGTTCTCATTGGTACTAATAATACACATAGAAAAGAGTAAAGGAAAGTTATTACTAACTCTGACAGAAGTTATGAAAGACATCACGTCTGTCCTTGATGGAATATTGGTTAGTCTGAACTCATTAGCATGACTGGTGACGTGAACAGTTGCATGGCTCTCGGTTCTTTGTTGGCAAATTATAATGATGTCTGTACCATTGCTGACACTTCTTGCTGTATTTGGATGAATGGAACAAGCAAAGTAAAATAGGGTAGATATGACCGCCTTAAGAAAGAAGCTACTTGAATGTCTTAAAGTTTCTCCTTGTGGTCTATGAGGCTTATCTCTTGGCCTTGTTTGGGAAGGCTGGGTTCCTGGTTCCAAGCATCTTAAGGGAATTATTAATTATTGTTGCTTCACGCTCATTTTAGTAAAAATGATGCTGTTCCACTACAATATATCCAGGATCTTAAATGCTTCTATGCAGCTGCTCTTTTGTCAGATGATCACCATGGTGGTACAACAAAATGCCAAGAATAGTTTTTCATACAATTGCATGGAAACAATCCTAAAGCAGTGAGGATCTGGGTCTAGCCTTTTCCTCAACTGGTCAACTTCTTGCAAGCGACCGTATGATCAGAAAAAGGACTGAAAGACAATATACATATGAACAATAGCCAGGCCCTACATGACAATTAGAACTCTTACCCACAATATCTGAAAGAACTAGCCCAGGAAGACAAACCACTACTGCCACAGACACTGACCCCTAACAGTCAAAGACTTTTGGCTTCCTGGTGGTTTTCCTCACTTCCAACTAAGGACCAACCAAGTCAACATAAAAGGTTTTGGATTGAGAAGGTTAGGGGAGAAGTGGACCATATTTAATACTGGCAGCAAGAATGAAGGAGAAGCACTCCTTCCTAATATATAAGAATAAAAGTCCAAGTAGCAGGAAGTAGATAATCTGCAATTAAAGACGCTTGGAAGAAAAGTCATGACCAACCTAGACAGCATATTCAAAAGCAGAGACATTACTTTGCCGACTAAGGTCCGTCTAGTCAAGGCTATGGTTTTTACAGTGGTCATGTATGGATGTGAGAGCTGGACTGTGAAGAAAGCTGAGCGCCGAAGAATTGATGCTTTTGAACTGTGGTGCTGGAGAAGACTTGAGAGTCCCTTGGACTGCAAGGAGATCCAACCAGTCCATTCTGAAGGAGATCAGCCCTGGGATTTCTTTGGAAGGAATGATGCTAAAGCTGAAACTCCAGTACTTTGGCCACCTCATGCGAAGAGTTGACTCATTGGAAAAGACTCTGATGCCGGGAGGGACTGGGGGCAGGAGGAGAAGAGGATGACCGAGGATGAGATGACTTGATGGCATCACTGACTCGATATATGTGAGTCTGGGTGAACTCCGGGAGCTGGTGATGAACAGGGAGGCCTGGCATGCTGCAATTCATGGGGTCGCAAAGTGTCAGACACGACTGAGTGACTGAACTGAACTGAATGCATGTTATTAAATAAGTCATTAAAACATTGTTTCTTCATTTCAAATTGCCTTGATGCTACTTGCATTAACAGCTGTGACTAAATAATAATACTCTTTCCAGGCTAGGCATTTTTGTTTTGTTTTGCTTTTGTCATCATTTTTTTCCCATTTAAAGAAATTCAACTTTCAAGACACAAGCCATTCAGCATTAAGTGTCAGCCTCCGCTCTTCTATCTTCAGCTGGGCAAAAGGTGAAGTCTTGCATAGTAAGATCTCCTTCCCTCTATTGAAATCTTTTCAGTTGTTTGTGAAGATAAATGTTTTCCTGCCCTATTCACTCACCAGGAAAGCAGAGGTCAGGGGCTAGAAGGTAGCTTTTTTCATAAGGCTATACTTTCTGTTTCATCCATATCTAACAAAATGCAGCTGAGCAATTTTTGCTTGCTGAATATGAGTGCATTTCAGGAAACATGCTGCCAAGTGGTTTTGAAAACCTAGAATCGTTGTCATAAAACATTAAGTTCAGTTATTACTAAAGGCAGATTGTATATGCATTACTATTTTAGGAACTGTCAGTGCTTTGTTAATGAGGTTACCTTCCTCAGAAGGATGGCATCAGGAGAATAAGGGGTTGAGGGAACACTGGGTCAGTATCATAGCTTTAGTACTTGTCTTGGCCTCAGTAAAATTCTGCTATATAATTGCACAGACTCAAGATTAACTCACAGCTTGAATCTAAGAAGCTAACAGTCCAGGTTGCCCTCTTTGGGTGGAGTACCAAGGGTGCTGGACTCTGGAGAGATGTGAGATGACTGTTCAAGTTCGTATTCACTGGGCAATGCCATGGGATTTGAAGGGTTCTGGTCATCCAACTTGGCTGACCTAGGTTGGAGTTGTGTCAGTGGGTGTGTGTGAGGTTGTATAGGGCAGGCCATGGGAATACCTCCAGAGCCCAGAGCGCCAGAAGGCAGTGGAGGGCCAGTTTAGATCCTGACCTATACGCTGAGTGCAAGGAGCATCTGGTGAGAGACTAAGTGGATGCTGAGATATTCTTGGACAACTCTGGTCACCACAACACACAGAAGGTAGCCTTCCTGGATTTAGGGTTACTGAAGTAAGATTTAAGATTTTTAATAGGTCAGAGCAAAGTATGAGTGCTAAGATCAGAGGGGTTGTGAGCCGGGCCAAAGCTGATGGGACGTGGCAGCTGCCTAAGCTTGGTTTTGCCTAACAGTTATCTGACTGCAGTTCCTCCCTGGTGAGGAAATGGCTATGGAAATAAGTCCTCAGGTTTCAGAGGACTGCTGTATCTGGGCTCAGCCCCTGCTCCTGTGTGTCCATAGAGTAGAGGCAGTCCTATTCACTTCACTGCTTTCAGAAGTATAGTCGTGGGAGGGTGCTTGGTCCACTGAAACCAAGGTGATGTGGTCTGCTGATAGGAGAGGCAGCTGGAAAGCAGTGGCTATATGCTTTCTCTAGACTACTACCCTAGCAAACCATAAGCTTTACATTTAAGTTCCCCTTCTTAGTCAAGTCTCCCTCCGTCACCACTGTACCGGCAGGCCACTTGTCCAGGGCTCCTGAGTTAGTCATGTGCAGTGTGGGATGAGTGATGGAACTCATGTGCAGAAGTGCACAATGCTCTGATACATTACATCTCGCCCTCATAGGGAAGAGCCAGCTGGCATCCTGAATGATTGGTTCAATTACCATAACCACAGCCATTTCTGAGAGCATTTCTTCATTTTTGGTCCATAACAAGCTAACTGCAGAAATGATTACAGTGCATTTTGTTACTGTTGTTGGTATAAGCAAGCTTTGCAAGGAACTTAATTAAACATTTGAAGTTAACAAAATTTTGTGGTGGCAACTTTTGACCTGTTCACCATAAATCTCGAAGTTCTTTTCTTAGTCTTACACACTTGCTTCTGTCCATTATTCATACATATTAAAAGTCATCAAAATTTAAGGCAATTTCCATAATTAGGGTTTTAAATCAACAGCTTACAGCATGAGGGTTATGCAGGTGAAAAGCAGGGCAGTCTAAAACAGCTCTGTTTCTTTAGCTTGGAGGCCCCAGCATCAACTTTAAAATGCCCTTCTCTATCTGCTTCCCTAGGAGAAGCAACGGCACAGGCTTCAGGTAGAACCCCCTTCAACTAGTCTTTCAAAGGAGTCTCCAAAGCTGGTCTTTCCCCCTACCTATCTTGATTGGCTCACATTTCAGGGAGAGCCCTTCCTAAAACTGCTAATGCTTTTCGATGGGATTATACGGAAACATTATAATGAAACAAATAATTTGCTATACTTCCTATCAGTGGCCACACAGTTGCACCTGTCTGCTGCAAATTGATCCTTACACTGCTCTACTTGATTTTCTTGTTCTACTGTATTTTCTTGGGCTCTAGAATCACTGCAGATAGTGACTATAGCCATAAAATTAAAAGATGCTTACTCCTTGTAAGAAAAGCTATGACCAACCTAGACAGCATATTAAAAAGCAGAGGCATTACTTGGTCAACAAAGGTCCATCAAGTCAAAGCTATGGTTTTTCCAGTAGTTATGAATAGATGTGAAAGTGGACTATAAAGAAAGCTGAGCACCTAAGAATTAATGTGTTTGAACTGTGGTGTTGGAGAAGACTCTTGAGAGTCCCTTGAACTGCAGGGAGATCAAACCAGTCCATCCTAAAGGAAATCAGTCCTGAATATCCACTGGAAGGCTGATGCTGAAGTTGAAGCTTCAATACTTTGGCATCTAATGAGAAGAACTGACTCATTGGAAAAAACCCTGATGCTGGGAAAGACTGAAGGCAGGAGGAGAAGGGGAGGACAGAGGATGAGATTGTTGGATGGCATCACCGATTCAGTGCACTTGAGCTTGAGCAAGCTCTGGGATTTGGTAATGGACAGGGAAGCCTGGCGTGCTGTGATCCATGGGGTCACAGAGCCAGACACAACTGAGCAACTGAAATGACTGACTGACTTGATTTGTAGCTTCAACCATTTCTCAGGCTTTTATTTTTAATGGAAGTCCCTGAAAGTTGGTTTCTGAAGATTTGTGAGCTTAGTTCCACCTGTCTCTAAGCAAATCCCAGTTTATCAAGCAGTTTCCTGTTTCTGGATATTTAGGGATCTCCACTTCTGTTATGCCATACAGAAAGTACACCATCTTTTCTTCAACAAGGAAAAACTCTCCATCATGATGAAGAGAGATTAGAGTTAACTGATTCTCAGCATCCGCATGTGTCCAGTATTTTCACCAAGAGAAAGTCTTCTAGCTGAGCTGATGCTTCTTGAATATTCTGAGTTCTTACAGGGGTTCCCTGTGCTTCCTCTGGTATCGGGACCATGCTGGCCCTGGAAGCACAGCAGCAGGTTCCTGTGAGAACACTAGTGCACGACACCATGTTCATGCACAGCTTGAATTCTGTTTGCTCACCTCTACCCACAGTTAGCGGTGGCTGGGCTTTAGGGACTTAAGCCTGACAGGGCAGGGAGGCAGAGCCACTGACCCTCCAGGCCCTCCACTGACCATGTCATGTGTCACTCGCAGTGACACAGCCCTAATTCCTTTTTTACATTTCTGTTTCTGCTATCTTACCTCGCTGCTCTCTGATAGGATCTCTAAGTAGAATTTGGCGAAATCATCATGTCACTTGCACACAGAAGTGTGCAAATTCATGGAAGCCTGGTCCTTCTATCAGGTGAAATGTAGAAGCATAGAAAAATATGGAATATGCATGATAATACCTTAGTTTAAAATTGGTTGCATAATGCAAATATAAACATTATTATAAAAATGAATATAAATATTATAAAATTATATAAACATATATGAATTTATAAACATTAATAATCATACAGTTTGAAACTTTGTAGGAGAAATTCATTTCAGGATGTATTGTTCTCTCTTGTAAGAAATAATTATACAGCTGCTTAATTGCCATTTCTGAAAAAAAAAAATTTTAACTTGGTTGCTGCTGAAGTGTGACTTTGAAAATGACTTGTCTTTTTAACAAAGGAGTTGGCTCTGTCTTCTTTTAAAGGTACTTCTGAAAATATTCAATACACACTCTCCATACGCAGTATAAACATCAATATTAAAATAGAAGTTAGAGGATTTTTTGCCTGCTATGCACTCTATCCAATATTTAAAACCAAACAGTTTTTAGTTAATACTGTCTCTAGTAATCACTCTATTGTTGCCACTAATGTTGTTACTTTATGCATAAAACAAAGAGAGCTTCTGAGTTTTAGTTTCAGCCTTTACCTGATAAAGAGTTTGAAATGTCAGTATGCAGTGTATAAATACATATTAGACAAACTGAATTTAGAAGGCAATGATATGGATGCAAATTTGAAAGGAGATTTAGAGTTTGTTTATATTTTGCAAGTTCAGCATTGCTGAGTAATCAAGGTTACTATAATAGATAGTTATCAGTCAGAGTTCTTCAAGAAAGAGAAATGGACAGTTAAATTGTAAAAGTCTGCATAAAAAAGAATACATTATTAATTCACACACCAAAGAAAAAAGATATCCTGGAAAATGTCTTCTAGGAAGAATTTTTAGTGGTTTTCTCATCAATCACACTAATTACCGATTTACAGACTACATACTAATAATGCAGATTCAGTAGCTTCATTATTCATCACTGCTTACCTACACATCTGACGTATTTCCAGTGAGTATTTTCTTTCAATTACATATTTTTCCAGAACAAATTTTGGTGTCAACTTTCCTTCAATCAAATCAATTCAAAAGTTCAATGCCATTTTTTTTTTCAAATCACGTGCAATTGTGTTGGATTTTGTCACAGACAGGATAAACTACTATTGTCCCTATGTTAATTCCTCAGGTTGGGGGGGGGGAAGTATTGCAATTGTGTAAATAAACACTTGTATTTGTCAAGAAGCATAAATCATTCTGAATTTTATGAAGCGAAGGAAAAACACCCTTAATAAAAAGAAGCCAGGGTTTGAGAAAGCCGGCTTAAAACTCAACATTGAAAAAAAAAAAAAAACAAAACTAAGATCATGGCCTCTGGTCCTATCAGTTCATGGCAAATAGAAGGGGAAAAGGTGGAAGCAATGACAGCTTTCCTCTTCTTGGGCTCTAAAATCACTGAGGATGGAGTTTGTAGCCATAAAATTAGAAGACGATTGCCTCTTGGCAGGAAAGCTATGACAAACCTAGACAGTGTGTTAAAAAGCAAGGACATCACTTTAGCAACAAAGGTCCATATAGTCAAGGCTGTGGCCTTTCTGGTAGTCCTGTGTGAATGTGTGAGCTGGACCATAAAGAAGGCAGGGCACAGAAGAATTAATGCTTTTGAACTGTGGTGAAGACTTGAGAGTCCCTTGAACAGTAAAGATATCAAATCAGTCAATCTTAAAGTAAATCAACCCTGAATACTCATTGGAATGACTGATGCCGAAACTCCAATATTTACCCACCTGATGCAAACAACTGACTCATTGGAAAAGACACTGATGCTGGGAAAGATGGAAGGCAGAAGGAGAAGGAAGACACAGAGGATGAGATGGTTGGATGGCATCACCAATTCAATGGACATGAACTTGGGCAAACTCCGGGAGATGGTAAGAGACAGGGAAGCCTGGCATGCTGCAGTCCATGGGGTCACAAAGAGTAGAACACGACTTGTCAATTGAAAACCAACAACATTGTTTGAGAACAATGTGCACATACACATTTTTAAATTTCATTGAATTGTTAATAGAGAATGTTAGGGCTTCCCTGATAGCTCAGCTGGAAAATAATCTGCCTGCAGTGTGAGAGACCTGGGTCAAATCCCTGGGTCAGGAAGATCCTCTGGAGAAGGAAATGGCAACCCACTCCAGTATTCTTGCCTGGAGAACCTCATGGACTGAGGAGCCTGGCAGGCTACAGTCTATGGGGTTGCAAGAGTCAGACGCCACTTAGCGACTAAACCACATACCAATAGAGACTGTATGAGGAACATTTTAAAGGCATAAGAAGATGTCCAAGCATGCTTAACTTTTATAAAATCAGAATCACATAGTTGAATGTCATCACACTGGGCAGTACAGAGAGAAGGGTTCAACTTGGCTCTGTTTTGGAGCATTTGACAGAGATTCCATAACATACTGCTATGATTTTTGTAATGTAAGAACATTTACAATACCTGCCCATTTTACATTATTATTTTCTCTGTTATATGTTACTAGGTTTCACAAGGCTTTTCTAAAAAAAAATCAGTTTACGTTTTATCTTATGAATTCACTGAATTGCATGACTCTTAGCTGCTATATAGCTGTGGAGTTCTGTCAAAAGTGCAGAACCTCAGTGCACACACAACACGTACAGGCCTTACTCAGTTTACTGTCGCTTTCTTGCTCTCTTGGTCAAAATCATTTCTGTTAGGACTATTGTGTAATAAATCATGTATTTAGAATGAGGCAAGGAATAAATGAAAATGATATGATTAAAAACACAAGACTGATTGAGGTGGTAGTTTACATAATCTCTATAGAGGAAAAATCACAGGAACTGCTCAAGCAGTTTTCATTATAGACTCAAAAGTCTTATATTGATGTTTCAAAATGCCAGTTATTTTTACCCTGAGACATTTTGAATAGAAGATAGACTGTGTTGTGGTGCTACTTTTCCACCAGGGCCGTGTATTTTAGTTTTAGGTAGCTATTTATTCCTTCTATTAGATTCAGTGGTTTTTCTTTTCTTAGTCTACCATGGGCATTAAACTCAACTATATACTGTGTTTTAATAATCATTACCACTTGCTATCACCATTGTGTTCATGATAATCATGACTTCATCATCTGAAATATTGCCACTAGAGCCAATAAAAATATTAAAAGTTGCTATGTGCCAATGGATGAATTGAGGATTTGTAAAGACTGTGTTTTGCATTTATTTATCATAATAGCTCTAGGTATTAAATTTGGCTTATTAAAAAATGTGACTGAGCAAAGAGTGTAAGTAGCCACCTGATTCTAAAATATGGTATCAGGCCTTAGTCAGAGATGCTGCTACCACTGCTAAGTCGCTTCAGTTGTGTCCGACTCTGCAACCCCATAGACAGCAGCCCACCAGGCTCCTCTGTCCCTGGGATTCTCTAGGCAAGAACACTGGAGTGGGTTGCCATTTCCTTCTTCAAGGCATGAAAGTGAAAAGTGAAAGTGAAGTCGCTCAGTTGTGTCCAACTCCTAGCAGCCAGTTTTAGGACAGTAATTTGTTTTCCATTACAAAAATACAGACATACACTTAAGGGAAGACTCCACCTTCTATGGTAGGTATCCTTTAGTTTTACCATCTATATAGTATTTTCACCTTTACCCCTTGCATTTCTCTTTTATTCTGTGTGCTCCTTTTTAATATTTGATTGGCTTTATAAATATAATGATCAAAATAAAATAGGTATGAATGAGCTTGATGTGAATTGAGTGGAACAAAACTTTTTAACTAACAAATATAATTTTGGTTCAGTTCAGTTCAGTCGCTTAGTCATGTTGCAACCCCATGAACTGCAGCACACCAGGCCTCCCTGTCCATCACCAACTCCTGGAGTTCATTCAAACTCACATCCATCGAGTCAGTGATGCCATCCAGCCATCTCATCCTCTGTCGTCCCCTTCTCCTCCTGCCCCTAATCCCTCCCAGCATCGAAGTCTTTTCCAATGAGTCAACTCTTCGCGTGAGGCAGCCAAAGTACTGGAGTTTTAGCTTTAGCATCATTCCTTCCAAAGAATACCCAGGGTTGATCTCCTTCAGAGTGGACTGGTTGGATCTCCTTACAGTCCAAGGGACTCTCAAGAGTCTTCTCCAACACCACAGTTCAAAAGCATCAGTTCTTCAGTGCTCAGCTTTCTTCACAGTCCAACTCTCACATCCATACATGACCACTGGAAAAACTATAGCCTTGACTAGATGGACCTTGTTGGCAAAATAATGTCTCTGCTTTCAAATATGCTATCTAGGTTGGTCATAACTTTCCTTCCAAGGAGTACAGGTCTTTTAATTTCATGGCTGCAATCACCATCTGCAGTGATTTTGGAGCCCCCCAAAATAGTCTGACACTGTTTCCACTGTTTCCCCATCTATTTCCCATGAAGTGATGGGACCAGATGCCATGATCTTCATTTTCTGAATGTTGAGCTTTAAGCCAACTTTTTTACTCTCCACTTTCACTTTCATCAAGAGGGTTTTTAGTTCCTCTTCACTTTCTGCCATAAGGGTGGTGTCACCTGCATATCTGAGGTTATTGATATTTCTCCTGGAAATCTTGATTCCAGACTGTGTTTCTTCCAGCCCAGCATTTCTCATGATGCACTCTGCATATAAGTTAAATAAGCAGGGTGACAATACACAGCCTTGACGTACTCCTTTTCCTATTTGGAACCAGTCTGTTGTTCCATGTCCAGTTCTAACTGTTGCTTCCTCACCTGCATATAGGTTTCTCAAGAGGCAGGTCAGGTGGTCTGGTATGCCCATCTCTTTCATAATTTTTCACAGTTTATTGTGATCCACGCAGTCAAAGGCTTTGGCATAGTCAATAAAGCAGAAATAGATGTTTTTCTGGAACTTTCTTGCTTTTTCCATGATTTATATAAACTCTAAATTTAACAACATGCTATGCTCTTTTTGATGAAAACATGAATGCTTTACCCATAAGGCTAAAAATAAGGCAAGGGTTTGTACTTTCAACCTTTCTTATTCTACATTATACTTGAGATCCTAGTAAGTTCAACAATGACAAAAATAAAATAAAATGTGTACATTTTACTGATGAAGTGATAAATCAGCTTTATTTATAGCAAAGATAATGTTCTACATATAAAAGCTTAAAGTATNCTTGTTATAATGTCATTATTTAAAGTTCAATTGTGTTTCTGTATACTATCAACAAACAGAAAATAAAACTAAAATAAATATATATTTTACAAAAACACTAAAGAATATAAAACTGCATGGATTAATGTAACACAATATATATAAGATCTCTAAAATAATACTTAAAGGACTCTGGTGATAGAAGTCATAGAAGAGTTAAATTGAGATTTATACAATGTTTATACAATACTTCCCAGGTGGTTCAACTGGTATAGAATCTGCCTGCAATGCAGGAGACCTGGGTCATATTCCTGGCTTGGGAAGATCCCTGGAGAAGGGAATGGCAACCCACACCATATTCTTACCTGGTGAATGCCATGGACATAGGAGACTGGTGGTCTACAGTCTATGGGCTCTCAGTCAGATATGACTGAGCTACTAACACACACAATGTTTATGGATTCAAAGATGCAATATTGTTATATCAATTATCCCAGAAATTATTATAATTAACAAATTCTAACAAATTTCTGAAAAAAAGTGTTTTTTTAATTGATAAAATGATTCTAAAATTAATGTAGAAATTCAGGTCTAAAATAGCCAAAGTAATTGTGAAGACATAATTTAAACATTTTGAAAAATCATACTACTTTTTCCATAATCAAGTCATATTGTGGTACTGACACAGAGACAGGTAACTAGATCAACTGAACCAAACTAAGTGTCCAGAAACAGACATACATTTATATAGCCAATGAATTTTTTAAATGTACCAAAGCCAATTAATGGCAAAATATAGTCTTTGGCAAATTGTTCCGGTGCACTGAGCTATTTATACATGAAGAAAATGAATCACTATTTCACACCACACAAACACTGAGATTGATATGTGACTCCAGTCTGAAAGCTAAAATTACACATCTTCTACAAGACTATATGGTATAATATCTTTACAATCTTAGCATAGTAAAGATTTCCTAGAGAGGACCCAGTAAGCACTGAAAATAAAGATCTTTAATTAGAAAAAAATTAACCAACAGACATAGGTATGAAAAATAACAGGAAGTCACAAAGTGGGGGAAAATAAGGGTTATACATAAATGTTTGGCAAAAGACTTGCTTTCAGAAAACATGAGTGAATAAATGAATGAGAGTCTCTCAGTTGTGTCTGATGCTTTGCCACGCTATGGATTATAGCCTGCCAGGCTTCTCTGTCCATGGAATTTTCCAGGGAAGAATACTGGAGTAGGTTGCCATTTCCTTCTCCAGGGAATCTTTCTGACACAGGGATAGAACCCGGGTCCCCTGCACTGCAGGCAGATTCTTTACGATTAGAACCACAAGGGAAACTAAAGTGAAAGTCGCTCAGTCCTGTCTGACTCTTTGCAACCCCATTGACTGCAGTCCATGGAGTTCTCCAGGCCAGAATACTGGAGTGGGTAGCTTTTTTGCTTCTCCAGTGGATCTTCCAAAACCAGGAATCGAACCAGGGTCCCCTGCATTGCAGGAGGATTCTTTACCAGCTGAGCTATCAGGGAAGTCCCATGAAGGAATACATGAAGACTTTCCATAAATCAATAATAAGCAAGTAAATCAGCAAAACAATAAGAACTTCAAAAAAATTTACACATTTACCAAGAATTTAATAAAGAAGCAATCAGCATCATTAGTTATAAAGGGTGTAGAAATTCAAATATAGCACTGTTGGTGAAGACTTGAGCTCCTGATCAAAAACCTATGTATGATTTTTCAGTCCTGACCATGGGAAACTAGAGAGCTCTACCTGCCAGGCCTCTTGGACTAAAGTTGCCCTCTCCACCCCAGAACTGGTGCGCAGCCAGCACACTGCAGTCTCTGAATGGAGTTTCAGTCAAAGATGCAGGCTTTCTCTGGCTGGCCATACTCTTAATAATATCTGCATTTCTAACCTTGGTACTTATTTCAAAGACTGTATAAGTGAATGTTGTTAGCTGCTCAGCTGTGTCCAACTTGTTGCAACCAATGGATTGTAGACGGCCAGGCTCCTCAGTCCATGGAATTCTTCAGGCAAGAATACTGGAGTGGGTTGCCATTTCCTTCTCCAAGGGATCTTCCCACCCAGGGATTGAACCCAGGTCTCCTGCATTTCTTTACCATTTCTGCAGATTCTTTATCGTTTGAGCCACCAGGGAAGCCCATAGGATCATCAACATGATTGTGTCCTGTTTCAGATGATGTACGAGGCTTAATTCACTTAAAGAAAACATTTTACTACTACTTTCAGTAAAACCTTCACTTAATCAACAGGTAATCATTAGATACATTTTATTGCCCTGCACTATATAATGTTTCTGAACTCCTGAAGAAGACAATCATTAAAAGGGTTTACGAAACATGCTGAGTTTCATGATGGAAAGAGCAAGTGAATTCATTTGCAAGAATATTTTCTTAAGCAAAATATAAATGCATCCTGAATAATGTACTATTTTTGGATGAATAATTGAGAAATCACAGAATATATATATTTTTTCATTTAAGCTTTTTAGTGCTATGTCATACTATAAATGGGGGCTTCACTCATAGCTCAGTCAGTAAAGAATCTGCCTGTAATGCAGGAGACCTAGGTTCGATTCCTGGGTCAGGAAGATCCTCTGGAGAAGGAAACGGCAACCCACTCCAGTGTTCTCGCCTGGAGAATGCCAGGGACAGAAGAGCCTGGCAGGCTATAGTCCATGGGGTCTCAAGAGTGGGACATGACTTAGTGACTAAACCACCATACTATAATCGTCTGTATTCCCTCTTTTAAAAATAATAGCTATGAGGGCTTCCCTGGTGGCTCAGTGGCAAAGAATCCACCTGGCAATGCGGGAGACATGTGTTCAGTCCCTGATCCAGGAAGATCCACTGAAGCCCTCAAATTCTAGAGTCCATGAGCCACAGTGAGATGCCACTGCAATAAGAAGCCTACACACTGCAATTAGAGAACAGCCTCTGCTCATTGCAACTAGAGAAAAGTCTGGGCAGCAACTAAGACTCAACACAGCCACAAGTAAACAAGTTAAGTTTTTAAAAAGACTCGGCGAGAAAATGACTTTAAATAAAACATATTTCAAATGAAATATCATTAACTATTATTACAACTGTTGCAACAATTATAGAAAATATTTAAAGAGCATTTATTATGTACCTGACATTGTTTAGGTACTTTATATCTCAAAAATCATTCTGTGAGTCAGGAGCTAACTCTTTTGTAGCAAGTTTAGTGTCTATCTATAAACTGCCAGAGTATTCAAGCCTGAAAAAACTGTTGACTCTTAATGAGATGATAATTATTAAAGTTGTGCATTTTATTTTTTATCTTTATTTGTTAAATTATGAAAATATGATAACAAATTTACAGGAGACTTGGAAAAAACAAAACAAAGTTACACATAGTTCCACTATATATTAATTGTTTTAAGCAGATAAATCAAGATTTTTAGTTGGAGTTTCAATATCAAACCCTCAGAAATTCATAGAACAAATGTACAGAGAAGTGGAAGAACATAGTAGACCTGAAGAGCATTATGAACCAATTTGACATAAGATTTATATAATTTTCACACAATAGTAGGATACAAAGTCGATTCAAGTTTCTATAGACTATAAACTAGAAAACAGCAGGACATATCCAGAGACATGAGACTAGGTATAGAAATTTCATGTCTAAAGGTATAGAAATCATATAGTCTGTGCTTTTATGACTATGGAATTATGTTAGAGATTGATATCAAAAGATATTTGAAAATAACCCACATATTTTCAAGTGCTATGT
>SJYQ01010666.1:29810-42120 GCA_006410935.1 Redunca redunca
TACATACTCCTATATATAAAATACATAACAAGGTCCAACTGTATAGTACAGGGAACTATAGTCAATATCTTATAATACCTATAATGGAAAAGAATATAATTTTAGAGTCAAAAAAAATCTGAGTCATGTTTCTGTACACCTGAAACACTCTAAATCAACTATACTTCAATGAACAAAACAGGGATTGTGCTTTTTATATCCTTGTACTAAGATGAAGTACTTTCTCTAAGAATAAATTATGACATATTTTAGCTTCTTTGTCCATTCGACAGTAAAATGACATTCCCAGTTGTTAAATCTGGAAAATAAATCACTGAACTTAATCAATAGAGCTGTTTCTTCATCTTTGCAATTTCTCGTTCAGTACTGGGAGGCCTGCCTTAAGTAGAGCTGCCTGTAACTGGCTGGGTAAATCAGCTTATTACTGGAGTTTGTTTTAGAATTACTACTTCGCCTAAGATTTAGTATGAAAATGTTGACTATGTTATCTCCTCCTACCGCTCCTTTGTATTTTTAAGAAATTTTACAAACTCTTGTGTAAAAGAGATGTTATTCATTAGATATCATTGAATAACCTAAGGTACACATTATATTTACACAGTTATATTCTTTGAAATCCACTTGCCAAATAACTATTAATTTATTTATAATATTGTATTTGCATTTAATGATAGTAAGTTATTAAGACCATCTTAGTGCAGACCAATGTGCATTTCTATCATGTTAATTTGCACTTAAGAATGATTACGTCAGTTGATTTTATGATATGAAAAATTAAGTGGCAAAAGAACTACAAAATTTTAAACTTCATCTGAAGCCTTCATGCTGGAATGGATGATACATTCACAGCCAAGTTCTCAATTTAAGCATTTGAATTCAGGCATGAATGCAAAAAAGGTGGGCAAGTCCCAATACTTTACAATAACAATTTGAAGTTTCCATGAGTAGGCTGGGGAAATAAATTATTCACTGATTTTCACAGAAAATACTTATGAATTAGATCCTGATTGAAGTTCTGTCTTCTACTAAAATGGTTTAAAACATTGCTTTTATAAAAATTCAATTAGCACTCTTGCTTTATGATGCTAGTTTTATATATATATATATATATATAATTTATGAAATCTTTTTTGGGAAANGTAGATCAGACTTGCTTTTAGTAAGAAGATCTCAATTAAAATTTATTAGAAATTTCTTTTGATGAGGGAAATGAAAGATTTGTTGATATAAGCAAATGATTTATATATTGATTTACTTTGCACGGCACATTGTTGCTTTCAGCAGTAGCGGATGGTTATTTAAGGAGGCAAATTGCTCTGCAGGGTATAGAAGGAGCCAGGCAATGAATGGCTCCAATCAAGCTACTCACATTCTGGCAGGCTGTCTGTGGCTGTGGCATTATAGATGCCATTACCCAAAATGTGCTGCTAATTGTAATCTTTATTCTGAATCCAGGGGGAATTTAAATGGTTTTTGACTGATAAATTCTTATAGTAGTGTTAAATCTCTATAATTTTACTACATAAAGACATCTCTTTATTCACATTGAGTGTATCACAAGACAGCTGACTATACTATACACACACACACACACACACACACACATATCAAACTTAGAGATTCAGACACGTTTCTTGCTGTATCTGGGAGACTGAGACTTTGATCCTTTTGTACAAAAACTGAGTATATGCATCATTCTGAGGGAAGAATCCAGGCAAAACAGGCTTAACCCAATGGGAAACTTTACTTATTATTGGAAGTAAGAGTTTGTCATAGATCCTATTGTTTGTCACACCAGTTGTTTCAAAGGGTCAGGACCTTGGGTGTCCAGGAGGGTCCTAGTATGAGAGAGTGCTATAAACATTCGTGAAGACTAGGGCGTAAACTGCCCTCCTTTGGGAATCCTGTAATAAAACCAAAGGAAAAGGTAAAGTGGTATTAATCACAACCCCTCACACTGCTCTTTAATGGATGGTCAGCTGCACAGCAGAGTGAGAGGGTGGGAGAGTGATTATGCAGAACAGAGGAAAGAATGGAGGAGAACAGGCAGACTTGTCAAGCAGAGCAGAGTCTGGCTCCACTGAGGTGCTCAGTGGAAAAGTGACACTGGCCCTGCTGACGTAGAATTACAAACACACATAGTAGGAAAAGTTGCCACAATAGCAACCACCAGGACACACTCATAGGGGATGTATACAAACACCTGCAAAACACCCTCTGCAAAGTCCTAGACATGAGTTAAGAGGAATTCTGAAGGAGCCAAGGTCCTCAGTCTGTAGATATAGGATGGAAATTTCTGATCAATTCTTTTCATGTGAGGTAAGCTCAAAGAAACTTGGTAATGCATATAAGCACTATATAGTTTGTTAATAATTAATAGACATGGAGAAAAATAAACTAGAAAATACTCAAACCTTATTTCTATTTATTGTAACTAGGAGTAATATGTCTATACATGCCTTTATATGTGTGTTAGGTAGTTAGAATAGGAAAAATGAGTCCAAAATGGCGATGGCTAAAAGACAAAGAAGGGAAAAAGTCCCTGAAAGTGGAACAAAAGAAAATCCAAGGACCCAAGTGAGAACCTCAGGTAAAACAAACAGCCCTCCTGGTTAGCCCAATTTGCACAGGGCAGGCTCAATTGGGGGAGGAGATAAAATGTACAAAAAGAGGAAGCCAAGATGGACTGAAGCTTCTTTTGGGTGAGTCCACCCTCACACCTCAAGGATGTACTTTCCTTTGCTTGCCAAAAAAAACTCTGAGCTGTAACAGAGGTGTAACACTGGCCCACCATTTCAAATCTTTGCTGCGGTGAGATAGAACTGAGGAAATTACACATTCCTCCGACATATATGTAACTTAATTATTAATATTTTTGAAGAGTCAATAAAATCATGTTCTTGTTTATCCCTGTTTATCTTCTCTTTTATTTCTTCTTTTTAGATGCATGCTCCTTCCAGTTATCAGAGCTATCCAGTTATCACTACCTGAAGTGATATTAGCACACATGTAACCAATACAATGTGTGACAGTACAAACTTTGAAATGAGACAAACCTTTATCTGAATGCAAATTTAATAAACTGAACTATTATCAATATATTAAGCTGACTCATTTGAAAAGACTCTGATGCTGGGAAAGATTGAGGGTAGAAGGAGAAGGGGGTGGCAGAGGATGAGATATTTGGATGGCATCACCAACTGAATGGACATGGGTTTGGGTGGACTCTGGGAGTTGGTTATGGGTAGGGAGGCCTGGCGTGCTGCAGTTCATGGGGTTGAAAAGATTCGGACACGACTGAGCAACTGAACTGAACTGAATTATCACCATATGCAGTCCTTTATTGGCCAGCTCACACCATGACTAATTTCTACAAGAGTGATTATCACCAGTTGCCATCATTCATGATTTCCTTGTCTTAATTATATTATCTACACACACATTTTTTATGTGTGTGTGTGTGTGTGTGTGTGTGTGTATGTAACTAATTCACACACTGTTTCTGAGAATTAAGCAAAATACTGTACATACAGTGCTTTTAGGTGGCACAGTGATAATCCACCTGCCAATGCAGGAGACATAAGAGACATGGGTTCCATCCCAGGGTTGGGAAGATCCCCTGGAGGAGGAAATGGCAATCTGCTCTAATACTCTTGCCTGGAGAATCCCATGGACAGAGGAGCCTGGTGGGCTACAGTCCATTGGTTTGCAAAGAGTTGGACACAATGAGCAACTGAGCACGCACAGCGCAGTGGGCTTTTAATATGAATGGCATATATCAACTGCTTGATGAATATCAGTCTTACCCCTTATGTGCTTTAGAATCTGCTGTGAACTAGATTTCTGGCTTGTTGCAATTAGAGTCAACCAAAATCCACATTTGCAGTTAGACCCTACTTTGTTTTCTGGAGCTCATCCTGCCAGTTAGAGGTTAAATATAAGCAACTTTATGTTATGATTCATGATTAAATGTTCTCTCATTCAGATCCCAATTCTGTCTTCCATCTTATTGTCAGTAAGTGACCATTTGTTTCTATTGATTCCTGTGCCTCGTTCCACAACTGACCTTTGGGGTTTCTGCTTTGCCTCAAGTGTTTTTGATTACTGTGATGACTGGTATTAATCATTCACTGATGACGTCCACAAATAAACTTTCACAAAATCCTGCAGTGATCCAAATAAATTTAATATTATTTTCAACTCCATTTCACAGAAGAGACAATTGATACACAGAAAAGCTAAGAAACTCGTTGGAGGTCCTACGGCTATAAGTGGCAAGATAAGATTGTTAACCTCAGCAATACGTGAACCGTGAACTTCCAGATGTTCAAGCTGGTTTTAGAAAAGGCAGAGGAACCAGAGATCAAACTGCCACAATCCGCTGGATCATAGAAAAAAGCAAGAGAGTTCCAGAAAAACATCTATTTCTGCTTTATTGACTATGCCAAAGCCTTTGACTGTGTGGATCACAATAAACTGTGGAAAATTCTGAGAGAGATGGGCATACCAGACCACCTGACCTGCCTCTTGAGAAACCTATATGCAGGTCAGGAAGCAAGAGTTAGAACTGGACATGGAACAACAGACTGGTTCCAAATAGGAAAAGGAGCACGTCAAGGCTGTATACTGTCACCCTGCTTATTTAACTTATATGCAGAGTACATCATGAGAAATGCTGGGCTGGAAGAAGCACAAGCTGGAACCAAGATTGCTGGGAGAAATATCAATAACCTCAGATATGCAGATGGCACCACCCTTATGACATAAAGTGAAGAGGAACTAAAAAGCCTCTTGATGAAGGTGAAAGAGGAGAGTGAAAATGTTGGCTTAAAGCTCAACATTCTGAAAACGAAGATCATGGCATCCAGTCCCATCACTNGTAACATGGTTCAACAGAGATTGTTTCAACACTGAGGGAATGAGCAATTAGAACTTCTGTCCTCAGAGGGGACATAATGATCTGAGTCCGCTCCTGGTCTGGTTCATGTTTGAGCACTGACAATGAAGTTTTTCCAGTGGTAGCTGAATGTTTCAGTGATTTTCTTCTGAAGATAACATACAAGTTGAGGCGTCTGTAATATGTGTATACACGACATATATACATATATAACCATTGCATCTGTGTAATTCCAACCATGGAATTACTACTGCTGAAAATAACATATAAATTTCATCAGGTTCATTGAACATATTAAACTGTTGGCTGATGATTTCAGAGATAAAAATTGCTAGTGAGGTGGTACAATTTTCAGCAGTAAAGAGGGAAAATATAAACAGTAGCGATTAAACCACCAAGTGGTGTGAAAACAATATTCCACTTATCATGTGTTATGTTTATTCTATATGTTTGTGGAACGTAAATATATAATTTTATGTTCACACGAAGATAGCAATGAGACACGAAGGACATGTTTTTCTGAATAAAGACTGACATTCGAAGTTTTGCATTCAAGCCATCTTGCATGATGCTTCCAAAATCAAACCAAAAAGCACCTCTTAACTGTTGTCCTATGCAGCAGTTTAGTCGCCATATATGTGATGTCACTCCTAAGGGTTCCAGTAGATGGCGCCACACATACGACCACCAAGCTGCCACTGACAGCTGTAGTCCGCAGAGGAAACGTCAGTGTTCGTTTACTTTGAATGCCTTCCATACGTCAGGCACTGTCCTAGGTTCTGAAGAGTCAGCAGCGAGAACAAAACCGGCAAGGTCCCTGCCCTCATGGAGCTTACATTCTAGAAGGTTCCATTCACACTAGGCATGGGTTCTAGAAGTAAAGCAATCTGATTTGAATGGCTGTGTGTAAGACAATCAGCCTCCTTGTTTGTTACAGGTGGTTTCCAGAAGAACAGAGAGAGAACAAGAAGAGAGCAGTTCTGTGTAGAACTTTAGGAATGGTCCAGAACTACTGACTGTGGGGATCCATGCTACTGGCTTGAAGGACGCTTCTACAGATTGTCACAGACAGACCTGTTCTAATGGGAATATGCATCCAGAACTCACAAGTTCATATGACCGACTTTCCATGTCACTGTTCTTGATAATGTCTATGTTAGGATGATTTGTAGTTTTCAGTTACTTATACTTTTCAAAGTAAAGGATAAAATAGAGGTCTGTCAAGTGTGAGCTTTGCTTCTTCCAGATGGGACCAGATGCCTGACTGTGCACTTTCTGCCTAGGCATTATATAAAACTCCTGTATGTATCATAAGGGGCTTCCTGGGGGGCGCTAGTGGTAAATAACCCACCTGCCAGTGCAGGAAGCTAAGAGACTTGGGCTGAATCCCTGAGTTGGGAAGATCCCTGGAGAAGGGAATGGCTACTCACTCCAGTACTCTTGCCTGGAGAATTCCATGGACAGAAGAGTCTGGCCAGCTATGCTTATTGGAAAAGACCGTGATGCTAGGAAAGATTGAAGGCAGGAAGAGAAAGAGGAGACAGAGGATGAGATGGTTGGATAGCATCACTGACTCAATGGACATGAGATTGAGCAAACTCTGAGAGATGGTGAAGCACAGGGAAGCCTGGTGTGCTGCAGTCAATGGGGTCATAAAGAGTTGGACATGACTTAATGACTGAACAACCACATAATTAATTCATTATTGTATGTCTCTCCTGGGACTGTGAGCTCTTCATTCTTACAGGGTTTTTCCAGTAGTATTTGTATATATTCAAGTCAATTTTATATTCCAACGATAATGATAAACATCTCTCTCAACTTTATATCATAGTATTCTCTCTCTTAATTTTGATCAGACATAGTATAATGCTTGAGTTGTTGTCCACATTATCTATCTGCATTATTTATTTTAATCTCACTGCCTCCTTAATGAAGAAGGCAACGGCAAACCACTCCAGTATTCTTGCCTGGAGAATCCCATGGATGGAGGAGCCTGGTAGGCTGCAGTCCATGGGGTCACTAAGAGTCAGGTACCACTGAGTGACTTCATTTTCACTTTTCACTTTCATGCATTGGAAAAGGAAATGGCAACCCACTCCAGTATTCTTGCCTGGAGAATCCCAGGGACAGAGGAGCCTAGTAGGCTGCCATCTATGGGGTCCCACAGAGTTGGACACGACTGAAGCGACTTAGCAGCAGCAGCAGCAGCCTCCTTAATGCATTCTCATATGTTTGCAAAAATGTCATTTCACAAAAAAAAAAAATGCTCTTCTCAAGATTAGCAATTATTCTGAATCCTATATTCACTTTCTGTTTACTGTATTTGAATTTGACTTTTAAGCAAAATTTTCTTCTCTCAAACTATGTTAATTTTTAGCATCAGGAGTACCTTTCATTTGATTTCTACTCTATATCTCCAGTTATTCCTTTTCTGTACTTTTTATGGTTCTTCTTTAATGATTCTGATCACTAATTACAACGTAGTGGCTCTATACCACCAAGCAGTTCTTGGACACAAGCTGCTTATCCCATAATTCAAATCAATTTTGACATTATCTATCTGAAGATATCATCACATCCCACAGACTAAGTTCTCAATCCTAAAAGACTGCCCACTCCCTCCACTTCAGATGCCAATCACAAGCCCAGATTGTCACTGTCAATGTGCTACCTGACTGGATACAGAGCAGAAGTTCCCATGATCTCCTCCTAAGGTTCCCCAATCACAAGCCCAGATTGTCACTGTCAATGTGCTACCTGACTGGATACAGAGCAGAAGTTCCCATGATCTCCTCCTAAGGTTCCAGATCACACAACACAAAGGAACATTTTATTTCCTAGTTTGGCAATTAAAGAAAAGGAACAATCAGATGGAAGAGATGCCTAGGGAAAAGTATGGGGAAAAGGCATAAAACTGTCATGATCTCTTCAGGCATGCCCCTTTCCTTAGACCTCTCCCTATATGTTTACTAACCTGAAAGCTCTCCAAACCCTATCTTTTGGATATTTGTGAAAGCATTTCACAGGCATGATTTACTGATTAAATCACTGAGTACTGGTGACTGAACTCAAACTCTTCTCCTTCTTTCTTCCCCAAAGGTTGGAAGGTGGAACTGAAGTTTCAACCATTTAATCACAAGGTATTGTCTCCTGTGGCAAATAGCCCACATCATTAGGTTACCAAGCACTTTCCAAAATTGCTTCTTAACAACAAAGGAGATCTTTAAGCTCTCATCACCTAGGAGAATCCAAAGGGGTTTGGTGTTTTACCAGAAACAGGGATGAAGGCCAAATACACATTTCTCATTATAAAACACAATATCATACCCTTCTTCTTCCCAGTAATCAATGTTGTTGCTCTTGACCCATTCTGTGCTTGGCTTAATTCTCATTCTTTATATTATTTTTGAATCATCTATTCATCTAACTTCAAAAGACTATTTGGATACTATTGTTGACCTTAAACAAACAGACTGTCAGATATTACTTCAACATGGATGGGTTCCATGAAATAAAATTCAGGTTGGACTGTGAGTCTGGGGTTACCAGATGCAAGCTATTATATATAGAATGGATAAACCAGAAGGTCCTATTGTACAGCAAGGGGACTATATTCAATGTCCTGTAGTAAATAACAATAGAAAGTGATATGAAAAAGAACACTTAAAAATAAATAAAAAATCATAGTTTATGGTAAGACAAAAAAATTTAAACATAAAATTTAAACACAAAATTTTCTTTGCTACACTCCCCTTTAGTGTGCATTGTACATCTACAATAACCAGGACTACTTAGGAGACAACATTCTTCCTTAATCTCATAAAGGTCACAGCTCCTTAGGAGATAGTCTTCTTTCTTAATCTTGTAAGGGACCAGGATGACCCATAATTCACTACTTGCTTTTTATGTATAGGTATAGATTGTGTAAACTGTCAATAATACATCATTTGACCTATAACTGTTTGTCTCGAAAACTTATATAACTGTGTTTTGACCTCAAACAAAAGGAACAATCCTCAGAGCTTTCTAAAAGACTGTTATAATCCTCAAGTTTGCCTGAAAAAAAAAGTTCCATATCCTTTTTTGATAGACTTTTAATTAATTTTTTTCATTGGCAGACTTGGGATCAGCAAATCTGGGATAACTGCGATCAGGGTCTGTAACAATGGTTAGTTATGTGCAAGTCCCCATACTTCAAGGGAAAAAGAACATTCTTATAGAGCAGAAAAAGAATTTGGGAGGGCTATAGTCAAGAGTCAATAACTTCACTGAATTGAGTCTTTGCCAGAAAAGAAGAGGAGCCTTTCTTCTTCCTGTTGGCCATTCTTTGCAGAACATGAGAGCCCCTTCGTCTGGCCTCCTGACTCTACTTAACTGAAAGTGTCAGTCGCTTAGTCATGTCCAACTCTTTGCGACCCCATGGACTGTAGCCCACCAGGCTTTTCTGTCCATGGGGATTCTCCAGGCAAGAATATTGGAGTGGTTGGCCATTCCCTTCTCCAGTGGATTTCCCCAACCCAGGGATAGAACCTGGGTCTCCCAGATTACACGCAGATTCTTTACCATCTGAGCCATCAGGAAAGCCACTTACTTGATGCTGAGATTTTTGTTTATTAAATTTTTATACCAAATTTCACAGCAATCAATACTTGCTAAGTTAAAGCATAATAAAGAGGTTAACCTTTAGGGGGAATTTAAACTACAGAGAGAATTTATGGAAATTATTTTCAAAAGATATAATGGCATAAACTTGTCCATAAATGAAAATAGTCTCCATGTATAATACTCACATNACGTCAGTATAGTATTTTGAAAAATATAAGTTAGAGATATAAATCTTAAAATATTAGAAAATAAAAAATAAATTGCAAAGTACTTCCAAAAAAAAAAAAAGGTTTATACTGACAGTGTATTTCAGATCAGCTACGTACATGCAAGAAGTCAGTGGTATAACATATTCTAATGGCATGGAGTGGGAAGGCAAACAATTGCCAGTCTAAACTATGTCTAAAAGTGGAGATTAAAAATTTCAGACATGTATTATTAGAAGTTGTCTTGTTTTTTTTGTACCTTAAATATTTGGAACTATTGGATCTGTTGGTATATAATTTATACCAAGTTTAGAAAGCCTTTAGTCATAATTATTCAAATATTATTTTCAGTTTCTCCACTCTGTCTTCTTTGGGGTTTGCTATTACACATATATTAGGCTGCTTCAAGTTTTCCAGCAGTCAACTGAAGTTCTATTAATCTTTTTTAGTCTTTTTTTTTTCCTTTTTGTTTCATTTTGGATAGTTCTTATTGCTGTTCCTTAATGCCACTAATTTGTAAAACTCAGCAGTGGCCACAGGACTGGAAAAGGTCAGTTTTCACTCCAATCCCAAAGAAAGGCAATGCCAAAGAAGGCTCAAACTACCACACAATTGCACTCATCTCACATGCTAGTAAAGTAATGCTTAAAATTCTCCAAGCCAGGCTTCAGCAATACATGAGCCGTGAACTTCCTGATGTTCAAGCTGGATTTAGAAAAGGCAGAGGAACCAGAGATCAAACTGCCAACATCCGCTGGATCATCAAAAAAGCGAGAGAGTCCCAGAAAATCATCTATTTCTGCTTTATTGACTATGCCAAAGCCTTTAACTGTGTGGATCACAATAAACTGTGGAAAATTCTGAAAGAGATGGGAATACCAGACCACCTGACCTGCTTCTTGAGAAACCTGTACGCAGGTCAGGAAGCAACAGTTAGAACTAGACATGGATCAACAGACTGGTTTCAAATAGGAATAGGAGTACGTCAAGCCTCTATATTGTCACTCTGCTTATTTAACTTATATGCAGAGTACATCATGAGAAGTGCTGGACTGGAAGAAGCGCAAGCTGGAATCAAGATTGCCGGGAGAAATATCAATCACCTCAGATATGCAGATGACACCAGCCTTATGGCAGAAAGTGAAGAAGAACTAAAGAGCCTCTTGTTGAAAGTGAAAGAGGAGAGTGAGAAAGTCAGCATAAAGCTCAACATTCAGAAAACGAAGATCATGGCATCCGGTCCCATCACTTCATGGCAGATAGATGGGGAAACAGTGGAAACAGTGGCTGACTATTTTTCTGGGCTCCAAAATCACTGCAGATGGTGATTTCAGCAATGAAATTAAAAGATGCTTACTCCTTGGAAGGAAGGTTATGACCAAACTAGACAGCATATTAAAAAGCAGAGATATTACTTTGCGAACAAAGGTCCATCTAGTCAAGGCTATGGTTTTTCCTGTGGTCATGTATGGATGTGAGAATTGGAACTGTGGTGTTGGAGAAGACCCTTAAGAGTCCCTTGGACTGCAAAGCAGATCCAACCAGTCCATCCTAAAGGAGATCAGTACTGCATGTTCATTGGAAGGACTGATGTTGAAGCTGAAACTCCAATACTTTGGCCACCTGATGTGAAGAGCTGACTCATTGGAAAAGACCTGGATGCTAGGAAAGATTGAGAGCAGGAGGAGAAGGGGATGACAGAGGGTCAAATGTTTGGATGGCATCATCAACTCGAAGGACATGGATTGGGTGGACTCTGGGAGCTGGTGATGGACAGGGAGGCCTGGCGTGCTGTGGTTCACGGTGTCGCAAAGAGTTGGACACGACTGAGTGACTGAACTGAACTGAACTGAATGCCACTAATATCATCTGGTGTACTTTTCATCACATGCATCAGTTTTTATCTGCACAAGCTCAATTTGGTTCATATTTTATATTCTATGTCTCTACTTACCTTTTTGAAGATATGAAATATAATACACAAAATATTTTAAATACTTTGCTAATTATTACATCTGTGTTAATTCTTGGACTATTTTTATTGCTTTTTCTAATCATTATGGGTTATACTTTCCTATTTCTTTGGTAGTCTGGTAATTTTATATTGCAATGCAAACAAAGTTTTTTTTTAAACATTACCCTATTACATGCTGGATATTTTTATAATTCTATAAATATTCTTAGTTTGTTCTGGGATACATTTAACGTGCTTAAAGGTAGATCCTTTCAAGCCTTGCTTTTAAGATTTGCTATACAGGACAAAATCAGTGTTTCATTTAGAGCTTTACTATTCTTTACAACTAAGGCAAGACTCTTCTAAGTACTCTACCAAGTGCTCAGTAATTTACTAAATTTTCCAGTTCAATCCTTTGGGAACAGGTGTTATTCTCAGCTCTGTGTGAGTACCAGATACTTCTAATCCTTTCAGATTGTTTTCCCCCAAATTAAAAAGTTGTCTTGATCCTAGTGCCAATCAATACCCTACAGAATATTTGAGGGGGACCCTCTGCAGATCTCCAGAATTCTCTTTCTGTAAATCTCTTTCCTCTCTGATATATTATTCCACAATTTCAGCTACCCTCATATCCTGGAATCTCAA
>SJYQ01010667.1:4541-19921 GCA_006410935.1 Redunca redunca
TCTCCTTGCAGTTCAAGGGACTCTTAAGAGTTTTCTCCAACACCACATTTCAAAAGCATCATTTCTTTGGCGCTCAGCTTTTTTCACAGTCCAACTCTCACATCCATACATGACCACTAGAAAAACCATAGCCTTGACTAGACGGACCTTTGTTGACAAAGTAGTCTCTGCTTTTGAATACGCTATCTAGGTTGGTCATAACTTTCCTTCCAAGAGTAAGCGTCTTTTAATTTCATGGCTGCAATCACCATCTGCAGTGAACAAAGATGGTGAACAAATCACCATCTGCAAAAAACAAAGTCTGCCACTGTTTCCACTGTTTCCCCATCTATTTCCCATGAAGTGATGGGACCAGATGCCATGAAATCTAATCCCTTATGATTATACAGTAGAAGTGACAGATTCAAGGGATTAGATCTCATAGAGTGCCTGAGAACTAGATGGCGGTTCAGACATTGTACAGGAGGCAGTGATCAAGACCATCCCCAAGAAAAAGAAATGCAAAAAGGCAAAATGGTAGTCTGAGGAGGACTTACAAATAGATGAGAAAAGAAAAGTGAAAGGCAAAGGAGAAAAGCAAAGATATATCCATCTGAATGCAGAGTTCCAAAGAATAGCAAGGAGAGATAAGAAAGTGATCAATGCAAAGAAATAGAGGAAAACAATAGAATGGAAAAGACTAGAGATCTCTTCAAGAAAATTAGAGATGCCAAGGGAATATTTCATGCAAAGATGGTGATAATAAAGGACAGAAATGGTATGGACCTGACAGAAGCAGAAGATATTAAGAAGAGGTGGCAAGGATACACAGAAGAATTATACAAAAAAGATCTTCATGACCCAGATAACCATGATGGTGTGATCACTCACCTAGAGCCAGACATCCTGGAATGCAAAGTCAAGGGAGCCTTAGGAAGCATCACTATAAACAAACCTAGTGGAGGTGATGGAAATCCAGTTGAACTATTTCAAATCCTAAAAGATGATGCTGTGAAAGTGATGCACTCAAAATGCCAGCAAATCTGGAAAACTCAGCAGTGGCCACACGACTAGAAAAGGTCAGTTTTCATCCAAATTCCAAAGAAAGGCAAGGCCAAAGAATGTTCAAACTACTGCACAATTGCTCTAATCTCACACTCTAGCAAAGTAATGCTCAAAATCCTCCAAGCCAGGCTTGAATAGTATGTGAACCATGAACTTCCAGATATTCAAGCTGGATTTAGAAAAGGCACAGGAAGCAGAGATCAAATTGCCAACATCCACTGGATCATCGAAAAAGCAAGAGAGTCCCAGAAAAACATCTATTTCTCCTTTATTGACTACGCCAAAGCATTTTACCATGTGGATCCCAACAAACTGTGGAAAATTCTGAAAGAGATGGGAATACCAGACTATCTTACGTGCCTCCTGAGAAATCTGCATGCAGGTCAAGAAGAAACAGAACTGGACATGGAACAACAGACTGGTTCCGTATCGGGAACATCAAGGCTGTATATTGTCACCCTGCTTATTTAACTTCTATGCAGAGTACATCATGCAAAACGCTGGGCTGGAGGAAGCCCAAGCTGGAATCAAGATTGCCGGGAGAAATATCAATAACCTCAGATATGCAGATGACACCACCCTTATGGCAGAAAGTGAAGAGGAACTAAAAAGCCTCTTGATGAAAGTGAAAGAGGAGAGTGTAAAAGCTGGCTTAAAACTCAAATTCAGAAAACTAAGATCATGGCATCTGGTCCCATCACTTCATGGGAAATAGATGGGGAAACAGTGAAAACAGTGAGAGACTTTATTTTTCTGGGCTCCAAAATCACTGCAGATGGTGATTGCAGCCATGAAATTAAAAGATGCTTGCTCCTTGGAAGGAAAGCTATAACCAACCTAGACAGCATATTAAAAAGCAGAGACATTACTTTGCCAACAAAGGTCCGCCTAGTCAAAGCTCTGGTTTTCCCAGTAGTCATGTATGGATGTGACAGTTGGACCATAAAGAAAGCTGNGATGCGTTTGAACTGTGGTGTTGGAGAAGACTCTTGAGAGTCCTCTGGACTGCAAGGAGATCCAACCAGTCCATCCTAAAGGAAATCAGTCCTGAATATTCATTGGAAGGACTGATGCTGAAGCTGAAACTCCAATAATTTGACCACCTGATGCAAAGAACTGACTCATTGGGAAAGACCCTGATGCTGAAGGCAAGAAGAGAAGGGGACGACAGAAGATGAGATGGTAGGTTGGCATCACCAACTCGATGGACAGGAGTTTGAGCAAGCTCTGGCAGTTGGTAATGGACAGGGAAGCCTGGCATGCTGCAGTCCATGGCGTTACAAAGAGTTGGACATGACTGAGCAACTGGACTGAGCAACTGAACTCAGCAAGCAAGCCAGTTCCTCTTCGGTCAGATTCTCTGGGGGAGATGAGCCCTCAGCTCCAGTCCAGAACTTCCACCACTCTGTCCCCTCCAAATCCTTCCCTCTGTCCCCTCCCCTAGAATTCAGTCTCACTCAAACTGACCATGTTTCTGAACACCCAAAAATGTTTTCTCCTAAAGCAGGGTGGGCTCTGGAGGACTGTCCCCTGGAGCTCTGGGCAGTAAAACCACACGGACATGGCACTGCTGCAGGAGGAATCAGCGTTTTCAACAGAAGCAGGCGGATGGAGCGGGGCTTGGGCCACTCGCTGCACTGGCCTTCCTCCCTGGCGGACATGCGTCCTCTGGCTGTGGCGACCCTGTAGACACCCTGAAGGGCACATCCTTCAGGGTCAGCGTGTTCCTGGGAGCTCCCCACGTGCCAGGTGCTATGCTACACAGTCCGTGGTTGTTAGTGCTCACATCTCAAGAGGAAGATGGCATTGTGAGGTGCACTGCACTGAACACGAGGAAGCCAGCCACAGCATGGTCACTGCCCAAGCCCAGACGTGCCATCATGTGCTAAAGGACGTACCAAAGCCTAGTCTAGCCTTCCCACACCCCGGGCCCCCCCAGGAATGCATACTTCCACACCACTGACACCGCGTGAAATGCCCGAGGTGGGATTGTCCACGTGCAGAAACGCTGGGAGAGCAAGCCATAGGTTGTGGGGCCAAAGCCCCCTTCACACACCGCAAGCCTCACAAGTCCCGTGGCCAGTGGCCCCCTATTTTGGGGACAGGAAAGGATTTGTGAGCAGATCTGTAACCCCAGGACAGAGTCCTGACATCCTGTGGGTCTCCATCTCCCCCTGAAAGAATCTTTCTTCTTCTCATTTTGGTAAAATACACACAAAATTTACAATCTTAACTACTTAAGTGTATATTTCAGTGGCACTGGGTACATTCACATTATTGTGCAACAATCCACACCATCCATCTCCGGAGTTTCCAGCACCTCCAAACTGAGACTCTATCCCCATGAAACACTCACTCCCTATCCGTGCCCAGCCCCTGGCTGCTGCTGTCCTACTTTCCATCTCTATGGGTCTGACTCCTCCAGGGGCCTCTGGTAAAGAGATTACACAGGGTCTGTTCTTTTATGCCCGGCTATGTCACTGAGCGTCAAGCTCAAGGTTTATCTGTGTCATAGCAGATATCAGAATCTCTTTCCTTTTTAAGGCTGAACAATATTCCATTGTTGCTGTTTAGTCGCTCAGTCCTGTCCAACTCTTGTGACCCCTCAGACTGTAGCCCCCAATCTTCTCTGTCCATGGAAATGTTCCAGGCAAGAATATTAGCGCGTGTTGTTATTTCCTTCTCCAGGGGATCTTCTCGACCTAGGGATCGAACCCACATCTCCTGCTTGGCAGGTGAATTCTTTACCATTGAGCCACCTGGGAATCCCAGTCTTCTCAAGTGGCGCAGTGGTAAAGAATCCACCTGCCAATGCAGGAGACACAAGACATGTGGGTTCAATCCCTGGGTTGGGAAGATCCCCTGGAGAAGGAAATGGCAACCTACTCCAGTATTCTTACCTGGAAAATTCCATGAACAGAGGAGCCTGGAGGGCTATGGTCCATGGGATCACAGTCAGACACAACTGAGCACAAGTGTGTGCATGCAGACACACACACAGATATTCCATTGTGTGGATGGACCACATTCGATTAATCCACCCATTCACCTATGGACACTGGATTGCTTGGACATTTTGGTTCTTGTGAATATGCTGCCATGAACACAGGTGTAGAGATAGCTGAGATTCCACATCCAGTTCTTTTGGGTCTATGCCCGGAAGTGGGATTGCTGGATGACATGGTGCTTGTTTATTTGAAGAACTCCAGTACTGTTTTCCACAGCAGCTGCACTATTGCGTGTCCCCACAAGCAATGCAAAAGGGGTCCAATTTCTGCATCTTTGCAAATACTATTTTTTTTTAATAATGATCATCCTAATTGGTGTGAAAAGGTTCAAGAATTTCTTTTTTACCAAAAAAAGAGTTGTCGGGCATCCAAGTAAAGAGTACCCTTTGTTTGTCTAGCAGCCATAACTGCCTTACTGCTAGAAAGTGGTGACACCAACTTTAAAAACTGGGAAATAGTTTGGCTGTGAGATTCTTCCAAAGCCTTGATTTACAGGTGGATCCAGAGAACGTTAAGGCTGAAGAGGGAAGTATGAATGGTACCCTGGGAGAAGAGAACAGGCTGAAAACAGACCTGGCAGTTAAGACCTCCAGCTGACTGGCAGCGCTGCCACCTGGGCTCAAGGGGTCTGAGAACCAGTAGGCCACCCCCCAGCCTGGACCACCAAGCACCTTCTGCTCCTAGCAGCTAAGAACCTGGGTCTGAGGCTCAGCAAGGCATGGGAGCTGGCACTTCACCCTGTCCTCTAAGACCTGAGACTCATTGAACCTGGAGGGAGTGGCTTAGGAGGGAGCCCACAAAGAACCAGGGGAAGAAGTCAAGGTTTTTTCCCCAAACGTTTTATTTAAATATTAAATTAAAAAACATACATCCACTAATCATTTGGCATATGTTTCTCACGTGAACATAAGAAATAAAATAATTCAGTTATGGTAAAAAAAAAAAAAAACCCAAACTATGTACAGCTTCATCACATAGCACGGTGCCCAGGACAGGCCCCCGAGTTCAGTTCGCAGGACAGCGCTGCCGAGAATCCTGCCGCACACGCGCCGCACACGCGTTGCACACGCGGACACAACACGAGACACGCCTGACAGCGACGAGAGAAAACTGCAGTGAGAGTAAAGTGCTTGTCACAGTTCTGAGGCCTTTGATCGATGGCATTCGAACAGATGCGTCGAGGGGTTGGGGTGGGGCGGCCTCGTGGGGGCTGATGGTGCCTCTGGAGGGGGCTGAGCTGGAGCCCCAGGGCCTCCGGCAGTCTCCTGGTGCAAGTCACGAGAGGCTTGGGTGACCTGGCAGCCGCCGGGCGCATGGAGTCCTTTGTCCTGACCCTGAAGCAGCCCCGGAGCAGCAGCAGCATCAGCAGCAGGGCTGGGAGCCGGGAACACGCAGGCTGGGCCGCCTCCTGGCCTCAGCAATCTTTGGCTTCTACGGGGCCCCCTTCCCGGGCCAGCATCGCCCGGGCCTAACGCTGCAGGTGGCGAGAGCCGAGGTGAGCTGAAGGCACCTGGGTTGAGGGGGGCGTGGGGACGGACGGCCCTGACCAGCTGCAGGGGTGGGAGCCGTGGCTCTCCTGCTCAGTCCAGCGGCTACCACCTGAGTTTCCCTGCCGGGTGAGCACGCACCTGTCTGCTGCCTGCTGGCCCTGCCTCCACCTGGACCTGGCGCCAGGTGCGTCATCACGTTACCAGAGAGGGACGTTCAAACCAGGGAACACAAAAATGTAGTAAAAAGTATAAAAAATAAGTAGTGTATGTTTGTTTCCTATGTATATACATGTACAGTATTTGCTTTAAAAAAGGAACAAAGCTTGAACAACACTGACCTGACCTCTCATTTCACTTTCCTAAAACGAAAGCCCACCGAGCGCAGGGCCCGGACAGGGTGGGCTGTCCCCCCACCACAAGCAGCCCCACCCGCCACCCCCATCACAGACTCGCCGTATTGCACGTTCCCCACCCCCAGTCAGTTGTTCTTTTTGGACCCTGATAATGAAATGCATAAAAACTTAACTAGCAGCGGAAATAAGAGGTGTAGGAGGAGGAAACCTCCCTGGCTGACTCCCCTGAGGGCGCCCAAGTGACCAAGGGGAGCCTCCACCTCACTCAGGTTCCTCTCTGCAACCCCTCTGAAGAATCCTGGAAAACTAACTCCCGAGGTGTCTATACAACATGCTCTCGAAAGATAAGAAAAGCTATCCTCTGGGTTCTGATTTCAGGGGAGAGAATTCCAAGAACTCGTAGATCGTCTTCTCTTGGACCAGAGGTTAGAGCTTTTCAAAAACTGATACGTAAAGCGGAAAGTTCACAGTTTTCAAGTGAAGTGTAAGTGTTTCAGGAAGTGGAGAATTGTGGAAAAAAAAAAAAACAAAAAAAACACTAATCCACACTCACACATGCACATACACACACAATGGAGACACACAGCTCACACCATGGTTTCCTGGGGCCAACTGGCCACCCCCCTGTGACCCTGCCCATACCACTGCCGGCTCCACCCACTGCCCTCCTCCCCATCCCATCCACCGGTCCCAACAACAGGCCCCCGGATTATTATTTTTCTTCAAAAAGTTTCCAGTCTCTACTCGGAGTTACAGTTGCTCAGTGCAAGAAAAAAAAAAAAAAAAAACTAAAAAATCCAAAACACCAAACATATTGCTTGTTTCTCTTCTGGAAAGTTATTGGCTTTGCATCAGGAACCATCTTCACATACTCTGAAATTATTGCTTCAAGAAGTCAGCTGCCCTAGCTGGGGCCTTCACTGCACCAGGACGAAGGTGCCCAGTGGGCCTGAGGTCAGGTCTTCCATCTCACAGTCCCCGTGGGGCAGCCCCGTGGGCTCCAGGCTCACGGGCAGCATGGCAAAGCGTGGCTGGGGGCCTGCTGCGGCAGGGCTGGGAGCCGTGGAGCCACTGATGCGCAGGTGGGCATCCAGGAGCTGGGCAGCCGAGGCCACCGGGGAGACACCAGCCTGGAGCAGATGGGGCGGCAGCAGAGGGCTGGGCCCCAGCCCCAGATCCTTCTGCAGTCCTGACACGTGGAGGGCGCCGTCGCAGGGGGCGAGGACCAAGGGGGCTGGCTGGCAGCTGGCTGGGGCCGTTGTGTGGTGCTGTAACTGAAGCAACCTGGCCAGACCAAGGAACAGGGGGAGCAGGTCAGTGCCGGCCGGCTGGAGGCCCACGGCTCCCCCCACCGCCCAGCCAGATTGCCACACGATCGGGTTTCCACCTGCCAGAGCTGGAGGGCCTACCCCGCAGAACCGCGGGCTGGGGCTGCTCAGAACACGCCATTCTGTGTGACTAATCCCTGAGCAATTCCTGACATTTCCTTCCCCCTCCTGCTTTCAGAGCAGCTCAGAGATGCCAGCCAGACATGACATTCTTACTCGCTGCCCCCTCCCTCTCCCACCAGCCGATGCACCCCGCCTCCGCCCCCAGCCACAGGGAAGGAGCTCAGGTCTAACGTTACTCAGGAGTCCCCGAGGTCTGTGAGCCCTGCCCAGGTCTCAGCCGGTGCCCACGGGCCTACCTCTGCTGCTGCAGCACGTCCTCCAGCATGCCCCTGCCCTCCCAGCTGCCAGCTCCACCGCCGTGCAGGCCTGGGCTCTGCGCGGGCAGCTGGAAGGCATGTGGGCCGCCCCGGGAGGCCCGGCTGGAGGACGAGGGCTGGCACACCTGGCGCGCCAGCCCCTTGATCTTGTTCAGCCCCAGGAACCCCTTGGTCCTTGCGTTCTTCCTCAGCTGCTGCCGGAAGGCTTTTAGCCCTGGGGGAGGCAAAACCAACACGTGTCCAGACCTGTCCCCCAGCCCAGAACCAATGGCCTGTAGCTCGCTGGGGCTTCCAGGCAGTGGGAGGAGTAAGGGGGGGCTGCGTGGTCTGACATGGTGGGATGAGGGAGTCAGCACTTTCCTACAGGGTCAAGGGGCCCTCCAATCACCCCATCACTTCACGACAGCCCCCCTCCTACAGTTGGAACATCATCCCCTTTTAGGGTTTGGTTTTGGACAACAAGTCCAGCCCTGAAGAAGCACACATCTGGGCAGACAGTGGATCCTTTGTGTAGGGCAGGAGTGAGCAGAACAGGGGGCCCCAGAATCCCACAAGCCTTGAGGGGGCGTTGGAAGAGCCTGATGTGGACTGCCTTCATAGCGAGGGCCTCCCTGACCATCCGTCCTCCAGGTCGGGGCCTGCTGCCTGGCATCTAAGCATCTCTTGGGCTTTTAGGACCACCACATGAGTTTGTCCTAGAAGCCAGGGCATCTAGAACCCAGGCAGCAGCTTTGGCCTGCCTGGAGGGGCACTGCTGCTCTGCCAGAACTGCCTGGAGAGAGGATAGCCACCTGCCATGAGGGACAAAGTGATGCCCTGCCCCCGGGGGTGGTGGATACACTCGGGTCTCCTGAGGAAGGTGGAAGTGGGCATGAAAGGGAAAGTCACCTTGAGTGAGCGAGGTGTCTGACGCCCTCCGGCCCTCCTGGAAGCTGACAGGCAGCAGGGCAGCTCCTCGCAGGGCCCCCTGCGCCTGCAGCACGGGCGTGGCAGACTGGGTGCCCAGCAGGGGTGAGGCCAATCTGAATGGGGAGCAGGCGCCCACCAGCCCATGAGCAGTCAGGTGTCCGCTGAGCCCAGCTAGGCCCTCACCCGCAGAGGTCAGGCAGCTATCTGAGCTGGTGCCTTCACAAGGACTGGCCACGGAGGGCGAGACAACAATACCTGCAGGGAAGCGGGTGCAGCTGAGGCCCTAGACCCTGAGGCCAGACCCACCCCNGACCTGTCCCCCAGCCCAGAACCAATGGCCTGTAGCTCGCTGGGGCTTCCAGGCAGTGGGAGGAGTAAGGGGGGGCTGCGTGGTCTGACATGGTGGGATGAGGGAGTCAGCACTTTCCTACAGGGTCAAGGGGCCCTCCAATCACCCCATCACTTCACGACAGCCCCCCTCCTACAGTTGGAACATCATCCCCTTTTAGGGTTTGGTTTTGGACAACAAGTCCAGCCCTGAAGAAGCACACATCTGGGCAGACAGTGGATTCTTTGTGTAGGGCAGGAGTGAGCAGAACAGGGGGCCCCAGAATCCCACAAGCCTTGAGGGGGCGTTGGAAGAGCCTGATGTGGACTGCCTTCATAGCGAGGGCCTCCCTGACCATCCGTCCTCCAGGTCGGGGCCTGCTGTCTGGCATCTAAGCATCTCTTGGGCTTTTAGGACCACCACATGAGTTTGTCCTAGAAGCCAGGGCATCTAGAACCCAGGCAGCAGCTTTGGCCTGCCTGGAGGGGCACTGCTGCTCTGCCAGAACTGCCTGGAGAGAGGATAGCCACCTGCCATGAGGGACAAAGTGATGCCCTGCCCCCGGGGGTGGTGGATACACTCGGGTCTCCTGAGGAAGGTGGAAGTGGGCATGAAAGGGAAAGTCACCTTGAGTGAGCGAGGTGTCTGACGCCCTCCGGCCCTCCTGGAAGCTGACAGGCAGCAGGGCAGCTCCTCGCAGGGCCCCCTGCGCCTGCAGCACGGGCGTGGCAGACTGGGTGCCCAGCAGGGGTGAGGCCAATCTGAATGGGGAGCAGGCGCCCACCAGCCCATGAGCAGTCAGGTGTCCGCTGAGCCCGGCTAGGCCCTCACCCGCAGAGGTCAGGCAGCTATCTGAGCTGGTGCCTTCACAAGGACTGGCCGCGGAGGGCGAGACAACAATACCTGCAGGGAAGCGGGTGCAGCTGAGGCCCTAGACCCTGAGGCCAGACCCACCCCCAGTGCTCAACACTTCACCATGAGTCTAAGCACTCTGGGGCTCTGCGTCCTCTGCAGCGTCTCCTGCCAACCCGGCCCTCTGATGGGGCAGGTACCTGTATCCCCCACCACCCTTGCCCTCAACTCTGTGGATAGGACGTCTGTGACAGGCAGAGGCTACCCGAGTCCAGGGAGCCCTGACAGCCAGCACCTCGGGGCTCCACAGCTGACAGTGGTGCTTGGACCCAGGACACAGAGGGGCCTGGGCCAAGGAGCTGTCCTGCCAGCCTCCGAGGACGGCTAAATTCCCCTCTAGCCCTGATGCTCGAGAGCTCCCTGTCAGGTCTAAGTATGGTCCATAAGGCCTCAGGTGCTCCAGGAATGGCAAATCCGGAGCACTGTCATCAGAAGAGGCTGCCCCGCCCCCAAGCCCACCTGTCAGGTGTGTGCCTGGCCCCTGGCGACACTTACATGGCGGAGCGCCCGGGGAGAAGCAGGTGGAGACCTCGGCCAGCGTGTGCCTCCGGCCTGTGCTGCTGGGCAGGGGCTCCTGCACCTCCTGCTCCTCGTCCAGGCCCGGGCCTGGCCTGGCCTCCTCGCTAATGGCTGTGTCCAGAAGGCTGCTCGGGGAGACGGAGCGATGCCGGCACACCCCGCCACAGCTGGTGTCCACGGGGAGCAGCAGGGGCTGCGAGGGACACACACAGACCGTAAGGCCAGGCGTGGGAGCGGCCCCACTGCTGGGGGCCAGGCGTGCCCACCCCGGATGCCGCTCGCGAGGTGCTCACACACCTGCAGGGAGCTGTGGAGCTCATAGTCCATTTCGGCCTGCAGGACAGACTGCCCCAGGGTCTGGGGCTGCATGCACAGCAGGGTGGAACGGAGAGCGTCTCCAGGTAGGCCTTCCTGAGGCACCTGTGGGCCGAAGACAGAGGCCGTGAGGCACAGAGGCGGGAACGACCACCGGCAACACGGCATCACCTGACAGACCAGGCTGGTTTCTGAGTTAACGAGCATCAGCTGTGGCCGGACAGGCTCAAGACATGCACACCCCTTCTCCAACGCCTCGCTGAGCAGGGAGACCAGAAGGAACGGCCGGGAGGTGGCACCAGGGGCAGTGAAGGAACAGGGGGCTGATGGGCAGGGTCAGAACCCCAGCAGAGGCTGGCACCCCCTCGCCATCATGCCGTCTGCCAGCGGCTCACACGGGACCCCTATCCAGTGCCTAACGGGTGAGGGGACGTGACCTCGGGGCTCAGCCTGCAACCCCTCCTAGGGGTGTCTGAGAGGGGGAATAACTTGGGGACACAGTCCAAGGCAGAGACACGGGTGGGGGGTGAGGAATCAAAGGCACTCGCTGCCCCCTCACCTCGAAACCACTGAGGTCTGTGCTCCGGGGCCTCTGCTGCCGGGCAGGGCCAGGGCGGACTGGCTGGGCAAGCCGGTACTCCTTCAGCCGCTCCACGAGGAGGTAATAAATGGCTGCAAAGTGGTTGTAGCTTCTCTTCTGCAGTGACTAGGGGCAGAGAAGGGGGGTGGGGGGCGGGTGTCAGAGAGGGGCTGGCAGAAGGGACGGTCCCTGACAAGACCACTCCGGGGTTATTCTGGGGGGACGAGAGTACCCTTTCTAGCAGACAAGCAGCCCTTAAATGAGCCATGCTGCTCCCATTCTAACCTGGCTGGCAAGAGCCAGCTTCTCCATTCAGCCACCCCCGGAAGGTGCCCTCCTTACCCACCATGGCAGGCAGGTAGATGGCTCACCTCCACGGTCTTCTTTCGGTCGACGCCCAGTGTCTGCATGATGCCCAGGGCCTGTTCGTCATAGTCACCCACGCTGGAGGTGTAGCCAAGCAGGGAGAAGGCTGGGCAGGCCGGCAGCAGCAGCGCCGGCTCGGCCTGCATCCACCTGTGCTGCCGGATCTGGGCGATGGTGATGCGCTTGGCGGGCTCCACCACCAGCATGCGGCGGATCAGCGTCTCGCAGTCTGGAGATGGAAGCGGAGCACTGAGTCTGCACACGGGCTGACGGCTCATGCGTTCCCACCTCCCGCCTAGGCTCCTGCAGGGCATATGCTCCCCGGCAAATGGCAAGCAGACCAGTGACCATCCCAGAGAACACAGAGGCCAAGAGAACTGCCATCAGAGAGAGCCACCGGCTGAGGAATCAGGCCCTGGAGGGCGTGGTCCTCAAGTCCACTAGACTGAGAACCACCTAAACCCCCATCCTGTATGTTACTAAGTAGCAATCAGGCTGGAAGAGAAAAGCCCAGTGTGGGGTGGGTGAGACTTGCGGCACTGGGCCCCAGCCGGCTTCCCAACAGCCTGCAAAGGGACAGGCCAGCCCCATAAGCAGGGCCCATAAGCAGCCTCGTAGGCGCCTGGTAAACACCCCGCGGCGACACGTGACTGGCTCAACTGGCCAACGCAGACTCAGAAGATGGCCAAGCAGGCCTAGCAGGAAATGAATCCCTCCTCCTCCCCTCAGACTCTCATCCCAGGCTACCCAACGCATGGCCAGCAGGCTGCCAGCCCCGTGTGCCCAGAGGAGGCCAGGTCCTCACCTACCTCGGGACATGAAGAAGGGGATGCGGAAGCGGCCTTCTAACACCCGCTGCCGCAGCGCCGGCAGATTGGGCCCATCGAAGGGCAGAGACCCGCACACGAGGACGTACAGCACGACGCCCAGGCTCTACAGGAGGAGGACCAGGTCAGCACCTGTGCCCAGGCAACAGAGCCCCCCGCCCTGTGCACCCATGCCCCCTCCGAGCCCCCTACCCTGCGTACCTGTGNCTGAGGCCAGACCCACCCCCAGTGCTCAACACTTCACCATGAGTCTAAGCACTCTGGGGCTCTGCGTCCTCTGCAGCGTCTCCTGCCAACCCGGCCCTCTGATGGGGCAGGTTCCTGTATCCCCCACCACCCTTGCCCTCAACTCTGTGGATAGGACGTCTGTGACAGGCAGAGGCTACCCAAGTCCAGGGAGCCCTGACAGCCAGCACCTCGGGGCTCCACAGCTGACAGTGGTGCTTGGACCCAGGACACAGAGGGGCCTGGGCCAAGGAGCTGTCCTGCCAGCCTCCGAGGACGGCTAAATTCCCCTCTAGCCCTGATGCTCGAGAGCTCCCTGTCAGGTCTAAGTATGGTCCATAAGGCCTCAGGTGCTCCAGGAATGGCAAATCCGGAGCACTGTCATCAGAAGAGGCTGCCCCGCCCCCAAGCCCACCTGTCAGGTGTGTGCGTGGCCCCTGGCGACACTTACATGGCGGAGCGCCCGGGGAGAAGCAGGTGGAGACCTCGGCCAGCGTGTGCCTCCGGCCTGTGCTGCTGGGCAGGGGCTCCTGCACCTCCTGCTCCTCGTCCAGGCCCGGGCCTGGCCTGGCCTCCTCGCTGATGGCTGTGTCCAGAAGGCTGCTCGGGGAGACGGAGCGATGCCGGCACACCCCGCCACAGCTGGTGTCCACGGGGAGCAGCAGGGGCTGCGAGGGACACAGACCGTAAGGCCAGGCGTGGGAGCGGCCCCACTGCTGGGGGCCAGGCGTGCCCACCCCAGACGCCGCTCGCGAGGTGCTCACACACCTGCAGGGAGCTGTGGAGCTCATAGTCCATTTCGGCCTGCAAGACAGACTGCCCCAGGGTCTGGGGCTGCATGCACAGCAGGGTGGAACGGAGAGCGTCTCCAGGTAGGCCTTCCTGAGGCACCTGTGGGCCGAAGACAGAGGCCGTGAGGCACAGAGGCGGGAACGACCACCGGCAACACGGCATCACCTGACAGACCAGGCTGGTTTCTGAGTTAACGAGCATCAGCTGTGGCCGGACAGGCTCAAGACATGCACACCCCTTCTCCAACGCCTCGCTGAGCAGGGAGACCAGAAGGAACGGCCGGGAGGTGGCACCAGGGGCAGTGAAGGAACAGGGGGCTGATGGGCAGGGTCAGAACCCCAGCAGAGGCTGGCACCCCCTCGCCATCATGCCGTCTGCCAGCGGCTCACACGGGACCCCTATCCAGTGCCTAACGGGTGAGGGGACGTGACCTCGGGGCTCAGCCTGCAACCCCTCCTAGGGGTGTCTGAGAGGGGGACTAACTTGGGGACACAGTCCAAGGCAGAGACACGGGTGGGGGGTGAGGAATCAAAGGCACTCGCTGCCCCCTCACCTCGAAACCACTGAGGTCTGTGCTCCGGGGCCTCTGCTGCCGGGCAGGGCCAGGGCGGACTGGCTGGGCAAGCCGGTACTCCTTCAGCCGCTCCACGAGGAGGTAATAAATGGCTGCAAAGTGGTTGTAGCTTCTCTTCTGCAGTGACTAGGGGCAGAGAAGGGGGGTGGGGGGCGGGTGTCAGAGAGGGGCTGGCAGAAGGGACGGTCCCTGACAAGACCACTCTGGGGTTATTCTGGGGGGACGAGAGTACCCTTTCTAGCAGACAAGCAGCCCTTAAGTGAGCCATGCTGCTCCCATTCTAATCTGGCTGGCAAGAGCCAGCTTCTCCATTCAGCCACGCAGGGAAGGTGCCCTCCTTACCCACCATGGCAGGCAGGTAGGTGGCTCACCTCCACGGTCTTCTTTCGGTCGACGCCCAGTGTCTGCATGATGCCCAGGGCCTGTTCGTCATAGTCACCCACGCTGGAGGTGTAGCCAAGCAGGGAGAAGGCTGGGCAGGCCGGCAGCAGCAGCGCCGGCTCGGCCTGCATCCACCTGTGCTGCCGGATCTGGGCGATGGTGATGCGCTTGGCGGGCTCCACCACCAGCATGCGGCGGATCAGCGTCTCGCAGTCTGGAGATGGAAGCGGAGCACTGAGTCTGCACACGGGCTGACAGCTCATGCGTTCCCACCTCCCGCCTAGGCTCCTGCAGGGCATATGCTCCCCGGCAAATGGCAAGCAGACCAGTGACCATCCCAGAGAACACAGAGGCCAAGAGAACTGCCGTCAGAGAGAGCCACCGGCTGAGGGATCAGGCCCTGGAGGGCGTGGTCCTCAAGTCCACTAGACTGAGAACCACCTAAACCCCCATCCTGTATGTTACTAAGTAGCAATCAGGCTGGAAGAGAAAAGCCCAGTGTGGGGTGGGTGAGACTTGTGGCACTGGGCCCCAGCCGGCTTCCCAACAGCCTGCAAAGGGACAGGCCAGCCCCATAAGCAGGGCCCATAAGCAGCCTCGTAGGCACCTGGTAAACACCCCACGGCGACACGCAACTGGCTCAACTGGCCAACGCAGACTCAGAAGATGGCCAAGCAGGCCTAGCAGGAAATGAATCCCTCCTCCTCCCCTCAGACTCTCATCCCAGGCTACCCAACGCATGGCCAGCAGGCTGCCAGCCCCGTGTGCCCAGAGGAGGCCAGGTCCTCACCTACCTCGGGACATGAAGAAGGGGATGCGGAAGCGGCCTTCTAACACCCGCTGCCGCAGCGCCGGCAGGTTGGGCCCATCGAAGGGCAGAGACCCGCACACGAGGACGTACAGCACGACGCCCAGGCTCTACAGGAGGAGGACCAGGTCAGCACCTGTGCCCAGGCAAGAGCCCCCCGCCCTGTGCACCCATGCCCCCTCCGAGCCCCCTACCGTGCGCACCTGTGTCCCCTCCAAACCCCCCCACCCCCCACACACCC
>SJYQ01010671.1:0-15429 GCA_006410935.1 Redunca redunca
CCCTCAGAAGCCATACCTGCTCCCCCAAAGCTCTGGGGTTGCCCCTTGTCCTTTCAGTCCCCTGCTCACCTCAGAAGCTCTACCTGCTCCCCTAAAGCTCTTAGGTACCCACTGCCCTCCCAGCCTCTGGCTCACCCTCATATCCTGTACCTGCTCCCCCCAAACTCAGGAGCTTCCTCAGTCCTATTAGCCCTCTGCTCACCCTCACAAGCTGTACCTGCTCCCCCAAATCCCCAGGGGCACACCAAGTCCTCCAAGGCCTGCTCAACCATAAGCTGTACCCGCTCCCCCAAACACGAGGGACACCCCTTGTCCTCCCAGCCCCTGCTCACCCTCACAAGCTGTGCCTGCTCCCCCAAAGCACCAGGAGCTCCCCCTGCCCTCCCAGCCCCTGCTCACCTGCAGCCTCGCTGCCCCCTGTCCCTGGGCTGCCCCCCTCAGCCTCTCCTGACCCTCTGGCCCCTCCAGGAACCCTCACACTTGCCCAGCTCCACTCCTCACCCCTGTATTCCCTGGGTCCAGCTCTCATCCCTGGACTTGCCAGGCACCCATGCGGCCTCCGGGCAGCCCTCCCCTGGAGGCCTCTGTCCACCCGGGCCCCTCCTGGCGGAGGTCCTGCCCTTGCTCTCTGCTCTTCTCTATCCCTCCACCCACACCCTCCTCTGGCCCCTCGCTGCCTCCAGTTTTCGGGTCGCCTGCCTCTCTCCAGCTCCCGCTGCCGTCCTCAGGCCATGGGCTCTGCTCAGCCCCTGCGTCCTGGGGGCTGTGGGCTCAGCCCTGTGCTGCCCGCTGTGCACACGGAGCCCAGCTGGCCCTGCAGCCCTGCCCCTGGCGCTGCCACTGCGCTCGGCCCCAGCCCAGTCGGGACCCACAGTCCCCACACGTGGCCCTGTCCTGGGACCCACGCCGGCTCCACTGGCCTGTCCAGGAGCCGTCACTGCCCTGGGGTCCTCTCCCTTCCCTGCTCCTCAGGTCAGACCCTCCTTCTATCCTGGCTGGTCCTCATGCCCGCCCAGCCCTGGCCTCCAGAGCCCTTGGTCACATGCAGCCCTCCCTTCCTGTCTCCAGCCTGTCCTGTTCCTTGACGGCCCAGCAGCTCCCTAAGCTCCCCAGCCCCGGGAAGCAGCGCTCTTGGTGCGGTACACCCTGCCCGGGTTCCGTCCCTGAGATCGTCCCGCACCGTGACTAGCGGCAGCTGCCTCCCCCAGGCCCACTCGGCTGCTCCAGTCCCTCCGGGGGTCCCGAGGCTGATCTCCCTCCAGGGCTCTCATTATTCTCGGGGTCCCCACTCACCCATGGTGGGGGCTGTGGAGGGGGCTCCCCTGCAGCCCGGGGCTCTGGGCCCCTTCCCTGCTCTGGGCCCAGACACATGTGCTCCTGGGATCTGTGTGCTGTGTCTGCAGCCCTGCTCCCTAGCACTTGGTCACCAGTCCCCCGATGTGTGAACTCCCTGCCCACAAGTCTCCAAACACTAAGAAGTGGATTGAAACCTGGTAGCACATCTTGCTTCCTGAAGTTCCCTTTTCTTCTGGGTGGTTTCTGCCTCAGAAGGCCTGGGGGAGTCCAGATGCAGCGAGTTGCGTCTTGTGGGTGAGTGGGGTGGTTTGAGCAGTGCTCTGGGACCCAAGGGAGGAGTGGGAACCCCAGCCGTCACGGCTTTCCACCTTCCGCTGGGATTATGCCTGGTTGAACCGCCACAGCCCAGGGTCTGGGCCCCTCGCTGTGCCCTCTGGGCCTCCCAGCCCTGGTGGGCTCCTCTGCAAGCCTGTAGAGTGTGTTGTTCAGTGTGTGACCCAGCCTCGGGCTGTGTCTGGTTTTCCAGCCCAGATGGGATTCCCTCTAGACCACTGTCTTCATCTGGGTCCTGACTCTTCCCACCTCCTCCCCCTGCCTTCTTCTATGGCCCTGATATCTGACAGAGGCCGGAACACCATCTGCGGTCAGAGGGCAGCTGTTCTCCTGGCCATAGCTGTTGCCTGTTGGGGGGTCATGGTGGCTACTGGGGCCCAAAGTGATGGTCCAGCGGAGAGACACAGTGCAGCCCCTCCACTGCTGGCTGTGGGCACAGTGCCCTCCCTGGGAGTGGGCACAGGGCCCTCCCTGCATGTGGGTGACAGTGCCCTCCCTGCGTGTGGGTGACAGTGCCCTCCCTGCGTGTGGGTGACAGGGCCCTCCCTGCGTGTGGGCACAGGGCCCTCCCTGCGTGTGGGCACAGTGCCCTCCCTGAGAGTGGGTGACAGTGCCCTCCCTGCGTGTGGGCACAGGGCCCTCCCTGCGTGTGGGCACAGGGCCCTCCCTGCGTGTGGGTGACAGGGCCCCTCCGCTTCCAGTGTCATGAAATGTTGTAGGGCACCCTAGACCCCATGTGCATGCTGGCTGTCCCACAGACAGAGCAGTAGGGATTGGGAGACACTATAGCCCCTACCCCAGAAGTGCTGTGGGTGGAGGTCTTTTCCTTAGAGAGACAGCAGGGAACGGTCCTGAAGCAGGAGCTTATTTCCCTGTCCTGGAGTTGGACCTGCATAGCCTGGATGAAATCCCGGAGTCCTAGCAGCTAGAGCACCAGGGGCTGGGGACCAGAAGGAAGGATCGCCTGGCTCTTGCCTCATTTGAAAGCACGAATGTTCCAAGGCGGCAAACACTGTAAATACAGGTGTGAAGTTTATGATTAGAGACACAGCACCACATGTGGAAAGCACGTAGAGAAGAGGCTTATTTATTCAAGAGAGAGCAAGGCAGAGACACCAGCCTGGAAAGAAAGGGCGTGGGCATCCTCCCTAACGGGGAGGAGTGCAGTGAAGAGGCTGCCAACTCATGTGTGTGGTGACCCATGTCTGTGTTGACTCATGACAATGTTGATTCATGTCTGTGTTGACTCATGTGTACGTAGGCTCACATCTATGTTGACTCATGTCTATGTTGACTCACGTGTATATAGACTCACATGTGTGTTGACTCACATGTGTGCTGACTCACGTGTGTGCTGACTCATGTGTGTTGACTCATGTGTATATAGACTCACATGTGTGTTGACTCACATATGTGTTGACTCACGTGTGTGTTGACCACATGTGTGTTGACTCATGTGTGTGTTGACTCATGTCTATGTTGACTCACATGTATATAGACTCACATGTGTATTGACTCACATATGTGTTGACTCACGTGTGTGTTGACTCACATGTGTGTTGACTCGTGTGTGTTGACTCATGTCTATGTTGACTCACGTGTATATAGACTCACATGTGTATTGACTCACATATGTGTTGACTCACGTGTGTGTTGACTCACATGTGTGTTGACTCATGTGTGTGTTGACTCATGTGTATATAGACTCACATGTGTGTTGACTCACGCATGTGCTGACTCAAGTGTGTGCTGACTCATGCGTGTGCTGACTCACACGTGTGTTGACTCANCTCACATGTGTGTTGACTCATGCGTGTGCTGACTCATGTGTATACAGACTCACATGTGTGCTGACTCGTGTGTGTGTTGACTCATGCGTGTGCTGACTCGTGTGTGTGCTGACTCATGTGTATATAGACTCACATATGTGTTGACTCATGCGTGTGCTGACTCGTGTGTGTGCTGACTCATGCGTGTGCTGACTCATGTGTATATAGACTCACGTGTGTGTTGACTCACACATGTGCTGACTCAAGTGTGTGCTGACGCATGCGTGTGCTGACTCACGCGTGTGTTGACTCATGTGTATATAGACTCACATGTGTGTTGACTCATGCGTGTGCTGACTCGTGTGTGTGCTGACTCATGCGTGTGCTGACTCATGTCTATGGGGCAATTCTTCTGGGTTTTGTTCTCCTCTGGCTGATTATCTCACCTCTTTCCCCACATTTGACCTGTCCTTGGGCCCAGCCCTTATGCGTGTGGATCTTTTTACCAAGAAAGATTGCAGTGCATGGGTAGCAGGAGTTTTGATAACATTTACTATGGGGTGACGCCCTCCCCACTTTGTGACCCTCAAGGCGCCTTCCTGCACAAATGCAGTTGGGGAGGCTCCCCTGTCTGATAGACGGGGTCCTCTTGTCTCTGTCCCAGCTGAGCTCGGCTCCTGCCACTAGCTTTGTCTTTGGAGTGTCAGGGAATCTCTTACTGTGCTTGGCAAACTCCACCTGCTCGGCCTTGGGGCTCTTCTCTCTACTACCTCAAATCCCTCTGAGAGGCGAGAACCCCAAGAAATGTTTATTTGAAAGATGAAGGGTGAAGGTCTGTCTTCTGTAGTTTCTTCAGGTTGGCATGCATTCATAGACACCTAGCTGGGGGTCACAGAGTTTCTGCCTTGTTTTATTAAGGGGCCAAGGGTGACTTCTGTTGTTATTTTGAAAGAGTCTGTTCTGATGAGTTGCTGGAATCTCTGCATCACTGTCATCTTGCCTAGAAGACTGTAGTGCTCTAAAGAGAACAAACTAAGCATGTGGATTAAATGATGACGGGATCAGAAGTCAGTAAAAAAATATATTATGACCAGGGGCTCCGGTAGGAGGAAGAACTTAACCAGGGGCCTGGTAGGAGGAAGACGGTTCTGTTTGGTAAGATTTTCTGATTGTGATGCAGTACAGTGAGAGCCTGGATCATCTTGTTCAGAGGAATGGAGCCATTTGCCATGGCCAAATACATTTTTAATGTCCTTTTTTATTCGCCCACTGTGATGCATGTGGGTTTAGTAGGTCCAGTTAGAAGTAGTTGGACAACCTGGAGGTTAGTCGACAAAACCAGTCTCATTTCTTTTCAAGAGAGTAAGCCTGAGACCCAGTCTGGACCTGGTATTTCAAAGAGACTTGTAGCTAGGTGGCCAGTTGTCTGGTTTTATCTAAGCAGGTTTTAACCTTTAATTTGGTATCAACACATAAATAATAGGCACTATTTGTTTCTTCTTTATGCTAATATATGGACTAAAGCAGTTTCATTGTCTCAAATGTAATAGGTGCTAGACGAGACTTTGAAAATGTCAGGCTCAGCCGCCAGCTGCCAGCTGGTGTCTTGAGAATGGCTGATGGCCTCAAGTCTGACGCAGCTCATAAAACTGAAGTTCTCAGCAATATAAGAAGTTGTGTCAAAGCACACCCAGAGTGTCCTCTAGCGTTACCTTGGATGTCTGAACCACAGTTCATCCCTCTCGACTTCTAATTGTAGTTTTTTCCTGAATAGCCCAAACAGATGTCACCATCAATGATCTTAGTGTTTTTCTAGGTATGAGAAGTTGAAAGAATTTGGGCTTATAGACATCCTCACCTGAGAGCACCTGACTATCTGTCAGTCTTCCCTGAGCACAGAGATTCTCTTTGCTGATCTCCACCCTGAACTCCTTTTAGAGGGTATTGAAGGTCAGTAGCTATAGTGGTTCATGAATTAATCCTGTAGAGATAGTTGGCAAGTGTGTTTCCAGTTGGCAGGGTCCCTTCATGGTCATGAATTTGACCAAGTTTTGGGGTGCATTTCATGACCATTTCACCCCACTGTGCTAGGAATGCTCATTCCTGGTTCTGGAAAAGATTTCATTGACAGGCCACTCAATGTATCGTTACTGGACTAGACCTTATTAACAGTAACTATATGTGAACCGTGAACTTCCAGATGTTCAAGCTGGTTTTAGAAAAGGCAGAGAAACCAGAGATCAAATTGCCAACATCTGCCGGATCACTGAAAAAGCAAGAGAGTTCCAGAAAAACATCTATTTCTGCTTTATTGTCTATGCCAAAGCCTTTGACTGTGTGGATCACAATAAACTGTGGAAAATTCTGAAAGAGATGGGAATACCAGACCACCTGACCTGCCTCTTGAGAAACCTATATGCAGGTCAGGAAGCAACAGTTAGAACTGGACACGGAACAACAGACTAGTTCCAAATAGGAAAAGGAGTACATCAAGGCTGTATATTGTCACCCTACTTACATGCAGAGTATATCATGAGAAATGCTGGGCTGGAAGAAGCACAAGCTGGAATCAAGATTGCTGGGAGAAGTGTCAATAACCTTAGATATGCAGATGAAACCACCCTTATGGCAGAAAGTGAAGAGGAACTAAAGAGCCTCTTGATGAAAGTGAAAGAGGAGAGTGAAAAAGTTGGCTTAAAGCTCAACATTCAGAAAACTAAGATCATGGCATCCGGTCCCATCACTTCAAGGCAAATAGATGCAGAAACAGTGGAAACAGTGTCAGACTCTATTTTTTTTTGGCTCCAAAATCACTGTAGATCGTGATTGCAGTCATGAAATTAAAAGACACTTACTCTTTGGAAGGAAAGTTATGACCAACCTAGATAGTATATTCAAAAGCAGAGACATTAGTTTGCCAACAAAGGTCCGTCTAGTCAAGGCCATGGTTTTTCCTGTGGTCATGTATGGATGTGAGAGTTGGACTGTGAAGAAGGCTGAGCGCTGAAGAATTGATGCTTTTGAACTGTGGTGTTGGAGAAGACTCTTGAGAGTCCCTTGGACTGCAAGGAGATCCAACCAGTCCATTCTGAAGGAGATCAGCCCTGGGATTTCTTTGGAAGGAATGATGCTAAAGCTGAAACTCCAATACTTTGGCCACCTCATGCGAAGAGTTGACTCATTGGAAAAGACTCTAATGCTGGGAGGGATTGGGGGCAGGAGGAGAAGGGGATGACAGAGGATGAGATGGCTGGATGGCATCACCAACTCGATGGGCATGAGTTTGAGTAAACTCTGGGAGATGGTGATGGACAGGGAGGCCTGGCGTGCTGCGATTCATGGTGTTGCAAAGAGTCGGACACAACTGAGCAACTGAACTGAACTGAATTGGAAGTCTCTGGACCACCTGTCTTACTAGCCTCCTATGGCTTGGGTCTCAAGATGACAGTCTAGAAGGATGTGTGAGAACTCCAAAATTGCAACTGGCTGCTGAACAACTGTTGACAGGGGAATGTTGGATCCCACCAAAAAAAGATACTCCACATCCAAGGGCAAAGGAAAGGCCCCCAAAAGTCAGTAGGAGGGGCAAAATTGTGTTTAGAATCAAATGCCATACCTGCCAGAGACGCTCAGAGGCTCATCCAAAGCCTTGTGCACACCAGGGCCCAGAGGCCCCATGAGAGACTGAGCCAGACCCGCCATTGAGTGTTTGAGTGTCTCCTGCAGAGGCATGGGTCAGCGGTGGCTGCCGCGGGGTCAGCACTGTGCGCCAGGTCTGGCAGGCACTGCATGTGGCATAAATCCTCTTGGAGGAGGTCACCATTAGCCCCACCATAAAGCCACTGAGCAGCCGACCACAAACTGGGGAAGAGCTATATCAAATAAGTCCTTGCACTGTTGCAAAAGTTCTAGGGCCCACAACAGATTCCCCAACCTTAGGATCCAGCAAAGGGACTGAGAACCCCCAGGGAATTTGGCTATGAAAGTCAGTGGGATTTGATTACAGAACTTCCACAGGACTGGGGAAACAAACTCTTGTAGGGCACAGACAAAACTTTGTGCTCACCAGGACCCAGGAGAAAGGAGTGGTAGCCCAACAAGAGACTGAGCCAGACTTACCTCTGAGTGTCCAGGAGACTCTGGCAGAGGCGTGGGCTACAGTGGCCTGTTGCAGGGTCAAGGGCACTGAGTACCAAGGTCCTGGGGGCCATGGGGGGTGCTGGCAAAAGTCCTTTTGAAGGAGGTCACCATTACAACCATTACCCGCACCATAGTTTGGCCTCATACCAAAATACAGGGAGAGAACACAGCCCCAGCCATCAACAGAAAATCGGATTAGAGGTTTGCTGAGCATGGCCCTGCCCATCAGAACAAGACCCAGATTCCCCCACATCCAGTCCCTCCCACCAGGAAGCTTCCACAAGCCTCTCAGCCTTATACATCAGAGGGAAGACAGAATAAAAACCACAGTCACAGAAAATGAGCCGAACTGATCACATGGACCACGGCCTTGTTTAACTCAATGAAACTATGAGCCATGCCGTGCAGGGCCACCCAAGACGGGCAGGTCATGGTGGAGAGTTCTGACAGAACGTGGTCCACTGGAGAAGGGAGTGGCAAACCACTCCAGCATTCTTGCCTTGAGAATCCCATGAACAATATGAAAAGGCAAAAAGATATGGCACTGAAAGATGAACTCCCCAGGTTGGTAGGTGCTCAATGTGCTACAGAAGAGTGGAGAAACAGCTCCAGAAAGAGTGGAGAGGCTGGGCCAAAGCAGAAACAACGCCCAGCAGTGGATGTGACTGGTGATGGACGTAAAGTCTGATGCTGTAAAGAGCAATACTGCATAGGAATCTGAAATATTAGGTCCATAAATCAAGGTAAATTAGAAGTGGTCAAACAGGAGATGGAAATAATGAACATCAGTATTTTAGAAACTAGTGAACTAAAATGGACCAGAATGGGTGAATTTAGTTCATTACATTACAACTACTACCATGTGGAAGAATCCCTTAGAAGAAATGGAGTAGGCCTCATAGTCAACAAAAGAGTCTGAAATGCAGTACTTGGGTGCAAGCTCAGAAATGATGGAAGGATCTCTGTTCATTTCCAAGGGAAACCATTCAATATCACAGAATTCAAGTCTATGCCCCACCACTAATGCTGAAGAAGCTGATGTAGGTACTATGAAGACCTATAGGATCTTGTAGAACTAACACCAAAAAAAGACGTCCTTTTCATCATAGGAGACTGGGATGCAAAACAGAAAGTCAAGAGATACCTGGAGTGACAGGAAAGTTTGGCCTTGAAGTACCAAATGAAGCAGGGGAAAGGCCAACAGTGTTTTGCCAAGAGAACACACTGGTCATAGCAAGCACCCTCTTCCAAAACCAAAAGTTACAACTATACACATGGACATCATCAGATGGTCAATGCTGAAATTAGATTAATTATATTCTTTAGAGCTGAAGATGGAGAAGCTGTATACAGTCAGCTAAAACAAGACTGGGAACTGACTGTGGCTCCAATCACAAACTCTTTATTGCAAAATTCAGGCTTAAATTGAAGAAAGTAGGGAAAACCACCAGACTGTTCAGGTATGATCTAAAGCAAATTCCTTACAATTATACAGTGGAAGTGACAAATAGATTCAAGGGATTAGATCTGATAGTCAGAGTGCCTGAAGAACTATGGATGGAGGTTCGTGACATTGTATAGGAGGCAAGGATCAAGACCATCCCCAAGAAAAGGTAAGGCAAAATGGTTGTCTGAGGAGGCCTTACAAATAGCTGAGAAAAGAAGAGAAGAAAAGGCAAAGGAGAAAAGGAAAGATATACCCAACTGAATGACAAGTTCCAAAGAATAGCAAGGAGAGATCAGAAAGCCTGCCTCAGTGATCAATGCAAAGAAATAGAGGAAAACAATAGAATGGGAAAGACTAGAGACCTTCTCAAGAAAATTAGAGATACCAAGGGAACATTTCATGCAAAGATGGGCACAATAAAGGACAGAAATGGTATAGACCTAACAGAGGCACAAGATATTAAGGAGAGGTGGCAAGAATACACAGAAGAACTCTACAAAAAAGAGCTTCATGACCCGGATACTCATGATGTTGTGGTCACTCACCTAGAGCCAGACATCCTGGAGTGGAAGTCAAGTGGGCCTTAGAAAGCATCACTATGAACAAAGCTAGTGGAGGTGATGGAATTCCAGTGGAGCTGTTTCAAATCCTGAAAGACGACCCTGTGAAAGTGATGCACTCAATATGCCAGCAAGTTTGGAAAACTCAGCAGTGGCCACAGGACTGGAAAAGGTCAGTTTTCATTCCGATCCCAAAGTAAGGCAATGCCAAAGAATGCTCAAACTACCGCACAATTGCACTCATCTCACACGCTAGTAAAGTAATGCTTAAAATTCTCCAAGCCAGGCTTCAACAATACGTGAACTGAGAACTTCCAGATGTTCAAGCTAGATTTAGAAATGGCAGAGAAACCAAAAATCAAATTGCCAACATCCATTGGATCATGGAAAAGCAAGAGAGTTCCAGAAAACCATCTACTTCTGCTTTATTGACTATGCCAAAGCCTATGACTCTGGATCACAATAAACTGTGGAAAATTCTGAAAAATGTTGAAATACCAGACCATCCTACCTGCCTCTCAGGAAACCCACATCCTGGCCAAGAAGCAACAGTTAGGACTGAACATGGAACAACAAACTGCTTCAAAATGGGGAAAAGAGAACATCAAGGCTGTATATTGTCACCCTGCTTATTTAACTTCCATGCAGAGTACACCAGGCAAAGTGGCAGGCTGAGTGAAGCCCAAGCTGGAACCAAGATTATAGGAGAAACATCAGTAACCTCAGATATGCAGACAGCACCACTCTAATGGCAGCATGTGAAGAGGAGCTAAAGAGCCTCTTGATGAGGGTCACAGTGCAGTGAAAAACCTGGCTTAAAAGTCAACATTGAAAAAAAAAGATCATGGCATCTGGCCCCATCACTTCATGACAAATATATGTGGGAAAACAGAAACAGTGAGAGACTTTATTTTCTCCAAAATCACTGTGAATGGTGACCGCAGCCGTGAAAATAAAAGAGGCTTGTCCTTGGAAGAAAAGCTATACTACTACTACTACTAAGTCGCTTCAGTCGTGTCCGACTCTGTGTGACCCCATAGACGGCAGCCCTCCAGGCTCCCCCATCCCTGGGATTCTCCAGGCGAGAACAATGGAGTGGGTTGCCATTTCCTTCTCCAGTTTTCCTTTAAAATTGGAGGAAGTTACAGTTCAGTACACACAGGCAAAGCTATGACAAACCTATACAGCAAATTAAAAAACAGAGACACCACCTTGCCAACAAAGGTCCATCTAATCAAAGCTGTGGTTTTTCCAGTACTCATATATGGATGTGAGTGTTGGACCATGCAGAAGGCTGAGTGAACCGTGGTGCTGAAGAAGGCTCTTGAGAGTCCCTTGGAAGCAAGGAGATCAAACCAGTCAATCCTAAAGGAAACCAACCTTAAATATTCATTGGAAGGATTTATGCTGAAGCTCCAATACTTTGGGCAGATGATGTGAAGAGCTAACTCATTGGAAAAAGACAGTGATGCTGAGAAAGACTGAAGGCAGGAGGAGATGGGGCCACAGAGGATGAGATGATTGAACAGCATCACTAACTCAACAGACATGAGTTGAGCAAACTCCTGGAGACAGTGAAGGACAGGGAAGTCTGGTGTGCTGTAGCCCAGGGGGTCACAGAGTCAGACGTGACTGAGCCACTGAGCAATAAGTAGGTTTGTTATAGCTTTTCTTCCAAGGAGCAAGCATCTTCTAATTTTGTGACTAGTCACTGGCCAAAGTGATTTCAGAACCCAAGAAAAACAAACCAAGTTCTGCCTTGGTTTCCATTTCCCCCCATCTATTTGCCATGAAGTGATGGGGCTGGATACCATGATCTTTGTTTTTTGAATGTTGAATTTGAAGCCAGCTTTTTCACTCTCCTCTATCACCCTCATCAAGAGACTCTTTAGTTCCTCTTCATTTTCTGCCATGAGGGTGGTGTCATCTGCATATCTGAGGTAGCTGATATATCTCGTGGCTATCTTGATTCCGGCTTGTGCTTCATCCGGCCCAGCAGTTTGCATGATGTCCTCTGCATAGAAGTTAAATAAGCAGGGTGACAATATACAGCTTTGATGTTCTCCTTTCCCAATTTTGAATCAGTCTATTGTTTCATGTCTAGTCCTGCCTGTTGTCTCTTGACCTGCATACAGGTTTCTCAGGAGGCAGGTAAGGAGGTCTGGTATTTCCATCTCCTTAAGCATTTTCCAAAGATTGCTGTGATCCACAGAGTCAAAGGCTTTAGCATAGTCAATGAAGCAGAAGTATATGTTTTATCTGGAATTCCCTTGCTTTTTCTATGATCCAGCAGATGTTGGCAATTTAATATCTGGTTCCTCTGCCTTTTCTGAATCCAGATTGTACATCTGGAAGTTCTCTGTTCACTACTATTGAAGCCTGGCTTGAAGGATTTGAGGTATAACCTAACTCGTTGTGAAATGAGTGCAGCTGTATGCTTGAACATTCTTTGAAATTGCCTTTCTTTGGAAATGGAATGAAAACTGACCTTTTTCAGGCCTGTGACCACTGTTGAGTTTTCTAAATTTGCTGGCATATTGAGTGCAGCACTTTAATGGTGCCATCTTTTAGGATTTGAAATAGCTCAGCTGGAACTCCACTAGCTTTGTTCATAGCGACGCTTCCTAAGGCCTGCTTGACTTCATTCTCCAGGATGTCTGGCTGTAGGTGAGGGACCACACCATCCTGGTTATTCAGGTCATTAAGAATTTTCCCCCAGTAGTCGTGTACCGATATGAAAGCTGGACCATAGAGAAGGTTGAGCACTGAAGAACGGATGCTTTTGAACTGTGTTGCTGGAGAAGACTCTTAAGAGTCCCTTGCCCAGCAAGGAGATCAAGTCAATAGTCCTAAAGGAAGTCAGCCCTGAATATTCACTGGAAGGACTGATGTTGAAGTTCCAATACTCTGGTCACCTGATGTGAAGAGCGGACTCAGTGCTGGGAAAGACTGAGGGCAGGAGGAGAAGGGGGCGACAGAGGGTGAGATGGTTGGACGGCCTTGCTCACTCAGTGGACGTGTCTGAGCAAACTCCAAGAGAGAGTGAAGGACAGGGAAGCCTGGCATGCCACGGTTTATGGTATCACAAAGAGTTGGGCATGACTTAGCTCCTGAACAACAACAAAGACCTTTTTGTGTATCTCTTCTGTGTATTCTTGTCACCTCTTCTGAATCTCTCGTGCTTCTGTTAGGTCCATACAACTTCTGTCTTTTATTGTGTCCGCCTTTGCATGAGATATTCCCTTGATCTCTCCAGTTTTCTTGAAGAGATCTCTAGCCTGCCCTATCCTGTTGTTTTCCTCTATTTCTTTGCACTGTTCACTGAAGGCGGCTTTCCTGTCTCCCCTCTGGAGCTCTGCATTCAGTTCGGTGTGTCTTTCCCTTTCTCCTCTGCCTTTTACTTCTCTTCTTTTCTCAGTTGTGTGTGAGGCCTCTTCAGACCGCCACTTGGCCTTCTTGCATTTCTTCTTCTTTGGGGCGGTTTTGGCCACCACTTCTGCAGTGTTATGAACCTCCATCCGTAGTTCTCCATGCTCTCAGTCTTCCTGATCTAACCCTTGAATGTGTTTGTCACCTCCACTGTTTAACCATCAGGCTTTTAAGTCATACCTGAATGGTCTTGTGGTTTTCTTTACTTTTTTCAATTTAAGCCTGAATTTTGAAATAAAGAGTTCATGATCTGAGCCACAGTCATCTCCAGGTCTTGTTTTTTTTTTTTTTGACTTTATAGAGCTTTTCTGTCTTCAGCTGCAAGGAATATAGTCAGGTGGGCTTTGGTACGACCGCCTGGTGGTGGTCGTGTTCAGAGTCGTCTTGTGCTCTGGGAAGAGGGTGTTTGCTGACCGTGCTGTCCCCTTTTGGCAAAGCTCTGTTAGCCTTTTCCCTGCTTCTTTTTGTGCTCCAAGGTCAAACTTGCTGTCACTCCAGGTATCTCTTGACTTTCTACTTTTGCATTTCAGTCCCCTATGAAGAAAAGGACATCTTTTTTGGGTGTCAGTTCTAGAAGGTCCTATAGGTCTTCAGCCATTCAACATGAGCCTTTTTGGCATTAATGGTTGAGGCATAGACTTGGATTACTGTGATGTTGAATTGTTTGCTTTAGAAATGAACTGAAATCATTCTGCTTTTTTTTTTTTTTTTTTGAGATTGCACCCAAGCGCTGCATTTCAGACTCTTTCATTGAGTATGAGGGCTACTCCATTTAGTATAAGATATTCTTGTCCACAGCAGCAGATATAATAGTCATCGATTTAAATTTGCCCATTCCCATCCATTTTAGTTCACTGATTCCTAATAAGTTGATGTTCACTCTCGCTGTCTCCTTGCTGACCACTTGATTCTTGAACCTAACATTCCAGGTTCCTATGCAATATTGTTCTTTACAGCATTGGTAAAAAGAGGGTAAATAGGCCGTCTTTGTCTCTTGTAAACATGTTAAGGTAATAGTCATGGCAACAATCAACAAAGAGGGGCAAAACTGTGTTTGAGTAAAGAGTTAAGGGATCTCTAATGCTTTTTGGGACATGTGAAATACTACACACGTGCAGAAGGTTTCCTTGTGGGTTGAAAGCCAGGGAATAACGCCAGGCCATAGTGAGTCTTGCTCCTCCCAGAACCTTCACTTTGAGGTCCAGCTTGGCTGAGGGGCGGGTGCACACCCGGGGGAGGGTCCTGAGACAAATTAGCCTGGGGGGAGCTGCGGCCAAAGCGAGATGACTGGCTTGAAGGAAGACAAAGATCCGGAACACCGCCACCCCTTGTAGCTCAGTTCTTAAAGAATCTGCCTACAATACAGGAGACCTGGGTTTGATTCCTGGGTTGGAAGGATCCTCTGGAGAAGGAAATCACAACCCATTCTTGCCTGTATTCTTCCCTGGGAAATCCCATGGACAGAGGAGCCTGGCAGGCTAGAGTCCACGGGGCCCCAAGCATTGGCCATGACTTAATGGCTAAACCGCCAAGCTTCCCTGACGTGGGGCTCTCTCTTGAGTTTGCCCTGGTGTCTTTCCATGTGTACTTTTCTTTTTCAACATACTTTTCAGTTTTACCTTTTGCCTCCTCGTCTGAATTCTTTCTTGACAAAGCAGGCAAGGACCAGGGCTGTCCAGTGGCAGGTCCTCTCCGACTCCTGAAAGGTTCGGAAAAACACTAGCATGGCCCCCAGCTGACAAGGCACCTCCCCACTATGACCCGACTCCCTTAAAATGCCCTCTGGAGAGAGCCCAGCACAGCCAGCACCCTCCCAGGCCCTGGCCCCCTTCTTGGAGCTGTCCCTGAGCAGGATCCTCCTCCACCCTTGGGGAGTGTCCAGTCTCCTTTGTCCCCGGTGTCTGTGAGGATGGAGTCCTGACTGCATCCTGCACCCAGGCCGGCTGGTGGACACAGCGGCCTCATCGCATGCGGGCGGCCACCCTTCCTGGTCCCTCTCTGGAGCCCTGGGCCCCTCCCGCTTTTCCTGTGGTACAGCCATCACCTCCGCACAGCCCAGGCTGAGCGCAGTGTCCCCAGCACCCTCTGAGGTCCTTCTCACTGACCAGTGTGTCCCGAGCACTGAGCCAGGTCCTCTGACGTCCCTCCCTCAGCTGCCACTCCTGGCCTGCTTTCACCGGTGTCCCCTCCTGCTCTGGGTTTCTGGCACCAACCCACCTGTTTGGGGCAGAATTGTGACCCCAAGTTCAAATCTTGCAGCCCTGACCCCCAGACCTCAAGCGTCCCTGCTTTTGGAGGCGGTGTCTCTGAAGAGGTGATGAGGGCGAACTGGGGACCCAGGGTGGGTCTTCATCCAGTCTGACTGGAGACCCTCTAAGAGAAGGTGAGGACACAGACGGGCACAGAGGGGTGCGCCCGTGAGGACACGGCATCTACACCCCACGGAGACAGGCCT
>SJYQ01010683.1:0-24052 GCA_006410935.1 Redunca redunca
AAAAAGAAAAGAAGAAAAAACAATCATACAACAACATCAACAACAAGAAAAAAGAGAATGGTCATAAAAATAGTAAAGATATATCTGGGACTTTCTCTGGTGTTGTGGGCAGTGTGGGGTCACTTCCAAGGCGGTTCCCTGTGTTTATCTTCTTCTGTTTGCTGGTCTCTTCAGTGTCTGATTTCCGCCCTGACACAAGGGGGGCGGTGGTGGACAGTTTTTTTTTTTTTTTTTAGGCTCACTTGTTCGGTCGCACTGTGGGGAGGGAAGGATGCTGCAAACAAATAACACTGGTTTGTGCTCCCAGTATCTCAGCCATGGTGAGGATGCTCCTGTATACAGTGCACACCGCTCAGGCTCTACGTTGCTCTGCTGGGAACCGTCTGAGGCCGGACCTAGGCTGCATGCACCTCCCCAGTCTACGCTGCTCAGGCTCGGCTCTCAGGTAGCCCTCACAGGCGCAGATTAGGTTGGGCCTGCATTTTGTGCCCTTCCCAGGACCAAGTAGCTCAGGTGTTTGGCGAGCACGGTCACTGCAACTTATCGCCTTTCCCATCCCTGCTGCTCAGGTTTCTGGGTGTACTGCTGGCGCCCCTTGTCAGGCGGATGGTGACTGTCCAGGACCCCAAGAAGTCTTAGCAAAGAAGCCTGCTTGCAGTTTGGTAGGTAAAGTCTCTCCAGGGCTGCGATTGCCCCCTTCCAGCCCTTACGGCTCTGGCTGCCTGTCATCGGAGGGGGATGGTCTGCAGCCAGCTATTTCTGTTCCATCCTTTGTTCTGTGTGCAGTCCTGGCAGTGTCTTATGTTAGAGCTTTTCGTGTGGTAGCTATCCCACAGTCTGGTATGCTAGCCCAAGTTAGTTCGCTCTGGTTATGCTCGGGGCACTCTGGCCCAATTCTTAAAAAGTGCTGCAGCCTGCACCTCCCTGCCCAGCCCCCACTTGCTAGTGGTGGATGCAGGCATCTGCACTGCTTCTCCGCTGAGGGGGTTACCGTTGGGCTCGTAATCTGTTGGTTTTAATTATTTATTTATTTTTCTTCCCTGTTATGTTGCCCTCTGTGCTTCCAAGGGTTGCCACAGACTCGGCAGTGAGAATGTTTCCTGGTGTTTGGAAACTTCTCTCTTTTTAAGACTCCCTTCCTGGGATGGGACTCCCTTCCTGGGACGGAGCTCCCTCCCTACCTCCTTTGTCTCTTTTTTCATCTTTTATATTTTTCCTACCGTTTTTGAAGATAATGATCTGCTTTTCTGGGTCCCTAATGTCCTCTGCCAGCATTCAGAAGTTGTTTTGTAGAATTTACTCAGCTTTGAAATGTTCTTTTGATGAATTTGTGGGGGAGAAAGTGGTCCCTGTCCTATTCCTCTGCCATATTCAGATTGATATTTTTGAACTGTGGTGTCGGAGTGGACTCTTGAGATTCCCTTGGACTGCAAGGAGATCAAACCTGTCCATCCTTAAGAAAATCAATCCTGAATATTCATTCTAAGGACTGATACTGACGCTGAAATTCCAATACTTGGCCACATGATGCAAAGAGCTGACATTTGGAAAAGACCCTGATGCTGGGAAAGATTGAAGGCAGGAGAAAAAGGGGACTACAGAGGGAAAGATTTTTGGATGGCATCACTGACTCAATAGACATAAGTTTGAGCAAACTCTGGGAGATGGTAAAGGACAGGGAAACCTGGCATGCTGCAGTCCATGGGGTCACAAAGAATCAGACATTACTGAGCGACTGAACAATAAGAAAGTTGCAACTGGGATTCTGTGCTATTTTCTCACGAGTTTCTGATCATGCCAGAGTCTCCCTCACCCCTTCTGGGGAGGGTTATACTGAGCAAGGTCCAGACCTCTGTTTTCATGAATATGGAGTCTGCTCTTTCTCCCCCATTAATTGAACAAAATGTAAATACTAGAGTACTGGCTGATGGAAAAACTGGGTTGAGCACAAAATGCTGTTCTTATAGTCGTCAAGCTCAAAAACCTTTACCTGTATCCATATCCAAAGCAGTATCCACTAAAGCTTGAGTTTAAATAAGTGTTAAAATCCATCATTGAAAATTTAAAAGAACAAGGGCTACTAATTCCCTGTAACGGTCCATACAACATTCCTCTTTAGGGTGTAAAAAAGTCAGATGATATATGGAGACTAGTTCAAGATTTACAAATAATAAATGAGGCTGTGGTTCCTTTATACCACATGGTGCTTAATCCTTATACTTTATTGTCTGAAATTCCTGAACAAGCCAAATATTTTTCAGTCACTGATTTGAAGGGTGCTTTCTAGATTTAAACCTACACAAAGCATCCTCTACCTATGACTCTAAGACAATTGGGAGGTTTCTTGTGCATTACAGGCTATTGCCATATTTGAATTCCAGGTTATGGGGAACTTGGTAGTGATTTAGTCACTAAATCATGTTTGACTCTTGCAACCCCATGGACTGTAGCCTGCCAGGCTCCTCTGTCCATGGGATTCTCCAGGCAAGAATACTGGAGTGGGTTGCCATTTACTTCTACAGGGTATCTTCCCAACCCAGGAATAAAACCCAGGTCTCCTGCATTGCAGGGAGATTCTTTATCAACTGAGCTAAGTTTACTAATGGGCGAAATCTTACTGTACTGACTTCTTATGATATAAGCAGAATCTTAAACTCTAAAGTTCAGAGTGTCAATGGCTCCTCCTTTAAAGCTGCTGTAAATCAAAAGGTGTCAAAAGCTCTAGGAATAGAATATCACTTACACTTTTCCTAGAGGCCCCAATCATCAGAAAAGGGTTGAAAAGGCTAATGACACTATTAAAAGACATCTTGTAAGCTAACTCAGGAAACACAATACAGTTGGTTTAAAGTTTTACCAATAGCGTTTATAAGGGCTTGAATTGCCCTTAAGAAGAAGGGATTGTCCCCTTTTGAATGACTCTCTGGCAGACCATTTTTCACACGGATATTGCCTTAGATCCTGAAGCTTTCAGTTCAGTTCAGTTCAGTTCAGTAGCTCAGTCGTGTCCAACTCTTTGCGACCCCATGAATTGCAGCATGCCAGGCCTCCCTGTCCATCATCAACTCCGGAAGTCCATCCAAACTCATGTCCATCGAGTCGGTGATGCCATCCAGCCATCTCATCCTCTGTCGTCCCCTTCTCCTCCTGTCCCCAATCCCTCCCAGCATCAGAGTCTTTCCCAATGAGTCAACTCTTAGCAAACACACTGAAGCCTTAGAATTAACCATGTGACTCAGCTTTCAGCCTTTCAACAGACATTATGAGAACACCAGGAGGTAACTCAGGAACCAGTCTCCGACTCAGACAAGCCATTGTTTGAGCCAGGAACAGAAGTTTTGATAAAAATGTTAGAGTCTGGAGGACAATCTCTAGGCCCCTACCAGGTTATTCTTTCTTCTCCCACAGCTGTCAAAGTGTCAAGAATTGGTTCATGGATGCACCACACTCGAGTTAAAAGGTGGCAACCTGAATGAGACTAAGTGATGCCATTTTTATGTCTTTAGTCTCTATGCTTTTACTTTTTACTTTTCAGATGGGCCTGATACCTATGTGGGCTTGCTTCTCATGACTCCTAAAATCCTGAGTCTGCCGTTTGACCCTCAAGACAATGCCTTCCTGTCCTGGACTCATTCTAATGCTGCACTCCACAATTGGTATAATTGCTGGGCTTGCAGATCACTCCCCTCCTCATCAGTGATAGGCTTCACATGGTGTGTTTCTCCACTTCAAGGAAAAGACTTTCTTCAGCTTGGTGAATACCTTCACCAACAACAATCATATGTGACACCTCTTCTTAATCTTATGACATCTAACAATCCTAAAATGGACTGGTGTAACATTTTCTACATTAAACTATGAACATGATGTGACTTTTAAGTTATAAATGGTTGTTTAAGCTCCTTCGAGTCCAACACCTCCTCCAACTCTTACTTGGGCCCCTGGACCAGAGACCCTCAATATGAGGGTAAGAAGAATATCCTGCCTCAACAATTTAGGGTCTGGTCCCTGGCAGCAGGAAGCAGTTATGGAATGAGAATGACACCCCATTCCTTGGCAGCCATATTCTCCTAAAAGAAAAATAGGGGAACGAGACAGCTAATTCTTAGGTAGATCAATAAGATCAGGGCCCTTGAGGAGGAAGAAGGGACAAACACTTTTTCCTACATTGCTTTGTCTTAGTCACATAAGACGTTTTTTTTTTTTTTTTTTCCTTCTTCTTAAGATNTTTTTTTTTTTTTTTTTCCTTCTTCTTAAGATCTGAGTTGTTATGGTAACAATCTATTTTGCTTAAGACTAACTTTTTTAAACCCAAGGCTGATGATTACATAACAAAACAACTCATCTTGTTCAAGGGTATGTTTTTCCTTAAGCTCTGTACTAATGATTATATAATAACAATGTATCTTGCCTGAGGACATGTTTCTCCTTTCCTAACAAGAAACTTCTGACTAATCCTGTTATCAGAAGATGTATGTTGTGGGAATGGGTCTGGGAAGATCTTTCTATTCTTAGTAACCAATTGAAAAACTACATAAAGCCTTGATAAGACAAGTGAGTGGGGCACTCTCTGCCTGCTTTTGATATCTAGGTCAGAAGATTTCTCTAATCTTTTTTACTGTAATAAATATTTTACTGCACTAAGCTCTGAGTGACTGAAACTGCCTCTTTGGTGCCAAAGTAAAATTCTCTCCTTTAGAGATCAAGAATCTGACACCATTCACCATAAGCAATCATACCATTTGTGACTTTAATTAGGTGAAACTGTACTGTCAGATCACTTCCCACCAAGAAGTGGCAAGGTGCTTGCTTCAGAAAACTCAAAATCATGACCAAAGCAGCTTATGAAGAGAAAAATGACCCAGTGTGTTTTTCTGGCAAGTTTAATGCTGCAACCATCCAGATTCCACTGGGAAAAAAATACTTCCTTTGCCATCACTCCCCAATTTCCAGGTTCACAAAAATACATATTCTTGCAGTTTCAGAGCTGTATAAAGACACTTCTAGGACACATTGTTCCATTCCATGGGAAAAGATGTCATTGGAGAGTGTTCTCTGAGTGTTTACTACCAGAAAAGATGTTACTATGATTAAGTGAAATTGTACTGTCAGATTACATCCCAGAAAGAAGTGGCAAGCAGCTTATTGCATCGAGAAAACTCATAAACTTGTCCAAATTTGTTGTTGTAATGAAGAGCAAAATGAACCAGTGTGTTTTCCTGGCAGGGTTGAGGCTGCAACTATCCAGGTTTCACAGTGGGAAATTTCTTTTGCCATCAGGTCATCATTCCCAGGTTCAAAAAACATGTTTCCCTTCACTTTCAGAGCTGTGTAAAGACACTCCTAGGACACAATGTTATGTAAAGACATTCCTAGGACACAATGTTACTTACATTCCATCAGAAAAGAACTCAGAAGAGAGTGTTCTGTGAGTGTTGACAGCCATTCCTGTTGTTATCCCAATTAGGTAATACTGTGTATTCAGGTCACTATGCAGCAAGTAGTGGCAAGCAGCCTGTTTCTTTCAGAAAATTAAAAAACTAGACCAAACTTTTGGTTGTAATGAAGAGAAAAATGAACCACTGTTTTTCTGGCAAGTCAGTATTCTTGGGCTTCCCTTGTGGCTCAGCTGGTAAAGAATCTGCCTGCAATGTGGGAGACCTGGGTTCAATCCCTGGGTTGGGAAGATCCTCTGGAGAAGGGAAAGGCTACACACGCCAGTATTCTGGCCTGGAGAATTTTATGGACTACAGTCAATGGGGTCACAAAGAGTCAGACACAACTAAGTGTCTGACTTCACTTTCAAGGGTGCAACCATCTAGCATTAACTGGGGGAAAATAACTTCTTTTGCCATCAGACTCCAATTCCCAGATTCACAAAAGCATGTTTCCTGACTGTTTCAGAGTTGTGTAAAGACACACCTAGGACACACTGTACATTTCCATAAGAAAAGGTGTCAGGAGAGAGTGTTCGGTGAATGTTAACCATATCTGTTGTTACTCTAATGAGGTGAAAGTGTACCATGAGATGATTTCCCAGTAAGAACTGGCAAGCTGCCTGTTGCTTTCAGAAAATGAAAAAAACTTAACCAAATCTGTTGTAATGAAGAGAAAAATTAACCAATGTGCTTTTCTGGGAAGCTTAAGGCTGCAACCATCCAGCTTTCACAGTGGGAAAATACTTCTTTTTCCATCAGGCCCCAATCCTTAGGTTCACAAAAACATGTTTCCCTGCAGTTTCAGAGCTGTGTATAGAGACTCCTAGGACACAGTGTACCATTCCTTGAGAAAAGATGTTAGGGGAGAATGTTCTGTGAGTGTGGACTATAACGATTCTTACTCTGATTAAGTAAAACTGGACTGTCAGATGACTTCCCAAAAAGAAGTGCCAAGCAGCCTGTTGTATTCAGAAAACTCAAAATATTGACCAAATCTGTTGTTCTAATGAAGGGAAAAATAAACCAGTGTGTTTTCCTGGAAGGCTTGCCACTATCCAGGTTTTACAGTGGGAAAGTACTTCTTTTGCCTTAGGGCCCCAATTCCCAGGTTTCAAAAAACATATTTCCCCACAGTTTCAGAGCTGGTGTGAAAACACTCCTATGACACAGTATGACATTCTATCAGAAAAGAGATCGGGGGAGAGTGTTCTGTCAATGCTGACTGCCATACATGTTGTTATCCTGGTTAAGTGATACACTACTGTCATATGACTTCCCAGACAAAAGTGGCAAGCAGCCTGTTTCTTTCAGAAAACACAAAAAAATAAACCAAACCTGTTGTTGTAACGAAGAGAAAAATGAACCAGTGCGCTTTTCTGACAAGTTTAATGCTGCAACCATCCAGATTTCACAGGGGGAAAATACTTCTTTTGACATGAGGCCCCAACTACTCAGTTCACAAAAGCGTATTTCCTGGCTGTTTCAGAATTGTGTATAGGCACAATTAGGACACACTGTACAATTCCATGAGAAAAGATGTCAGGAGAGAGTGCTCTGTGAATGTTGATTGCCATACCTGTGTTACCTTAATTTGGTATAAATGTACTGTCAGATGACTTACCAGCAAGAATTGTCAAACTGCCTGTTGATTTCAGAAAACTAAAAATCTTTGCCAAAGATGTTGTAATGAAGACAAAAAATGAACCAGTTTGGTTTTTTGGCAAGCTTAAGGCTGCTAGTCTTCAGCTTTTACAGTGGGAAAATACATCTTTTTCCATCAGGTGCCAATTCCCAGGTTCATAAAAACATGTTTTCCTGCAGTTTCAGAGCTGTGCAAAGAGACTTCTAGGAAACGTTGTACCATTTCATGAGTAAAGATATAAGGGGAGAGTGTTCTGTGATTGTTGTCTACCATACCGGTTGTCACTCTGCTTCGGTAAAACTACTGTCTGATGACATCCCAGAAAAAAAAGTGACAAGCAGCCTGTTGCTTTCAGAAAATTCAATCTCTTGACCAAATCTGTTATTGTAATGAAGAGAAAAATGAACCAGTGTGTTTTCCTGGCAGGTCTGAGGCTTCAACTATTCACCTTTCACAATGGCAAAGTACTTCATTTGCCATCAGGCTTCAATTCCCAACTTCACAAAAATATGTTCCCCTGCAGTTTCAGAGCTGTGTAAAGATAGTCTTAGGTCACAATGTGACATTCCACTAGAAAATTGCTCATAGGAGAGTGTTCTGTGAGTGTTGACTGCCATTCCTGCTTTAACCCTGATTAGGTGAAACTGTACTGTCAGATGAGTTCTGACAGAGTGGCAAGCAGCCTGTTCCTTCCAAAATGTCAAAATGTATACCAAAGCTATTGTTATAATTAAGAGAACAATGAACCAGTGTGTGTTTTTCTGGCAAGCTTAAGGCTGAAATCATCCAGCTTTCATTGGGGAAAATACTTATTAGCCTTCAGGCCCCAGTTCCCAGGTTCACAAAAACGTTTCCTGGCTGTTTCAAAGTTATGTAAATAGACACCTAGGGCTCACTGTACCATTCTGAGAGAAAAGAAGTCAGGAGAGAGTGTTCTGTGAGTCTTGATTGCCATACCTGTTATTACCCTGATTGGGTGAAACTGTGCTGTCAGATGACTTCCCAGCTAGATGCGGCAAGCAGCATGTTGCTTCCAGAAAACTAAAAACTTGAACAAAGCAGTTGTTGTAATGAAGAGAAAAATGACCAGTGTGTTTTCTTGGCAGGTTTGAGGCTGCAACTATCCACACTTCACAGTGGGAAAGTACTTCATTTGTCATTAGGCTACAATTCGCAGGTTCAAAAAAAAATTTTTCCCCTGCAGTTTCAGAGCTGTGTAAAGACACTCCTAGCACACAATGTGACATTCCATCAGAAAAGAGATAAGAGATCAGGGGAGAGTGTTCTGTGAGTATTGACTGCCATTCTTGTTGTTACCCCGATTAGGTGAAACTATACAGTCAGATGACTTACCAACAAGAAGTGGCAAGCAGCCTGTTTCTCTCAGAAAACTCAAGAAATAGATCAAAGCTGTGGTGATAATGAAGGGAAAAATGAACCAGCATGTTTTCCTGGAAAATTTAAGGCTGCAATCATTCAGCTTTCACTGGGGGGAAATACTTGTTTTGCCACCAGGCTCCAATTCCCAGGTTCATGAAAACATGTTTTCTGGTTGTTTCAATGTAGTATAAAGACACATCCAGGACAGATTTTACAGAAGAAAAGATGTCAGGAGAGAATGCTGTGTGAATGTGAATTGCCATACCTGTTGTTACCCTGATTAGTTGAAAGTGTACTGTCTGATGACTTCCCAGCAAGAACTTTGCATGCCACCTGTTGCCTTCAGAGAACTCAAAAGCCCAGAGTTTAAAGAAAACAACTCATCACATAAAAAACATTCACATCACATCACAAACAACTCATTACATAACAAAACAACTCATCTTGCTCAAGGGTATGTTTGTCCTTAAACTCTGTACTAATGTTTATATAACAACAATATAGTCTGCTCTGCTCAAGGACATGTTTCTCCTTCTTAAGAACCTTTTGACTAATCCTGATGGTCATGGGGCACACAGAATTGCCAGGAGCCAAAGTTAAATCTTGATTATTTTCCCTTGCACTGCAAATGGGAGTGATGTGGAGTTCTAGCTCCAAGACCATCTCTCTTGGTTGTTTCCATATGGGGCCAGAGTCCTAAAAGCAAGTCCCTGTCATAGTTGTGCTTCCAAACTATATGGATGGAAGTGCTGCTAGCCAGCATGAGGTTTCTAAGAACACAGGTCAGGAATCCCAGATTGGAAGTACAGCTACCTTCTTCCTTTGGTAGTGCTAGCTCTTAGCGAACAAGGTAAAGCTCTCCAGTGGCTTCTGTCTCAACTCCCTAAATATTCCTTTTGTAGAATCTGTGGAAATAAACTGGAAGGATTGGCCGTAGCAGCTCAAGAACAAAAATCACTCTTGCCTCGCTGGCTGACCCTCCACCACCACTTTTGCTACACTCAGAAAGGACATATTGGTTATTGTCCATTCACTTATGACTCACTGTTTCTACCATGGTCAAGACTGTATTCAGGAATGTGCACAGGCACACAGAAGTCGGATGCTTCCCCTTCTAGTCCTAGTTTGGGAAACGTTCCAGAAAACTACTCTGTTACAATCCGGGTGGCATCAGAGGAAAAGGGCAAATCAAACGTCTTGGTGGTAAGAAACTAAAAGTCAACTTGGGATGCCATCAGATGCATCTCTGCCTTGCCTCGACGATAGAGCAAGGAGGGCTGAAGGGAACGAGTAAGGCTCCTGTGTCGGTAAGGGACAGACTAAGTCTGACCAGGGAAGGAAAGCTTGGTTGGAAAATCTGTCTCCACCCCTATCAAGAGCAGCAAGGGACGCCGCCAGTGGAAAAAAGCAAGGTCACTGGAAGCTGCTTTTTTCTCTTACAGATGGGAGCTACTCAAAGTTCCATACCCACACCCTTGGATTGTTTCCTGAAAAACTGGGTTAAGTTTGATCCCCAGAGTTTAAAGAGGACACGACTGACTTTCTTTTGCAAATCTACATAGCTTCAATATCCACTGGAGGGCAGCAAAACAATGGCCGGTTGAAGGGTCCCTTAATTACAATGCTGTTTTACAATTAAATCTGCTTTGTGGGAAGCAAGGGAAATGGGTATAAGTGCCATATGTGTTACTCTTTTTCTCTCTGTGAGACATGCCAGACTTATGTCCTATGGGTACAGAATTGGGTGTAAAGCCTTCGACTCTTTCCTGTCCTCTTACTCTGCCCTGTATCTGGGGCTCCCAACTGAGCAGGCTGAGGGTCAGAGCAGGCTGAGGGTCAAAGATTCCTGCAGGAATGGTTGCCTCAGACACGATAAAGGTTCAAACAACCCCAGTTCCAATATGGCTTCAGATTACTTTGGTTTCAATAGGAACTCAACAGTCAAAGTAAAGAAGACTCAGACAACCAAAACTAAGGGTAAAATACAAGGCAAGGAAGGGGATGAGACAGAAGATGAGACACAGAATGAGGATGAGAAAACAACAACAACAACAACAACAACAGCTTTCTCCAATCTATCCCTGGGAACGTATATGAAGGATAGCTAGGGAGGCTGTCCTCTCCCTTCTTCAGGAGGCCCCCACTGGGAAAAATAACCAACCCATAAAAATCCATAAGTCCTTTTCTCACCCAGAGGTACAACAGATAAAAAGAGATCTGGGAGATTATCTAGAGGATCCAAAAAGGAACATAGAAGCCTTTAAGGGACTAACTTTACTTTATGAACTTGCTTGGAGAGATGCAATGTATATCTTGGGACAGATGCTGATTCCTGACTCGAGTGCTCAAGTTTTGGGGGAAGCTGCTACTTTTGGAGATGAATGGCTTGAACGTGAGGCAAGGGGAAAGAACAAACATGAAATAGCTCTCCTCTGTATGGAAAGGAACAGGGCAGAGGAACAGCCCACATGGATGGGTCTGTTGATTTATGACAAAGGGGTGAAGGACTCACCAAGGGGAAGGACAGCCCCACAATAAACAGTGCTGGGAAAAGTGGACACCACATCCAAAGATGTACCCTGGATACTGTCTACATTGCACACAAAACTGACTAAAAACCCAGTGTTCCACATCAAGCCCTTCTGGGTCATCTGAAAACAGCAGTAATTTTGCATACAGGAAGCTTCTCCAAACTTCCGAATTTTCATCACTTTTTCCTCCTGACATCGCCTGGGTCATCAGGAAACCCAGCTCTCATCAATGTCGATGCTGCCCTGTGTTGTCCTGAAGCCAAAACGCCAGTGAGTCCCAAGAAGCCTAAGCTCCTCTCAGCAGAGATGCTGACCCAGGTGTCCCTGCTGAAGTTCTGTGGTGCCTGAGGAGACACAACTCCTCTCAGCTGCCCTGAACTGGGTCTGCAGGGAACACGCACATGCTGCGTGTCAGTGATGTGGGCTCAGTGCTACCCTGTAGTCAGTATGGAAAGTGCAAGCCATGCCTTCCTCACAGGTCACTGGATACAGTGTCCCCTGCTGGCAGAACTGCTGAATACATTAAACTGGAAATTCAAACTCAAATGAAGACAATATCCCATAACTTTTCTAAAAATAGGTAAAGAACAATGAATTGGGAACCATATGGAATGAAATAAACAGACACAATTTTTTTTCATAACTTACAGAAAATAAACTCAAAATAATTCACAAATTTTAAATGCAAAATTATTCAGAATTATAGAAGAAAACATAAAACAAAATTGACATGAGCTTGGGTTTGGTCATGTAGATCACAAGCTTTGTAGTTTTAACACAACACAAGAAAAGCAATCCAGAAAGAATAAACAAGGGATTCCATGGACTTGATAAAATCAAAGATTTCTACTATGTGAAAACTTCATTCAAAAAATCAAAAGACACAATACAACTGGGAAATATATTTGCAACCATATATCTAATTAAGATTTTGTCTCAACATATACAAAGAACTGTAACATAACCCTATTAAAATTAAGAAAGCTCTAAATGGATACCTGGTCAGAAAAGTTATACACTATACAAAACTATGAACTATGACCAGTACTGGAAAGCAGAGAAAAATGGTCCAGTTTGACTCTCTGAATCATGTATGAACCTGTCCTTCCTGGAAGCTTCAGAGAGGTGGAGAGGGAGGAAGGGGAAGAGGGCCAGTTAAGCTTTTACCTAACTAATGCTGACAATTCTCACCACTTTCATTCAACATGGTCTAGCAGCAAGAATACTGGAGTGGGTAGCCATTCCCTTCTCCAGGGGATCTTCCTGACCCAGGGATTGAACCCTGGTCTCCTGCATTGCAGGCAGATTCTTCACCATCTGAGCCACCAGGGAAGCCCTCCCTGATTTCAAAATATACTACAAATCTAGAATAATCAAGATGGTATGGTATGGGAACAAAAGATAAACACCCATGGGACAGAATTGAGAGCCCAGAAATAAGCACATGCATATATGGTCAATTCATCTATGACAAACGAGGTGAGACTGTTACTGAAATCATAACAGTCATGTGTCTGACACACAGTGGTGAGACCCATCAATACTAAAGTTAGAGTTTGGAACTGTTAGGTTGGCTTATTTTTCTTCCCCGGTTCTTATCTTGTCACAACAAAAATTTGGAGCAGTGGACCAAAAGGTGTAGAACAACAGACAAGCTACACCTCAGTTCAGCTTAAGCAGACAGATCTTTTATTAGTTTGACACTCCCAAAGGAGTCATCCTCATCCTTCTTATTGATCCTTGTTGGCTTTCTCCTTTTATACTTCTAGTCTCCTCCTTTTGGCTATGCCAGGGGCAAAGTAGAGCTTGCACCCATCACCAATCAATGAAAAGGGAATGCAAATGGGCGTATGCTCAATGCCAATTGACAATTATAAGTTATATAACAGCAAGTTGTGTTGCTTATGTCTTCCCATAATTCCATCTGTTATAATTAGATGCAGAATATTCACGAGCCCTTAATAGGCTCCTAATTGCCTAAATGCCTAAGGTTACTTGGGGAAGCCCCTGTGGTCATTTTGTATCCATTGTGTGCCTAGGGTATATGTGCAGGAGTTGAAAAGTCTCTGGTTATTTTGTAGCATATCTGTGAGCTCTCCTGGGTGTGTCCGGGATGGAGTTTAGAGATTGGCTTACACCCCTTTCAGCCAGGACTCCACTCATTGCTCATGTCTGAGACATTATTTTGCCGACTAAGATCCTTCTAGTCAAGGCTATGGTTTTTCCTGTGGTCATGTATGGATGTGAGAGTTGGACTGTGAAGAAGGCTGAGTGCTGAAGAATTGATGCTTTTGAACTGTGGTGTTGGAGAAGACTCTTGAGAATCCCTTGGACTGCAAGGAGATCCAACCAGTCCATTCTAAAGGAGATCAGCCCTGGAATTTCTTTGGAAGGAATGATGCTAAAGCTGAAACTCCAGTACTTTGGCCACCTCATGTGAAGAGTTGACTCATTGGAAAAGACTCTGATGCTGGGAGGGATTTGGGGCAGGAGGAGAAGGGAACAACAGAGGATGAGATGGCTGGATGGCATCACTGACTCGATGGATATGAGTCTGAGTGAACTCTGGGAGTTAGTGATGGACAGGGAGGCCTGGCGTGCTGCGATTCATGGGGTCGCAAAGAGTCGGACACGACTGTGTGACTGAATTGAACTGAACTGAACTTACTACCTAACAGAGAAGAGAAAGGTTTATTATAGATTCATACAAAGACATGGGTCACTCTTGCCTTAAGAACCCCAAAGTTACTATAAGCCCCACTCTGCTCCCTGGGCTCTCTACCTCATCTGCTAGCCCAAGGCTGGGTAAGCTGGAGAGCCTCCAGGAGAAGGCCTGAATCCACCTTTTACCTCACTCTTCACCTGATGGCAACCACACTAGCAACACTTGACTGCATCACTTCCCGAATGGTCCCTCATTGACAGTTATCAGCAGGCAGGACCCACTGTGGCACTGACCAATAGATGAGCAGGACAACTAACCATTGCTCACTGACAGTTAGTTGCTTGTGAGCAGAGCCCACTGAGTTACTAAGCAATGGCTGAGCAAGACCTGTTGCCTAGTAACAGGGTGCAGAGTAATGAGGCCCAGCAATGGCACTTGCTAAGGGCTGCACTCATTCTGCTCTGTTACAAGACTACACAGTGGGGGAAAAGAGAGCCTCTTCAGTGAATGGCATTAGGAAAACTGCATGGCTACATGCACAAGAATCACACTGGAATCTTTTGTCATACCATCTACAAAAGCAACCTCACAGTGAATCAAATACTTCAATGTAAGACCTGAAGCCATAAAACTCCTAGAAGAAAACATAGGCAGTACACTCTTTAGCATCAGTCTTAGCAATATTTTCTGGATCTGTACCCCCAAGCAAGGGGAACAAAAGCAGAACAAATCAATGGGACTCCATCCAACTGAAAAGCTTTTCAATGGCAAAGGAAACCACTCACAAAATGAAAATGCAGCCTACTAAACGTGAGGCAATATTTGCGAACAGTATATCTGAAAGGGGTTCATATCCAAAACAGAGGAAAAACTCACACAACTGAACTTCCAAAAGCCCAATTAGAAATTGGGACTAAACATTTTTCCAAAGAAAATGTACAGATGGCCAAGAGACACACGAAACTATCATCAGTATCACCTATCATCTGGGAAATGCACATCATAAGAACAATGAGGTTACCACCTCACACTGACAAAAAATGACTATCATCCAAAACACAATAAATAAAAAGCACTGGCGAGTATGTGAAGAACCCTCATGTACTTTGTTGGGAATGTTCATTTGTACAGCCACTGTGGAAAACCATATACAGGTCCTCAAGAAATTAAGACTAGAACTACCATGTGATATAGGAATTACCCTTGGGAGTATCTCTCTGATGAAACAAAACCAAAGGAATCAAAAAGATATAAACATCTCTATGTTCGTGGCATTTTTGTTGACAATAACCATGACATAGAAGCCACTAAAATGTCCATTGATTGACAAATCAGTAAAGAAGTTTTCATATATATACATACACACATACACACACAATGGTATATGATTAAGCCAGGAAAAATGATACCTTACAATAACACGAATGGGCCTAGAGGGTATTGTGTTAAGTGAGATATGAAAGAGAAAGATAAATATCTTGTGAAACAGTGTCAAACTTTATTTTTGGGGGCTCCAAAATCACTGCAGATGGTGATTGCAGCCATGAAATTAAAAGACGCTTACTCCTTGGAAGGAAAGTTATGACCAACCTAGACAGCATGTTAAAAAGCAGAGACATTACTTTGCCAACAAAGGTCTGTCTAGTCAAGGCTGTGGTTTTTCCAGTGGTCATGTATGGATGTGAGAGTTGGACTGTGAAGAAGCCTGAGCACCGAAGAATTGATGCTTTTGAACTGTGGTGTTGGAGAAGACTCTTGAGAGTCCTTTGGACTGCAAGGAGATCTAATCAGTCCATCCTAAAGGAGATCAGTCCTGGGTGTTCATTGGAAGGACTGATGCTGAAGCTAAAACTCCAAAATTTTGGCCACCTCATGCGAAGGGTTGACTCATTGGAAAAGACCCTGATGCTGGGAGGGATTGGAGGCAGGAGAGGAGAAGGGGACAACAGAGGATGAGATGGCTGGATGGCATCACTGACTCGATGGACATGAGTTTGGCTGAACTCCAGGAGTTTGTGATGGACAGGGAGGCCTGGCATGCTGCAATTCATGGGGTCACAAACAGTCAGACACGACTGAGTGACTGAACTGAACTGATATGTAGAAACTAGAAAATAAAACAAGTGAACAAACACATGACAGAAATGGACTCAGGTCCCAAGAACATGCTGATAGTTGTCAGAGGGGAGAGGGGTCGGGGCATGAGTATAAAGGGTGAGAAAGACTGAGGAGTACTGAATTCCAGTTCTAAAACAAATGTCATGGGTATGTAATATACAGACTAGGGAAAAGAGTCTATGATACTGTAATAACATTGTATGGTGATGAATGGTAACTATATGTATCTTGGTGATCATTTTGTAATGTATAGAAATATTAAATCACTATGTTGTATACCAGAAAATTAATATTGGGTTGGCCAAAAGCTTTGTTCATTTTTTCAGTAAGATGGCTTTAGTAGGGCTTGGGTGTCTTTAACTTCATTTGAAACAATTTTTTAAAATTGTATTTTGACAGCTGTCCTATCAGAATGCATCTTTGAAAAAAAAAACTCACTCTCTGACACAAATCACAGCAAGATCCTCTATGTCTCAATTCCTACAGTAATGGAAATAAAAACAAAACTAAACAAATAGGGCCTACTTAAATTTAAAAGCTTCTGTACAATGAAGGAAACTATAAGCAAGGGGGAAAGAACTCACAGAATGGGAGAAAATAAGAAGGAAAATAACTGACAAAGAATTAATCCAAAATGTACAAGCAGCTCATCCAGCTCAATGCCAGAAAAACAAACAATCCAATCAAAAAGTGGGCTGATCTAAATAGACATTTCTCCAAAGAAAACATCAGTTCAGTTCTGTTCAGTCTCTCGGTTGTGTCCGACTCTTGTGACCCCATGGACTGCAGCACGCCAGGTTTCCTGTCCACCACCAACTCCCAGAGTTCCTCAAACTCATGTCCTTCGAGTCAGTGATTCCATCCAACCATCTCATCCTGTGTTGTCCCCTTCTCCTCCTGCCTTCAATATTTCTGAGAATCAGAGTCTTTTGCAGTGAGTCAGTTCTTTGCATCTGATGGCCAAACTATTGGAGTTACACCTTCACCATCAGTCCTTCCTATGAATATTCAGGACTAATTTCCTTTAAGATTGATTGGTTGGACCTCCTTGCTGTCCAAGGGGCTCTCAAGAGTCTTTTCCAATACCAGAGTTCAAAAGCATCAATTCCTCAGTGCTCAATTTTGTTTATAGTCCAACTCTCACATCCATACACGACTACTGGAAAAACCATAGCTTTGACTAGATGGGCCTTTATTGCCAAAGAAGACATACAGATGGCTAATAAATACATGAAAAGATGCTCAACATTGCTCATTATTAGAGAAATGCAAATCAAAACTACAGTGGGGTATTATTTCACACTGGAAAGAAAGTCAGTTCAGTTCAGTCTCTCAGTTGTGTCTGACTCTTTGCAACCCCATGAACTGCAGCTCGCCAGGCTTTCCTGTCCATCACCAACTCTTGGAGGCTACTAAAACTCATGTCCATTGCATCGGTGGTGCCATCCAACCATCTCATCCTCTATCGTCCCCTTCTTCTGCCTTCATTCTTTCCCAGCATCAGGGTCTTTTCCAATGAGTTGGTTCTTTGCATCAGGTGGCCAAAGTTTTGGAGTTTCAGTTTCAGCATCAGTCCTTGCTATGAATATTCAGGACTGATTTCCTTTAGGATTGACTGGTTGGATCTCTTTGCTGTCCAAGTGACTCTAAAGAATCTTCTCCAACACTACAGTTCAAAAGCATCAATTCTTTGGTGCTCAGCTTTCTTTATAGTCCGACTCTCACATCCATACATGACTACTGGAAAAACCATAGTTTTGACTAGATGTACCTTTGTTGGCAAAGTAATGCCTCTGCTTTTTTTTTTTTTTGCCTCTGCTTTTTAATATGCTATCTAGGTTGGTCCTAACTTTTCTACCAGGGGGCAAGCGTCTTTTAATTTCATGGCTGCAATCATCATCTGCAGTGATTTGGAGCCCCCCAAAATAAAGTCTGTCACTGTTTCCATTGTTTCCCCATCTATTTGCCATGAAGTGATGAGACCGGATGCCATGATCTTAGTTTTATGAATGTTGAGTTGTAAGCCAACTTTTTCACTCTCCTCTTTCACTTTCATAAAGAGGCTCTTTAGTTCTTTGTTTTCTGCCATAAAGGTGGTGCACAACTGAGATGACATTATTGATATTTCTCCCGGCAATCTTGATTCCAGCTTTTGCTTCATCCAGCCTGGCATTTCCCATGATGTACTCTGCATATAAGTTAAATAAGCAGGGTGACAATACACAACCTTGACGTACCCTTTTCTTGATTTGGAACCAGTCTGTTGTTCCATGTCCAGTTCTAACTGTTGCTTCTTGACCTGCAAACAGATTTCTCAGGAGGCAGGTCAGGTGGTCTGGTATTCCCATCTCTTTAAGAATTTTCCACTGTTTGTTGTGATCCACACAGTCAAAGACTTTGGCATAGTCAATAAAGCAAAAATAGATGTTTTTCTGGAACTCTCTTGCTTTTTCAAAAGACTTTAATCAAAAAGTTTACAAACAATAAATGCTGGAGTGGGTATGGAGAAAAGGGAATCCTCTTACCCTGTTGATGGGAATGCAAACTGATACAATTACTATGGAGAACAGTAGGAGATTCCTTAAAAACTTGGAATAGAACTATCATATCACCCAGCAATTCCACTACTGGACATATACCCTAAGGAAGCCATAATTGAAAAAGACACACGTGCCCCAATGTTCATTGTGGCACTATTTACAATAGCTAGGACATGGAAGACATTTTGATGTCCATTAGCAGATAAATGGTGGAAAAGGAAATGGCAACCCACTCCAGTATTCTTGCCTGGAGAATCTCAGGGACAGGGGAGCCTGGTGGGGTGCCATCTATGGGGTTGCACAGAGTTGGACATGACTGAGGCAACTTAGCAGCAGTAGCAGCATATGAATGGATAAGGATGTTGTGGTACATACACACAACAGAATATTACTCAGCTATAAAAGGAATGCATTTGAGTAGGGAAAACCACTAGACCATTTAGGCATGACCTAAATCAAATCCCTTATGATTATACAGTGGAAGCGAGAAATAGATTTAAAGGCCTAGGTCTGATAACAGAGGGCTCGATGATCTATGGACAGAAGTTTGTGACATTGTACAGGAGACAGGGATCAAGACTATGCCCAAGAAACTGAAATGCAAAAAAAGCAAAATGGCTGTCTGAGGAGGCCTTACAAATAGTTGTGAAAAGAAGAGAAGCAAAAAGCAAAGGAGAAAAGGAAAGATATAAGCATCTGAATGCAGAGTTCCAAAGAATAGCAAGAAGAGATAAGAAAGCCTTCTTCCATGGTCAGTGCAAAGAAACAGAGGGAAAAAAATAGAGTGGGAAAGACTAGAGATCTCTTCAAGAACATTAGAGATACCAAGGGAACATTTCATGCAAAGATGGGCTCAATAAAGGACAGAAATGGTATGTGCCTAACAGAAGCAGAAGATATTGAGAAGAGGTGGCAAGAATACACAGAACTGTACAAAAATATCTTCATGATCCAGATAATCACGATGGTGTGACCACTCACCTAGAGCCAGACATCCTGGAATTCTAAGTCAAGTGGGCCTTAGGAAGTGTCACTACAAAAAAAGCTAGTGGAGGTGATGGAATTCCAGCTGAACTCTTTCAAATTCTAAAAGTTGATGCTGCGAAAGTGCTGCACTCAATATGCCAGCAAGTTTGGAAAACTCAGCAGTGGCCACAGGACTGGAAAAGGTCAGTTTTCATTCCAATCCCAAAGAAAGTCAATGCCAAAGAATGCTCAAACTACCGCACAATTGCACTCATCTCACATGCTAGTAAAGGAATGCTCAAAATTCTCCAAGCCAGGCTTCAGCAATACATGAACCGTGAACTCCCTGATGTTCAAGCTGGTTTTAGAAAAGGCAGAGGAACCAGAGATCAAATTGCCAACATCCACAGGATCATGGAAAAAGCAAGAGTTCCAGAAAAACATCTACTTCTGCTTTGTTGACTATGCCAAAGCCTTTGACTGTGTGGATCACAATAAACTGTGGAAAATTCTGAGAGAGATGGGAATATCAGACCACCTGACCTGCCTCTGGAGAAATCTGTATGCAGGTCAGGAAGCAACAGTTAGAACTGGACATGGAACAACAGACTGGTTCCAAATAGGAAAAAGAGTGCGTCAAGGCTGGATATTATCACCCTGCTTATTTAACTTATATGCAGAATACATCAGGAGAAACGCTGGATTGGAAGAAACACAAGCTGGAATCAAGATTGCTGGGAGAATTATCAGTAACCTCAGATATGCATCACCCTTATGGCAGAGAGTGAATAACTAAAGAGCCTCTTGATGGAAGTGAAAGAGGAGAGTGAAAAAGTTGGCTCAAAGCTCAACATTCAGAAAACTATGATCATGGTATCCAGTCCCATCAGTTCATGGAAAATAGATGGGGAAATGGTGGAAACAGTGGCAGACTTTTTTGGGGGCTCCAAAATTACTGCAGATGGTGATTGCAGCCATGAAATTAAAAGACACTTACTCCTTGGAAGGAAAGTTATGACCAACCTAGACAGCATATTAAAAAACAGAGACATTACTTTACCAACAAAGGTCCATCTAGTCCAGAGAAGGCAATGGCAACTCACTCCAGTACTCTCGCCTAGAATCTCCCATGGACGGAGGAGCCTGGTAGGCTAAAGTCCATGGGGTCGCAAAGAGTCGGACATGACTGAGAGATTTTACTTTCACACATTGGAGAAGGAAATGGCAACCGACTCCATTGTTCTTGCCTAGAGAATCCCAGGGATGGCAGATTCTGGTGGGCTGCTATCTGTGGGGTAGCACAGAGTTGGACATGACTGAAGCTACTTAGCAGCAGTAGTCCATCTAGTCAAGGCTATGTTTTTTCCAGTAGTCGTGTATGGATGTGTGAGTTCGACTATAAAGAAAGCTGAGCGCTGAAGAATTGTTGCTTCTGAACTGTTGTTTTGGAGAAGACTCTTGAGAGTCCCTTGGACTGCGAGGGAGATCCAACCAGTCCATCCTAAAGGAAATCAGTCCTGAATAGTCATTGGAAGGACTGATGCTAAAGGTGAAACTTCAGTACTCTGGCCACCTGATGCGAAGAGCTGACTCATTGGAAGAGATCCTGATGCTGGGAAAGATTGAAGGTGGGAGGAGAATGGGATGATAGCAGATGAGATGGTTGGATGGCATCACCGACTCAGTGTACATGAGTTTGAGTAAGCTCCAGGAATTGGTGATGAACAGGGAGGCCTGGTGTACTGCAGTCCATGGGGTTGCAAAGTATCTGAAACAACTGAGCTGAAGAAAACTGGACCTAATTAACCTCAAAGGCATTTGAGAAGCAATGGAAACCCAACAAAGACAACCCGCAGAATAGGAAAAATATCGGCAGACAAAGATACCTACAAGGGGTTTGTTTCCAATACACACAGTTTGTGCAGCTCCATCTAAAATACAAACAACCTCCCTGACCCCCTTAAAAACTGGGCTATGTAGAAAAGGATATTTTTTGGAGAAAGGTATACAGATTGCCATTAGGCACATGAAAAATGCTCAACATCCCTAATTATTAGAGAAATCCTGATTCAAAGTCTAAAGAGCTCTCACCACTCACTTGTTCAAAGGCTGTATGAAAACATCTCCAAAAAGAAATACCTGAGAGGATGTGGAGACAAGGGAACCCTCCTGCCCTGTGGTAGGGAAAGTACACTGCTACATCCACTAGAGAATGGAGAACAGTGTGGAACTTCCTTAAAAATATAAACATTGAAGTGCCTTAGGACCCAGAGACCCCCAAACTGGGCAATGACCCAGAGAAAACCAATAATTTGAAGACATGGTTACCCCTGCTATCGAGGCGGCACTAGGGAACATAGTGAAGACATGGAAAAAACCTAAGAGGAGCAGGACTGAAGAATGGAGAGAAGGTGGGGTACATATACACAATGCAATATTATTCAGCCCTAAATAGAAAGAAATGATGCCAGGTCCAGCCACAGGGAAGAGATTTGTGAGGATCATAACAGGTGAAGTAAGGGAGACAAGCATCATACGAGGGTCACTTATCCTGGAATCTATAAACAGATACACATGAACTTCTTTACCAAAGAGAAACATTTTCAGAGAATTACAAGAGAAACTTTTGGTTACCAAAAGAAGAAAGGTGTGGGGCAGGGAGAAATGAACTGGTTCAGACTAACATATGCACACTAGTATTGAGAAATAAGCCACAGAACCCCACTATATAGCACAAGAAACCTTACTCAACACTCTATAGCAAACTATTTGGAGAAAGAGGGTGAGAAAAATTTATGTCTCTATCTATAAGTAAACCAAGTTGCTGTAGATTAAAAATGAAAAAAAAAAAAAAAGGAAATACAGGTAAAAAATGCCCACAACCTTGTAGTTCACCTGTTCAGTCCAGTTAAAATTATAGGATAACAAACAAACAAACAAATGTTGAGTTTATCTCTCTTGGGCCATGGTGTCGTGGGCTGGTGTCACATCTCTGAAGCCTGAATAAGCTGGGGCCCCAGGGCTGGACTCTGGAGTGGCCGAAGGAGCTGGCAGCATGTTACTGGCCATGTGTGCCCAGATGGACCTGGAGTGGTTCTTGCCAGCTTCATGAGCCCCCAAACTCTGGGTGCAAGCAGGCTCTCCTTGAGGAAATCCAAGCCTACTGCACCCAAACATAGTGCAGTCTCTGGGCTGCAAGAGCTTTCAAGAGACCCTCGGCTGCCTGTGTCCCTAAGACTGGGGTTGTAACCACTGGCCACCTGTCTTAGGGTGGCCTCAGCTATGGATGATTGCACCTTTCCCAGTGTGGTTCTGCAGGAGTTAGGACGTATCCAAAGGATCGAGGGTAAGGGGGAAGAAGTAATGAGACACAAACCTTGGGTGCTTCTCCTGGTCCATTGCACTCTAATTGACAATCCACGCACAGGATTTTCCCTGAGGCTCCGCTTGCCTGAAGAACTCGAGTTGGGTTTGAAGAAATGCTGCCACCTTGTGGCCACATCCAGTAACAACAACTTTAAAACCAGTTTTCAAGGGCTCTTATTATTCAAGAGGCCTGAGGCTGTAAATGACACCTGCCCTTAAGGTCCCTGGGAAAAATCACCAGTAAAGAATTCAAAGCGAAGTGAAGTTGCTCAGTCTTATCCGACTCTTTGCGAACCCACGGACTGTAGCCTACCAGGATCCTCCATCCATGGGATTTTCCAGGCAAGACTACTGGAGTGGGTTGCCATTTCCTTCTCCAAAAGAATTCAAAGTGGGGCCCAATTTCAAGAAGCCAGTTTCAAGAGTTGCATTGTATTTAAGCTGCCTAAGTCCCAAAGCATCTGGAAACATACTCCACACGACTACCTCCTAAAACGAGGCCAATCAAAACCAGCACGAGGAATCATATTCCTTAGAAAGACCAGCATCAAAAAGATCTAGTGAAACAAAGTCCCTCAGAGGGTTTAGGGAAAAAGAAATTCTCACTCCCTCTTTGTTGGGATGTAAATAGGTACAGGAATTATGCAAAGCAGCATAGGGGTTTCTTAAACAACAACAAGTAAGCACAGGAGAACCTTCTGTGGAATGAAAATATCTTCTGCCATATTCAGTTCAGTTCAGTCGCTCAGTCGTGTCCGACTGTTTGCAGCCCCATGAATTGCAGCACGCCAGGCCTCTCTGTCCATCACCAACTCCTGGAGTTCACTCAGACTCACTTCCATCGAGTCAGTGATGCCATCCTGCCATCTCATCCTCTGTCGTTCCCTTCTCCTCCTGCCCTCAATCCCTCCCAGCATCAGAGTCTTTTCCAATGAGTCAGCTCTTCGCATGAGGTGGCCAAAGTACTGGAGTTTCACCTTTAGCATCATTCCTTCCAAAGAAATCCCAGGGCTGATCTCCTTCAGAACTGACTGCTTGGATCTCCTTGCAGTCCAAGGGACTCTCAAGAGTATTCTCCAACACCACAGTTCAAAAGCATCAATTCTTTGGTGCTCAGCCTTCTTCACAGTCCAACTCTCACATCCATACATGACCACTGGAAAAACCATAGCCTTGACTAGACGGACCTTAGTTGGCAAAGTAATGTCTCTGCTTTTGAATATGCTATCTAGGTTGGTCATAACTTTTCTTCCAAGGAGTAAGTGTCTTAATTTCATGGCTGCAGTCACCATCTGCAGTGATTTTGGAGCCCCCCAAAATAAAGTCTGACACTGTTTCCACCGTTTCCCCATCTATTTCTCATGAAATGATGGGACCGGATGCCATGATCTTCATTTTCTGAATGT
>SJYQ01010684.1:0-62599 GCA_006410935.1 Redunca redunca
ATTCTAGCAAATTATTAAAACCTGAGGAGGAATCTGCGGGACCCTCTGATTTATAGACGGCGGTCACAAGCACAGGAGACCACCTGGACGAGCAAGGGGCATCCTGGGCTGGGGGTGGCTGCTGGCACCTCCAGCCTGCGGTGACAGACCGAGCCTGCCGCCGCCGGCGGAGCTGGGGGAGGAAGGCCGCCGTGGAGGAGCCGTCCTCAGCCTAGGGGTCCAAGGACACGTGCGGGTAAACAGCGTCCGACTGAAGCTGAATTCTCAGATACCTGCTGCCGCCCAGGAAGGGCCTGGTGCTGTGTGAGAAGCGCCGCGACACTCCCCAGGCCCCAGCTCGTATGTTGGAATTGGGTCCAGGAGCCCAAAAGAAGCACCCGACATCTACCATTTCCTCATAGAAGTGACCTCTGCCCCAGCCCTCCCACTGACCCTCCTGGCACCAACCCTGGCACCAACCCTGGCCTCCCTACAGTCTCCCCATCGCAGGACGTGTCTCTTTTCGCCTCGCTGACTACTGAATCCCAGAACCTGGTGTCGCCACACAGTAGGGCCTCGATCCCAGAACCCGGTGTCGCCACACAGTAGGGCCTCGACCCCAGAACCCGGTGTCGCCACACAGTAGGGCCTCGACCCCAGAACCCGGTGTCGCCACACAGTAGGGCCTCAGGGAGTATTTGCTGAAAGCCTGAGTAGACAGATGATGACTCAGCTGCCAACATAGTCCATTATTAGTACCAACCAATGGTTTAAAACAAGTGAGTCACTCTATAATACACGTTAAACAGGCAAGATGACAGGCCACGTACGTAGCCCATACATGTGTGTGCGAATGCTTTGTAAATAAACGTACTTACTATCTAAAATGACTCCAACCAATGGGTCAGAGTTTTTATCTAAAATCTCCCAAAGAGCAAAGGGCTCCTCCGGAGTGTCAGGAAGAGTCCGGAATAGAATGCTGACTGTGTAGTCAGAGGGCAGTCCTTCTGGATGCAAGGATCTGAAAAATGGAAAGAGAACAGTGCATTTTATTGTAGCCTTCTTCAAGAAGCTATTTATTTGATTATAGAAGTAAATACACTTTCACTATTTGAAATGAAGAAATATCTTTTTCTTTATTAACACGTGAAGAAGCTGAGAAGAAGAAAATAAACATCACCATTAACCCCATTCGGAAGTGATCCTTCTTTTGGGGTCATGCATTTCCCTCCAGTCTTTAAAGAATGTCTCTAAGTCTTTGTCCAATTTATATGTTTGCCCCTTTCTTTTCTTAGCATCGTTTACTACATATTCATATTCCCTTAAATATTTTAAAGAGCATGATATTTAATATTTGGATAACCTTTGCTGGTTTGGCTAGTCCATAATTTATCTGATCAGTCACTTATTAAACAATTAAGTAGTTTCAAGTTTTAGTACTATAAATAATGCTTACAGTCTTTTTTGGGGGGTGGGGGGCTTTCTCCATGTCTCAGACAGTAAAGGATGCACCAGCAACGCAGGAGACCTGGGCTCCACCCCTGGGTGGGGAAGATCCCCTGCAGCGGGGCACGGCAGCCCCCGCCAGGATCCTGGCCTGGAGAACCCGTGGACGGAGGGGCCCCTCCTGCAGCCTCACCGCCGCACCTCTCAACAATCAGGTGGGTCGCTTACATACTTTAAAGATCTCCCCTCAAGCAGCAATGTAGCCTTTTAGATATACAGGAGACCCATAATATGTATTAATTAAATTAACAAATATTTGGTGGGTTAGGTGGGAATTTTGTGTGAATTAAAAAGTGAAAGTTTAGGGAGGTCAAGAGGGAGAGGACATATGTACACCAATGGCTGATTCATGTTGATGTTTGACAGAAAACCACAAAATTCTTATTAAAAATTTTAAAAGGTGAAAGTTTGATTTGCATACATTAAATATGTATGTATGTATTCATTCATTCAAAATTTGTTGAGTGTTACAAATTACCAGACATGGTAAAACACATTAAAGACACATCAGTGAATTGAACTTGCAAGGAACCCTTGTATGACATTTAAACTTGAGCAGGGTGAATTATACAGTATATTAGAAGGTAATAAGTGCCATCAAAAACAACAAGAGTAGCATAATGGGGATAAGAAATGCTAGAATGCATTATTTTGGAATTTTAATTAAAGTTATCAGCATTGGTTTTACTTTGAGATTCATTGAGAGGACTACTATTTGAGCAAAGGTTCATTGAGAAGGTTGGAGAAGGAAACAAGATCCACTCTGGTATTTTTGCCTGGAGGTTCCACGGACAGAGGAGCCCGGTGGGCTACAGTCCTCGGGCCACAAAGAGTCGGACACAGTGACTAAACAACAAAATTTCATTGAGAAGGTTACATCTGAAGAAAAACTCAGGAGATGAAGACAGCTGGCCAGTGCAGAGATACTGAAGTGGGCTGTGTTAGGTACTTTCTGAGCAAAGACTAAGAGACAAGAGGAGAAGTCAAAGAGGTAACCGCTCTCCAGATAGCGTAGGGCCCTTTGGCCACTCAAGAGCTCTGACGTCTACTCCGAGGGGAATGGGAGTCGCTGGCAGGTTCTGGAGTGGCACGATCTGATGTGAACATTTGCAAACCGCCACCCCCACTGCTGTTTGAAGAAGAGGCCCTGGGGAGGTGGGGCAGCCGGAGGAAGACGGGAGGCTGCAGCAATGAGGGCGGGGATAGGAGGTGGCGGCGGCTCGCGGCGGGGCGGTGGCAGCGCAGGAGGTGAGAAGCCACACGGGGGGCTCCTTGGCAGCCGGATGTGAGGCCTCAGAGGACGGGAGGAGTCCGCTTCTCTGCCTAAGAAACTCGTTAGAGGGAGTCGTCACTGAGACAGAAAAGGTTGTGGGCGAGGCTGGCTCTGGAGAGAGGAGCAGGGGTGTTGTCTAGCAGGCAACTGCGAGCGTGCTAACTCGCTCCAGTCGTGTCTGACTCTTTACCACCCTATGGACTGTAGCCCGCCAGGCTCCTCTGTCCATGGGACTCTCCAGGCAAGAACACTGGATGGGCTGCCATGCCCTCCTCCAGGGGATCTTCCCAACCCGGGGACTGAACCCACGTCTCTTGCGTCTCCTGCCTTGGCAGACAGGTTCTTTACCAGTAGCGCCACCTGGGAAGCAATGATTATATAGGTCTAGATTTGGGGAAGCAGGGACTTCCCTGGAGAAGGCGATGGCGCCCCACTCCAGTGCTCTTGCCTGGAAAATCCCACGGACGGAGGAGCCTGGCAGGCTGCAGTCCATGGGGTTGCGAAGAGTCGGACACGACTGAGCAACTTCCCTTTCACTTTTCACTTTCATGCACTGGAGAAGGAAATGGCAACCCACTCCAGTGTTCTTGCCTGGAGAATCCCAGGGACGGGAGCTGGGTGGGCTGCTGTCTGTGGGGTCGCACAGAGTTGGACACGACTGGAGCGACTCAGCAGCAGCAGCAGGGCCTTCCCTGGTGGTCTGGCGGCGAAGATTCCAAGCCCCCGCTGCAGCGGGTGTGGGCTCAGCACCTGCTCGGGGAACCAAGAGCCCACATGCTGCACAGTGTCGCCACAAAAGCTGGGGGCAAATGTGTAAATACCAACCCAGGAGTCCTCGGCATACAGTCGGCATTCGACACTATGACACCGAAAGATCGCCAGGCAATGGGAACAGACAGAAAGACGAGGAGGCCATACTCAAGTGCTGGTCCCCCAGCGTCAAGAGGCAGAGGGAGAGGAGCCGGCGCTGGAGACGGCGGTCTGCAGGGCAAACAGAAACTCAAGGAGCAGGAAGCCAGGAGGGGGCCGCGCTCAGCTCTGCCGGAGGCTGGGGACACACGGAGTGAGACGGGGGCTGGGAACCGACGGCTGGAGCTATGGCGTTAGCAAGGTGGAGGACAAGGACGCTGCGGACTGCATGAACAACCCAGCGGACCAGTAGACGACCGTCGAAACGGCCAGGCCTCCAGGAACGACTCTCCAATATCCATTTAACATTCATCCCTAGACCACGTAAAGTCCCAGGGACGGAGGAGCCTGGTGGGCGGCCATCTGTGGGGTCGCAGAGTCAGACACGACTGAAGCGACTTAGCAGCAGCAGACAATGTAAAAAGAGAAAGTCTGCTGAAAGGTAACGTTAGATGCTGGATTTATCTAAAATCCAATTCAACGAAGAATTCAACAAAGAATATTCTGGAAAATGCTAGAAAAGCAACTGCTCTATAAATTAGATGAATTTAATTTTTGAGTATCATTCCCCCCCCCACTTTTGCATGCACATATGCACACTGTATCAGAATATCAAAATATGTACATGAAAAATGTTTCATATTAAAATACTGAAGGTATTTTGAGACAAAAACAAATATTGATTTGGAATGTAAGGAAGCAGATGATGTCTTGAGAGATGACCCCTTAAAACAGGAATTCCTACTTCTGATGTGAGAGGTGGACTATAAAGAAAGCTGAGCACCGAAGAATTGATGCTTTTGAACTGTGGTGCTGGAGAAGACTCTCGAGAGTCCCTTGGACTGCAAGGAGATCCAGTCAGTCCATCCTAAAGGAGATCAACCCTGAATGTTCATTGGAAGGACTGATGCTGAAGCTCCAGTACTTTGGCCACCTGGTGGGAAGAGCCGACTCACTGGAAAAGACCCTGATGCTGGGAAAGATTGGGGGCAGGAGGAGAAGGGGGCGACAGAGGAAGAGGTGGCTGGATGGCTTCACCAACTCAACGGACATGAGTCTGAGCGAGCTCCGGGAGTTGGTGATGGACAGGGAGGCCTGGCGCGCTGCAGTCCGTGGGGTCACAGAGTCAGACACGGCTGAGCGACTGACCTGCACTGAAACTCAGGTGCGTCTGGCGTTTGCAGAGCTGCTGAAAATGGTCCTAGAACCCCCCACGCGCCGCAGGCTGTGCAGTGACGAGATAACGTGACCTTTACGCCGACCACACGGAGCTGCTCCCGTGACTTCTCAAGGCAGTGACTAGATAACGTGACCTTTACACCGACCACACAGAGCTGCTCTTGTGACTTCTCGAGGATAGAAACCCTCTGAATTCATGTCTCTAGAGCAAGTAAAGTGGTTCAGAGTGTGGGTTCCAGGGCCTGATGGCCAGGTGCAAATCCTGGCATGATCCTCAGCAAACTACATGATCTCACTCAGGTCACTTTAGTTTCACTACTTGTAAAGTCAAGATAATGAATGACTCTGCCTCATACAGTTCTTGGGAGGTTTGAGTGAGCTACCATATATAAGCGTTCACAACGATGCCTGGTACGTAGCCCCTGGAGAAGGCAGGGCAACCCACTCCAGTGTTCCTGCCTGGAGAATCCCCTGGACAGGGGAGCCTAGCGGGCTGCAGTCCATGGGGTCACAAAGAGTCGGACGCGGCCGTGTGATTGCCACTTTCACTGGTACACGGCAGTGCTACGCGAGCACTGACTATCCTTACATTTTTCTCAGATCAACAGATAGGAAAGTTCAACCAGCCTTACATTTGAGTCTGATGTTCTTAAAGAAATCTAAATATCATCTGCTCTATCCACCATGGAAAACTCTGCTGGGAATTATCATTGAAATTATGATTTCAAGTTGATTTCATTCACACAGTGAGACATAATAAACAATAACCGGCTTTAGTATCTTGCAGTGGAAACATACTTGGTTGGCTGGGAAACCAGGGCATCCTTATGAAGTTGATAGCAAGGATACACATTGAAGGTGCCAGGCTCCATAGAGACCCCTTTCACTGATGAAAACTCCTTTTCAACCAAACCAAACATTTCCATCATCTTAAATCCTTAAAAAGAGAGAGGGAATACATAGGCACATTAGGAATTTAAATTTCAAAATTAGTCTATTAAGGATTTAAAAAATCTGGGCCCCAAAAAGGAGTTAATTAATACGCTTCGTATTGGGAAATTCCTGATACTGCGTACCTGCAAGGTCAATGCCATCCTTATGCACCAGTGGGCAGGCTGGAAGACAAAGACAAAACCCTAATTTAGATATTTTCCAAACATATTCTTCCCTTGTCCTGAAAACAGGAAGCTAACATAATCTTTACGGAAGTCAAGGGCAGAGGGAATCCAAACCAGATGTGGCTACGGCTTGTTGTGGATTCCTGAGGACTGAATCTCTCTCACTTCTCCTGTTAAAACCAAAGTCCCAGCTCCCTTCTCATCTCCTGGGTCTGCTAACATCGATGCTGGTCACTTGAGAGCATGTATTGGGGTAAGTCTCCTTCCCAGGGTGTTACCCTGATGAGCAGACTTAACACATTTTTGAAAACTGTCTGCCACAGTCGTTTAAGAGAGTTTCTTTCAGATACAGATTCTCATCTTTTCAGAGAAAGTCGTTATCAACCTAAACTCTAGACCTGGGAGAGGAGGTTCACTTCCATACGCTCTAAACCACAGAACTACGTCTACAAAACAAACAGCTCTCCAAGTCCTTTTTTCCCTTCAGATCAGGATGGGACTCATTGTTTAACCAGGATAAATATCTCAGCCTTCAAGGAACGTAAGGGCGAATTCCAAAGAACTAACTTGCTGATGCGGTTTCGCAGACAAAAGTAATCAACTCATCTTCAATTTTCTTAAAGGCGTCAAAGTCATCCACAAAGAAGACGTGCCGGGCACTGGGCTTACTGCCGATGCTAACCAGCTCCGAGTAATCCGCATCAGCCACACCGACTGCAAAAATGCTGTAGCCTGTGGGGAAAANCTGTGAGTGCACAGTCAGAGCACAGCAAGGCCAGCAGTGCTACTGCCCGGAGCTGCTGCCGCCGCCGCCGAGTCCTGAACTGTGCCGACCCTTTTGCGACCCCATGGACCGCAGCCCGCCAGGCGCCTCAGTCCAGGGGATTTCCCAGGCAAGGAATACTGACGCGGTTTGCATTTCCTTCTCCAGGAAACTTCCCAACCCAGGACTGAACCCAGATCTTTGGATGGGCACACGGATTCTTTACCACTCGGCCACCGAGGAAACCTTGGCAGCTACTATTACTTATCTGTGTAAAGCCTACCTTCTGATTGCATCTCTCTGGCGATTTTGTTCACATCGTCTTGTGACCTTCCATCAGTTATCACCACGATGACCTTGGGGATGCCCCTTCTGGTCCCTGACTCTGCAGTAAACAAGCTGTCTCGGACATGCTTAATCGCTTTTCCTGAAACAAAGGAAGGCAGCTGTTCAGTTTCGTTCCCTTCCACTTTTGTGTTGTTGGACATGGAAGAGAAGCAACAAAGTTCCCTCATCAATGAAAAGTCTTTTTTAAAAAAATCTATATTAGTATGCTTCAAAAAACCATTTAAATAATTAGTAACAATTAATTACTTTGAGTTTTAGCTGGGCTTTTGGGGGTCTTACCTGTTTTTGTATTTCCCCCTTTGTATGAGATATGCTTAATTGCATCAAGAAGAGTCTCTTTGGTTTTGTAAGAGTTTAGTTTAAATTCTGTCCTGGGGTCATCAGTGAACTGAACCATGGCAACCTGAAGAGAGAAGGTGTGTTTACTTTCATGTATATCCAGCCTTCCCCTGGGCCAGACAGCATACACTAGAACATGATTATAATTATAGTCTTAACTTCTTCTTTAACCCAGCCCACAATTTCTTTGGTTTAAAATTTCACACAAGCTACAAACCAAATCTGAGGATACATTAACGAGCATTTTTTTCTCTGAGTGCTTTCAGGAAGTAGATTAAAGACCTTTCCCTAAAGCATGAAGGCCTTCTGCCATCTCACTTCACAGGCGGGAAGATGGCAGCCGAGGTCTTCTTCCGTGACACAGTTCAGGAATCGGGGTTGGATTCCTCACGAGGATTTTTCTTTATGAAACAAGCTTATGAAATAATTGCTACTATACCTTTTTACAGATCGAGAAACTGAGGAAAAGTCAAGTAACTTATCCAAGATTACTGGAGGGGCCACTGGCAGAACCAACAGTTGACATCAAGCAATTCAACTTCAAAATCTGCTCCTAATCACTACGATATAAACGCTTCCCAGGCGGCGCTAGGGATAAAGAGCCTCCCCGTCAACGCAGGACATGTAGGAGACGCGGGTTCGATCCCTGGGTCGGGAAGATCCCCTGGAGGAGGGCGTGGCACCGACTCCAGTGCTCTTGGGCTTCCCCGATGGCTCAGATGATAAAGAATCTGCCTGCAGTGGGGGAGACCCGGGATCGATCCCTGGGTCGGGAAAAGGGATCAGATGCTCACACCTCAGTTCGGAAGCCACCTCCTCAAAGAAGCCTTTGCCGATCTCTCAATTCAGAATAAACCAGTAAGTGTGAACCTCAGTTCACAAGCGCGTGTCCCGACCTTGTGAACGTGTGTCTGGATCTCACCCTCCTCCACTTCCCGCCATGCAGGGTGTGGGCTCCAGGAAATCAGGGACACTGTCACACCCGCAGTGACAGCGCTAACCGAATAAGCCCTCAACAAAGGTTCGTCAAAGCAATGAGTGAGGCCTCCCTGTTCTGCTTGTTCTACAGCCACCTGTGGCCATGACCTCTGTCCTTCAAGAGTTAAAGTCCTCGAGGGCAAGGAGAGCGCCGGGTGTTCCTGAGCAGAGACTCGCGTCTGCTCTCTCCCAGCGCACAGGAGACACACACGCTGACATGCCGTGCTAAGGGGCCTCGGTTTGCTGAGCTCACTCGCTTTTAAGGACAAGCATCGTGCCCAGCTCCGTCAGGCAGCAGTGAGCTGATTTTAAACTCAGACCTGTCCACTCTCTCATTTAGACTTGGATCAAATCAGTATAGTTCTTTACCCCTATTCCCTAACAAGTTGCTGTAATAATAGCCTGGAATAATAATTTAATGCATCGATGAGTTAGTGACCGACGTGTCAGCCTTACTTGGGTTCCCTCTGCGCCGATCTTGTTCAGAGCTCCGACAGTGCTGTACAGGAAGTTAATGACCTTATTGAAATTTTCATCACCAATGCTCCAGGATCCATCCACCATAAACACCAGGTCAGCTTTGGCAGCTTTACACACTGGAGACCAAGAATGAACAGTGAATCAGAGAAAAGGGAAGAACAGTCGTCATCAAGCCAAAAAAGCAGGTAACGGTTTCCCTCTGGTGACTAGAGCGCCTTCCAGAAGGAAAGGCACACAGCCATTCCAAATTCCTGCTCACTCGGTTTTCTGACCCTCACTGTTCTCCCGTACTCAAGTGTCCTGCTCATGACTAAGAAAGCTTCCATCAAACACGCCAAATTAAAGAGAAAAATAGAAACGTCAATCTCAGCCTCAAAGAATAGAAGTGAGAGAATGGAAAAATGTGGAACCAAATTGATTTAGTGACCGCGGCATCAGCAAACTGCCCAGTGCCTGCTGATTCAAGGGCAGCCCAGGCTCTCAGTCTGCACCCTGCCCTCTGCTTATCAAGTTAATAGCCTGAGAAGGATTTAGCTTCCAAGAGGAAGGCATGCCTCGCAATGAAAGCAGATTAACCTAAAACTTGATATGCGTTTGGACTGCAGCCATAAGCAAACTTTAGTTTCAGCCTTGCTTAAAAATTCTGTGCCCTTTGGACACCCCCTGATGTCAAGAAATGTATACTACTGCTAGCTCGGGAAACTTCTGTCAGTAGCAATACTGACATCAATCCTAACAAGCAAGAGACAGATTAGCAAAAACCGATTCCACTGAAAGCATTTTTTAAGTCTTGTATCGCACCCTGTTTCAGATTAGCTCTGCTTCTTTCCCCCTAATTAATACAGGTCATGGTGGCTGACTCTGTTTTGCGATGAAACAAACAATTTAATCTTTAATAATCTGAATCTTTTAATCTTGGGCCATTGGTACACAAATGTTCCGCAAGATAATGAACCTTTTGCTTTTCTTTAGAAAAAAATGGCTTGATTTTTATTGTATTAACTACAACTACAGTCCCTTAAAGCTAACTACAACTTAAACGGTAAAATAAACCATCTCCAAGTGAGTTAGTACTCCAGGGACAATAAGGATTTGGTGAGGTTGTTCTCCTGAGCTCCGCGATTTACAAAATTTTACATATTTATGGTTTGAATTTAAAGCCGAAAGGAATCACAAGATCCGCTCATTATAAGCGTGTAAAAGAAAACCTGGTGTTGTTTGCTAGGAAAGAGGAAACCCAGATTAGGTTTCACCTTCAAAATGAGAGCAAAATCTATCTGAAAATATACTCAAATTGAAAACTGTGCTTACTAAAACAAAAGAAAAAGAAGATACATAAAAATGCATGAAGGAACTATCTCTGGGATATGAAATTGTGCTTTTAATTTTCTTCTTTGTACTCTTTTCTATTTCTTAAAATGGATGTTTTATAAATACTCAGTATCACCTGAATAATAAACATTTATAGGTTTTTAAATTAAATACATTCAGGGCAAATAGAACCTAAAATGAATAACATGTTCAAGTTGCAAAAGTCCCATTGTCTAAAACCATCATGATGAAAACTACTAATCCAAGAACAGTGTTGCTACATTAGCAATCCTCACTCTCACGACCCTTCCAAATCATGTGTTTCCCATGAGCATTCATGAATATTGACCAAAGAATACTCATATTCTGCTATAAACAAAAATATTCTGACCTCGGAATCCTGTAATGTCCGTATCAGAACTCTCTAATAAACTCATCAGTTCGGATCTGTTTTAAGCTCCAATAGTGAAAATCAACATAGACAGTTAAACTAGAAAAAGCTAGATATGAAGATGGAAGGAGGAGGAGTCTGGCATCCCAAGTAGTCAGTCAGTCAGTTCAGTCACTCAGTCTTTACGACCCCATGAACTGCAGCCCACCAGGCCTCCCTGTCCATCACCAACTCCCAGAGTTCACTCAAACTCATATCCATCGAGTCAGTGAGGCCTTCCAGCCATCTCATCCTCTGTCGCCCCCTTCTCCTCCTGCTTTCCATCTTTCCCAGTATCAGCGTCTTTTCCAATGAGTCAGCTTTTAGCATCAGTCCTTCCAATGAATATTCAGGACTGATTTCCTTTAGGATGGACTGGATGAATCTCCTTGAAGTCCAAGGAATTCTCAAGAGTCTTCTCCAACACCGCAGTTCAAAAACATCAATTCTTTGGCACTCAGCTTTCTTTAGAGTCCAACTCTCACATCCATATGTGATCACTGGAAAAACCATAGCCTTGACCATCCCACGTAGAGCAAATGGCATGAGAAGATGCAGGAGAGCATACGGCACGCATGGGGAGCCTGTTAACTGATGCAGCATGGGAAACGATGCCCCGGCGTAGGCTGACCCCTGGAGAGTCTGCGTGGTGTGCTAGGAAGGGTGCTGAGCTTTATCTCTGTGAAGTGTCTTACTACATCTTTGTCTCCTTGACGCTTACACGTGTGCTCCAGCATCAGACGCCTCTGACCACGCTCCTGTCCTTTGCAGGATATTTGGTCTTGTCCAGAACATCAATAAGACATTAAGTCTACACCAACAGTTCTTGAAATTTGGTCCTATCCAATTTGGTCCATGCCAAATGACTCTGGACAGGACCAAATATCATGGATCTTTTGACATGAACCAAACATCTGCTAAACCTTTGTAAGGTGAGGACAGTCATTTTTCACTGTAACTCTGGTATGTAATAGCTACTCTAAAATGCGGGGCAGGGCGTCCCTGGTGACTCAGCGGTCAAGAACCCATCAGCTAACGCAGGAGGCGTGCGTTCAGTCCCTGGGCCGGGGAGAGCCCACTTGCCCCCGTGCACCACAGCTGGGCCTCTGTTCAGACCCCAGGGGCCACAGCCGCAGAGGCCCCGGTGCCTAGAGCCGGCGCTCACAGCAAGAGAAGCCCCACACCGCAGCTGGAGAGCAGAGCCCACTTCCCACAACCAGGGAAAAGCCCGCGCAGCCCGGAAGCCTGGCACAGCCGAATAAATAGGGTTATGGAAGGCTGACAACGATGGGCAGATCATCCAGACAGAAAGTTGATAAGGAAGCCAAACCTAAATGATACATTCGACCAGACAGACTCAACCGATATTTACAGGACATTCCATCCAAATGCAGCAGAACAGTCTCCTTCCTAGCGCATGTGGAACACCCTTCAGAATAGATCATGTCATAAATCAAGCCTTGGTAAATTTAAGAAAAGTGAAATCGTATCAGGCACCCTTCCCGACCACAATACTGTGGGTGGTGGTGGTTCAGTCCCTAAGGCGTGTCCAGCTCTTGCAACCCCATGGACTGTATCCTGCCAGGGTCCTCTGACCACAGGATTTTCCAGAAAGAACACTGGAGTGGGTTGCTGTTTCCTTCTCCAGGGGGTCTCCCCAACCCAGGGATTAGAATCCAACTACAGGAAAATGTAAATCAAATTCCTCCTCCTTCACAAGTAATTAAATTGCAGCAGCGTTAACTGTTCTCAGTTCTGGGCTACTGTGGTATAATCTACACTAACTCATTTCCTTGGCTGGTAATCACCTAGATAAACGCCTATTTCTCTCGCAATACTGAAAACAAGCAGAGAGCAGCAATCACAGATTGTTACGGCATCCCAAGCACTTGGCGTAAGCGCTTTGAGAATGAATAGTAGGGCTAATTAATGTTCGTTAATGGGATAAAGAAATAACCATCACTACTACACCTGGAAGTTCTTCAGAAAGTTACCTTAACAGCTCAAATAAGGGGTGAAGACAAACTTTTGTGATGAAGACAGAAAAACACAACCGGGAGCAGCATTTCTGCGGTGAGCTGGAACACTGCGACCCCATCTACAGAGTCACACCCCACCCAGCCACACAATCACACCCCACCCAGCCACACAATCACACCCCACCCAGCCACACAATCACACCCCACCCAGCCACACAATCACACCCACACAGCTACACAATCACACCCCACACAGCTACACAATTATAACCTACACAACTACACAATCACACCCCACACAGCTACACAATCACACCCTACACAACTACACAATCACACCCCACACAGCTACACAATCACAACCCACACAGCTACACAATTATAACCTACACCCCCAGGCTACACGACTACTCTTCCTTGGCAAACGTGTACCATTCTGCTATTTTCAGTGAAATAACTATGAAAGAATTCTGCTTGAAAATCTACTCTGTGTGTGCAGATTCTACTTTTAGATGGCTTTTTATCGGGCATATTTGACATATGACGCTGCAAAAATTTAAAGTGCACAATATATTAACTTGATTTATTTTATAATTTACATTTGTTTATATATAATTTACACTGTATATAAGGTATATTAATGTACATTTATATATTGTACTTTGGTTGATGTAGTAATATTTAGCACCCTTATCTCAGCAGATAATTATAGTACAATACTGTTGCCTACATTCTTTACACTGCACATTAGATCTCTATGTCTTACTTGCTACTCATTGCAAATCTGTTTCCCCAAGGGCCTGATATAAACACTTGTATTAAGGCGAAACTTTTATTAATACCTTGGTTTTTAAATGAAGAAACAAACAAATCCAACAGAAATCCAAAACCTAAAATCACGTCATGATTACGTTATGTTTTTTTACCTTCTTTTGCTGGTGGGATGGTTGGAGGGAACGTCGGTGGTTGAGTAGGAAGCGATTCTGAAAAGCAGAGAAAGAACATCAGTTAACCGTCTCATCTGTGAAAAGAGCGAAGTCTTGGAGTCATAACTCTTCGGGGGAGTCAGTGATTCTGACAGCTATCTTCTCTGAGAACTTAGTGAATTTAGGGCCCGCTGTAAATCAGCCAAAGCCCATGAAAGCTGGTTCCAACCATCTCCTCAACCTCAGATCGAAGGCTTGAAATGCCATTTTGCCACAGTCCAGTTCACCCAGCGGGAGTCGGCGCAGTCAACTGTCAGTTCAAAGTGGTTTCACCGCTGCTTTGAGGCGGGGCCCTCCAGCCTATTCCAGACGGGTTTCTGGCTGCCTCACCCATAGAGCAGCCCCCTTCTGCCTGAGGACGGACCATCAATCCAGGTCCAGTAGCACCTCCTCCCTTTTACCCTGCATTCTCAGGACGTGGGCCCCAAGAGAGCGACTCACCCTCGGCCGTGGCCAGACCGCGCCTGGGAAACTCAGCTCTGAGAACCAGACAGCAGGACACTGGGAGGCTGCAGCGCATCCTGACCAGTGTAGCCTGGGTGAGGAGGGCTGAGAAACGTGTCAAACGCAGAAGTGCGGCTTGGTTAAAGGCCATGGACGTAGTCACATAAGAGCTGTGACTTTCCTACCAGTTCACGTGGCAGAGCACCGGGAAGTTATGGCATCATTAAGTGGGGTAAACATCCTAATATTGTTTTTTTCATATTCTTTTTTTAAATTCTTATTTGACACTAAAGAAAACTTGAGAATATTATCTTTCTTATCCCAGTATGCTGCTGCTGCTGCTAAGTCGCTTCAGTCGTCTCCGACTCTGTGTGACCCCATAGACGGCAGCCCACCAGGCTCCCCCGTCCCTGGAATTCTCCAGGCAAGAACAACTGGAGTGGGTTGCCATTGCCTTCTCCAATTTATGAAAGTGAAAAGTGAAAGTGAAGTCGCTCAGTCGTGTCCGACTTTTAGCGACCCCAGGGACTGTAGCCTACCAGGCTCCTCTGCCCATGGGATCTTCCAGGCAAGAGTACTGGAGTGGGTTGCCATTGCCTTCTCCTATCCCAGTATAATACAAGGGAAAACTCTCAACTAATCAGGGGGATGTTTAGCCTCTGGAGACAGTAAGCGCCAAATAGCTGGAAGGATTTGAGCTCAGACAGACTGTTTGCTGTGAATGTTGTACCTTCACTGGCAGGAAGGATGGAAGAGATGAATTTTAAGGTCTCTTCCAATTCCAGGAACCAATAAACTAACATTATTGGAGTAAAGCAATTCAACATTTAAAGGGATGAGGTAACTGTGTATTACTGATACAGAAAAATGTTTGAGATTAGTTAGTTATTATAGGAAATGAAGCAGAATACAATGGTATGATCCCATTTGTGAAACAAAAAATTCTATTAACTGACTAAGACAGGTTTATCTATATATATCTGTGCAGCAATATATCTGACACACACACATGACTACATCCAGCAGGCAGGGTTTCTTGGAGGAGATCAAGCTGGTATAAATGAGTTTGGGGGGAAGAAAAAATGAGAAAGGGGGGGCATTCTCTGGTGGCCTCATGGGTAGGATTCGACGCTTTCACTCAAGAGGCCCAGCTTTGAGCCCTGGTCAGGAAACCGTATCATGTGCCACACAGCATGGCCAAAATACAAAAGAAAAGCAAAACGAAAGCGGGATGGCAAAAGCAGGGTGGCAAAAGCGGGAGGCGGCGACACGCTCTGCACCTTCTGCTGCGCTATTATAGACAGAGGAAATCACTTTGATATTTTAAAGGCAATTTTTTTTGGCAACTAAAAATTTTCACAAGTAAAAACATTTGAGACATTTCAGTATTAAAACTAGGATTGCAAAACATGTTTGAAAGCACTGTAAAATATTTCTAAAGCCTAAAATCTGTGGAAGCAGCTGGTTGTCTTTATAACTGTGCGTTTTCTTCAATGTGAAAAGCTGAGATGTATCGCAAGTTCAGTCAATAAATCTGAGGACCAAATCTATGAGTGCCATGGCAGCCAGATTAGTATGTTTGGTCAGAACATCTGGCCCGAGAACCTCTCAGGTAAGAAGAACCACAGTGAACGGCGAGTGTCTTTGTCCTCTGCGGGCACACAGACGGTCCCTGTCCTCCAGCCTGGGAGAAGCTGCCCAGAAGAGGGAACAGGCTTGGTCTGCATTTGCTCTGGGAGGCTGAGCTGGAGCCAGCGGGTGGAAGCCCTGCGATGACAGACGTCCCCACAGAAGGAAAACATTTCATCAAGCAGAGCTTTCCAAATGAATCCTGGACTGGTCGTTAACAGTGGTGAGGTTAAGGTTAAGGGAAGTTGAACTAGACCGGGGGCCCCAAACTCAAATATTTTTAGAGGTCAGGCACATAATGAATGGGAGCAAAGAACTCTGCCTAAACATTCAGGAATAACAAACTTCAGAGCGTGTACACTGTCCAAAGACGCGGAAGTTACTCGCTTTCCATGCGTTTAGCTGCAGGAGGATATGTGCGCCTGTGTTGTCAGAGCCTTCGAATTTTCGAGAATACTTTAAAACAAAAAATGGCCCAGAGAAAACATGTGTGATGGGAGCTCTAACCCCATGGCCGTGGTTTCTGACTTTCAGGAAGACAGCAAGAGGGACTTCCCTGGTGGGCCAAAGCTAGGCCCCCGGCGCCCACTGCAGGGGCACAAGCCCACCCCTCGTGGGGCGCTCAGGCCCTGCACACCACACGGTGTGGCCTAAAGATTCCTTATTTAAAGGGAAGAAGAGCGATACCAAAAATATTTGTTCAATAAAATAAAATGCAGTTGCAAAGTCCTCAGTGGGGTCTTTCCAGTGGATCTTTACCACCACCAAACTAAGCTAAGAAAGAAGGTATTTAATTTTATTGTAAGCAAACAGCAGCTCAGAGATGTTAAACTGCCCAAGGCAACAATGGAAAAAAGGACCCCAAACAAGCTTTTTAGACTTTAAATCTGAAGCCCTAACAGGCGCCTAATAATTTCAAAATTATATAATCCTCTACCCAAAAACCAAATTCTAATGAGCAATAAAACGCAAGAAAAGACTGCTACATTCTGCAACATGGATAAAACTCAAAAACACACACTGAGTGAGATACCAGACACAAAAGACTACCTGTTACATACTTCCATTTTTCCGAAATGTCTGGAAGAGACAGATGCATAAGAACAGAGAGTAGACTGCCTGGAGCTGCCTGCGGAGGAGGGCTCGCTGCAACGAGCCTGACCGGCCTCCAGGTGGTGGGGCGTCCCGACGCCGAGTTGCAGTGACGGCCGCACAGCTCTCGAAATGCACCGGAAATCAGCGACTTGCACACTTAGGGTGGATCTTAAGGAACGCAAATTATGCCTCAAAAATACCCACGTGATGCAAAATGTTGACCTCCAGCGTTATGAAATAAAGCCCTCGTGTTGGAAAGCGGATGATTCCACTAGCTACACTTTCACCGTCTGTGTTTGAAGACTGTATATTGATGGTGATTTTTTTTTGTATGTACAGAGAAACTGAAAGACCTATACAGCTGGGTAGCAGAACTTTCTAAACATCAGACACGTGATAGAGGGGCTTTCAAGAAAGCCCATCGTCGGCCACCTATTCGGACACCAATCTTTGAGGATTGCAAGTTTAAGTTCAAGACACTGAGTTGGGGACACACCGGTATCGCCTAGAATTCAGTACCATTCAAACCACTTCAAGGCTTATGGCCTCTAGGTCAGGAATCTTTGATTAAAAGTGTACCAAGCAGTTGCCACCTTCCTTGCCATTTAGAATACGTAGAAAGTGCTCTGTTTCCCTTTCACACCCTGCCTTTCCCTTGCGTGCATCAGGTTCCCTGCCAACTTGGAAAAGCCTCAGAGCCTCTTGAGGAGGCGAGGCCGGGTCGCCAGCTGGCGCGCCCTGGCCCCACTCCCACCCCCGAGGCTGGAGTGCTGGGCCATTGTTCCAGTGTCAGGACCCAGGCCTCACACTTGAGCTCACACTCCAGCACCACAGATGTTCCTAATGGAAGCCTCACAATAGGGGCCATTGTTTCAAGCACGTCGCCGGCCTGCGGCCTTACAGTCCCCTGTGACAGGAGGCAAAGATGGGGAAATCCAGAGACGCCGTCAGCTGGCCACAGGCAGTGAATTCCGGGGCTGGGTACAAAGAGCAGCGTTTGCAGCACAGATATTCCAGGTTACAATGGCTAAGCTTCTCATAGATGGAATAAGGTTTCTGAACCAAAACCATGCTTCTAAAATACCGTTTGTTCACGGATACAGGGCTCAAGAGAGAATGCCGTTCACTTACGTGTTTTCCCCGTTACGCTCACGCTGGGTCCCTCCATCTCCTGGAGCTTTGTGTAAACACTGATTTTATATTCTGAATCAGGCTGAAGTCCATAGAAGCAATGCCTGTTTGTCCCACCACCCAAAGTGGATTCTTGCTTTTGTGTATCTATAATCAAAACAAAACATATATGAACAAAACATACATAAATTAAAAAAAAAATAGATGATTTGCTTCTAAAATACTTAGTATGTAAGGCCTATTCAGATAACTCCAGAATGAATTAAACTTGTGTGAGTAATTGTATCTTTTTTTAAAGAATGAATATATCCACTGTTTTTCTTTAATAATTGAAAATTGAATTTTTATGTTCAGAAATGAGATTGACTAGTAAAAGGCTGTTGAGGACTTAACAGATAGAGAGTTGTCCCTGTTTATAATTATATGCGCACATCTGCACTGATCGTTTGGACAGGTGTGGAGGTGAATATATTATTTTTTAAAAATTAGGATTCCCAATGTGATTGGGAGCTTATTTTAGTACCAGGCTCTGTGTGTGCGGGCTAAGCGGCACGTCTGATGCTTTGCGACCCCATGGACTGCAGCCCCCCAGGCTCCTCCGTCCACGAGATTCTCCAGGCACGAATACTGGAGTGGGTTGCCATGGCCTCCTCTGGGGACCCTCCCAGGCCAGGGATCGAGCCGTGGCTCTTACGATGTCTCCCGCATGGTTCTTTACCTCTAGCGCCAGGAGGGGAGACCGCCAGGCCCCGTGCTTGGTGTTTCATGATAAAACACAACAAAGGCAACGATGGCCAACACTCACTCAGCGCTCACCATGTCCCAGGCACTGCTCCAAGGGTTTAACACGTACTAATTCATTTGATCCTTATAATTATCCCCAATTTAAAGACAAGAAACTGAAGACCAGAAAAATTAGTAGTTTACCCAAGTCCATACACTAAGTAGCTGAACTAAATTGTAAATTCCAAACTTAGAAGTCCAGTCTTAGAGGATGTTGCTTTAATTTCCATTAGTCCCTTGGACTGCAAGGAGATCCAACCAGTCCATTCTAAAGATCAGCCCTGGGATTTCTTTGGAAGGAATGATGCTAAAGCTGAAACTCCAGTACTTTGGCTACCTCATGTGACGAGTTGACTCATTGGAAAAGACTCTGATGCTGGGAGGGATTGGGGCCAGGAGGAGAAGGGGACGACTGAGAATGAGATGGCTGGATGGCATCACCAACTCGATGGACGTGAGTCTGGGTGAACTCTAGGAGTTGGTGATGGACAGGGAGGCCTGGTGTGCTGCGATTCATGGGGTCGCAAAGAGTCGGACACGACTGAGCGCCTGAACTGAACTGAACTGAACTGAGTATACCATGTACTGTGCTAACTCACTCAGTCGTGTCCAACTCTTTGCGACCCCATGGACTGCAGCATCAGGCCTCCCTGTCCATCACCAACTCCCGGAGCTTACTCAAACTCATATCTATTGACTCAGTGGTGCCATCCAACCATCTCATCCTCTGCCGTCCCCTTCTCCTCCCACCTTCAATCTTTCCCAGCATCAGGGTCTTTTCCAGTGAGTTAGTTCTTCACATCAGGTGGCCAAAGTATTGGAGGTCTAGCATCAGTCCTTCTAATGAGTATTCAGGACTGATTTCCTTTATTATTGACTGGTTGGATCTCCTTGCAGTCCAAGGGATTCTCAAGAGTCTTCTCCAACACCACAGTTCAAAAGCATCAATTCTTTGGCGCTCAGCCTTCTTCACAGCCCAACTCTCACATCCATACATGACCAATGGAAAAACCATAGCCTTGACTAGACGGACCTTAGTCGGCAAAGTAAAGTCTCTGCTTTTGAATATGCTATCTAGGTTGGTCATAACTTTCCTTCCAAGGAGTAAGCGTCTTTCAATTTCATGGCTCCAGTCAACATCTGCAGTGATTTTGGAGCCCCCCAAAATAAAGAGCTTCAAAAGTGAACTTTATAATATATGTTTAGTAATGTATTTCTTTGAAACAATATAGGTCTACCTCAATATTTTCTTTATTAGATATTATAGAAAATGATGAAATTGAAACTATTTAAGGTGTTTGTGAGATTTAAATAGCTGTGAAAGGAACTTAAGAGTAAGAAAATATTTGTAAACCCTGCCTTCTGCTTGGCTGATATCCAAGCTCAGCCTTGGCTTCCTGGGCTCAGAACCCTGTAACAGCAGCTTTATTTTGACCCTAACCACTCTGGAGCCTCCTGCAAGCTTCTGAGAGCCACCTGTAATACAAACGTTTCCCAAATCCTATGCATGGATCATCTTTACCTATCTCCACAAAAACTTGTGAGACTCTCCAGTAATTAATTCTAGAAATGTACTTTCTGTCATTTCTTCTATTTCTCATGAATACCATGCATGTTATAGACCCTTGACAACAGAGTACAAACAGGTTTCACTGCTGCATAACAAAACAAAGCCTGCGAATCATTGGAAAGCGGGAGCAAGCACTGTGAAATTAACAGGAAACGGAAGCAGGTTGCTCCCAAGGCTGCCGGAGCGGGGTACGCGCACGGGGGTGGGTCCACGTTGCTTTCCGCATGTGTGGCTCACAGCCTTGCCTTAAAGAAAAGCATTCAAACTGATCAAATGATGACTAATTTCCTTGCCCCCTTGTGCCAAAAGCCAGAAGTTAAATTTGTTTCTTGGAACGAGGGGAGCCTGTCACTGAGCCTCACTCTCATGAAGTCCTGCTAAACACATCCTCTGGGGGGCTGCCATGCCACCAGCTCGACCCCCGAGGGTCTCGGGAGGGGAGACTGAGACCTACAACAGGGAAGGCCCAGACCCAGCAACCTCAGCTGGAACCTGGTGATGCATGCTTTCCACTCTCTGGGTCTTGCAAATCCTGTGACCCCCAAACATGGTATCAGCGCTTCAAAAAGCTGAATCTTGGGAACAGGCTCGTTTCGTACGATCTTCTGCTTTGGGGTCTGGTCCCTAATAAGGTGGGCTCTCCACTATGCTGCAATTGTCTATTCCGGTTAATAGGTGGCAGAGAACTAGACATTTCAGCACCGAAAGACAGAAGACAAGGTGAGCATCTTTGAAACTTAAGAAAAAATCAAGCTAAAAGGAAATTTACCAAGTCAGTGGCATTAGGGAGGGAATAGAGTGTGAGGTGCGTACCTCCATCCGCCCGCAGGCGCCACGTCGATTCAGACTCAGCGGGGCAGAGCGGCGGGGCTCTGCAGCGGCTGGAGAACTGACGGGGGCGCTCCGGGCTCCGAGGCACTCAGAACCAGCCCAGAGCCTCGCAAACGCTGGTCTGTCCTAAAACACCAAAGCCTACCATTTACTTCGGAGAGTCTAATGCCCGACTCGAAAGCAGACTGGATTTCCCTCTCTAGAGAGGACTTGATCCTTCCGGTAATCTTTCTTTTTTCCTTCTTGGCTATGAAAAAACTGTCATAATATTTACACGAGTAGAGGACAGCTGTTGTTTTTGCCTGTCTAACATGTGATCTTTCTTTCGCTGAACCTGACGCTGGTCTTTGACTTGGGAAGGCCTGAGGAAGAACGCCCAGCTCTCCCCAGACACAGGCTGGGAAACAGCCAGGTCTCACTCGCCGTTCAGTCCATGCATATTCCATGAACTCAGTGACAGATTCAGGGGGATGCGACCCCAAACCAGGCCAACGTGACTCGAGGTCCTGGACTTCTGTGGGAATTACTGAGAGAGAAGAGCTTCCTTCTAACTAAGACGGTGAAGCTGAAGCTAGGAGGCTGTAGTCTGGACTTGACCGGGCCGGCTCTCCGTCTGGCTGAGAAGGAAGGCGGAGGGGAGAGAGCGGGGGATGCGGTCCGGCTTCCCCTCGGCGAGGGCATCTGAACCCCGCGGCTTCCACGTGCCTGAGGCAGACGCTGGGGGACGTCTCAGTGCACTAGGCATGGGTGACCTTCCCACCCGAGCCCCTGTTATTCGTGCCGTCTACCATTTACAAACAAAGCACGCGCACCTGAATGGCACAGCCTTGCTGCTTTAGTCACAAACTCCTTGGAGGTTCACAGGTATGACCGCAGGTGAGGTCCTCGAAAGAAGTCATCTGGGGAAAACGGAGGCTCAGAGGAGAACACTGACCAGCTGTCGGGTTAGAGCAGAAGCAAATCTACCGACTTCATCTCAGAAAAAGTGCATGAGATCAGACACGGGGGATTCAAAACACACACCCAGAGAGAGAGAGCCGCCCGTCAAACAGTGGGAGTCTGGCAGCGTGTGCCCGTGTGCCAAGTCGCTTCTGTCCTGTCTGCCTCTGTGCAGCCCCGTGGACTGCAGCCCGCCAGGCTCCTCTGTCCGTGGCACTCTCCAGGCAAGAACACTGGAGCGGGTTGCCATGCCCTCCTCCAGGGGGCCTTCCTGCCCAGGGACTAAACCTGCATCTCTTCCGGCTCCCGCATCGGCAGGCAGGCTCCTCACTACTAGCGCCACCTGGGAAGCCCAGGAGTTTGGCAGAGGCATTCAGAAATAAGCCAGCCTGGGGTAAGGCTCTTCTCTATCCTGCAGAGAAACTGGGTCCCGTTTCTCTCTAATTTCTCCTCTGGCTGAAGCGGAAGGACTGACACTTCTGCAGAGGCAGCGCGCGCAGCCAGCGGGAGGTGCTGCAGAGAGGAAACAGTGGAGCCCAGGGGCTCAGGCGCCCGTGGAAGACGGTACATCTGATCACACGTCCAACCGCAGCGATCAGGAATGGTGATCACATCGCTCTGCGAGATAAAGAAACTCAACCCAGTTCTTCCCCAGTGCAAAGTGGAAAGACTTCAAGGCACGGATTAGGAGGTGGGGATTAATCAACAAGGACCCTGTAGCACTCAACACTCTAAATAACCTACATGGGAAAAGAGTCCAAAGAACAGACTTAGGTATAACTTAATCAGTTGGCTGTACACCCAACACAAACATGACATTATAAATCAACTGTATTCCAGTATACAATAAAAATTAAACAAACCAAAGTGGAAAGACTATTCCCTACCCTAAACTGTATAAGTTAAAATATTTAAACATATCCCCCACATTAACTCCCCACCCCTGGCTACCAACTGCAATCTGTTGCTGCCTAGCTGGTTAATAATATGCAGCTGGACACCTGAGTGAATAAGATGTAGGCTAATCGGGCTCATAAACTGCTCAGCTATAACTGCTGATGAAAAATACACTGAACAACTCTTTTGTTCATTCTTGCTGAATTGAGACTGTTGAGGCTCAGCTGAAGAGGTTTTTGGAAGCCTGAAAATAATCCTGGCAAAATACAAATTAATTTAACTGGAAGATAAGAAGGAAGCGGGGACTCGTATTTCTAGCAAAACACTTGGCTTCAGCGAGAGCTTGTGTGTGTGTGTGCATGCGTGCATGCGTGTGCACACACTCAGTCGCTCGGTTGTGTCTGACTCTTTGCAGCTCCATGGACTGGAACCTGCCAGGCTCCTCTGTGCATGGGATTCTCCAGGCAGGAACACTGGAGTGGGCTGCCATTTCCTCCTCCAGGGGATCTTGCCAAGCCAGATACTGAACCCACATCTCCCGCGTCTCCAGAATTCGCAGGAGGATTCTTTAAACTGAGTCACCTGGGAGGTCCACCAGGAGCCTATTGAGGGTTTAAGTGACCAGATCAATGTTATCAGACACAGCAGTCACATTGTCTGATAAGAATCCCAGTGCTATTTGTAAAAGCATTTAATTAAAAAAAATACACTGATGGATTTCACTAATCTCTTAATAAAGAGTTTTGGAATCTTTATGTCAATCTGTATAAACATGATTTTCAATGAAAGCTAATGGCTATGTACAGGAGCCTCTGTCCCATTCCGTCAGCTTCTTAAACAGCGTCAGACATAAAAACGTTCAGGGGTAATTCGGATGTGTGATTCTTACAGCTACTATGTTGCTAAGGCTTAGCAAGTACCACCAAACGTGATAAATGTCAGCTGTTGTATATTCAAGTATGACTCAGCCAGTCTTAAAAAGATATATGAAACATAACTCCTCAAGAGTTTGTAGGTATTGTCACACAGTTGCATATCTTTCATCTAACTCCGCTTTAGTTCAGTTCAGTCGCTCAGTCGTGCCCGACTCTCTGCGACCCCACAGACTGCAGCACGCCAGGCCTCCCTGTCCATCACCAACTCCCGGAGTTCACTCAGACTCATGTCCATCGAGTCGGTGATGCCATCCAGCCATCTCATCCTCTGTTGTCCCCTTCTCCTCCTGCCCCCAATCCCTCCCAGCATCAGAGTCTTTTCCAAAGAGTCAGGTCTTCGCATCAGGGGGACAAAATATTGGAGTTTCAGCTTCAGCATCCGTCCTTCCAATGAATATTCAGGACTGACTTCTTTTAGGATTGACTGGTTGGGTCTCCTTGCAGTCCAAGGGACTCTCAAGAGTCTTCTCCAACACCATAGTTCAAAAGCATCAGTTCTTCGGCACTCAGCTTTCTTTACAGTCCAACTCTCACATCCATACATGACTACTGGAAAAACCATAGCTTTGACTATACAGACCTTTGTTGGCAAAGTAATGTCTCTGCTTCTTAATATGCTGTCTATGTTGGTCATAGCTTTTCTTCCAAGGAGTAAGTGTCTTTTAATTTCATGGCTGCAATCACCATCTGCAGTGATTTTGGAGCCCCAAAATATAAAGTCTTTCACTGTTTCCACTGTTTCCCCATGTATTTTCCATGAAGTGATGGGACCAGATGCCATGATCTTTGTTTTCTGAATGCTGAGTTTTAAGCTTTTTCACTCTCCTCTTTCACTTTCATCTAGAGTTTCTTTAGTTCTTCACTTTCTGCCATAAGGGTGGTGTCATCTGCATATCTGAGGTTATTGCTATTTCTCCCAGCAATCTTGATTCCAGTTTGTGCTTCCTCCAGCCCAGCATTTCTCACGATGTACTCTGCATATAAGTTAAATAAGCAGGATGACAATATACAGCCTTGACGTACTCCTTTTCCTATTTGGAACCAGTCTGTTGTTCCATGTCCAGTTCTGACTGTTGCTTCTTGACCTCCATACGGATTCCTCAGGAGTCAGGTAAGGTGGTCTGGTATTCCCATCTCTTGAAGAATTTTCCACAATTTGTTGTGATCCACACAGTCAAAGGCTTTGGCGTAGTCAATAAAGCAGAAGTAGATGGTTTTTTTTGGAACTCTCTTACTTTTTCAATAATCCAGTGGATGTTGGCAATTTGATCTCTGGTTCCTCTGCCTTTTCTAAATCCAGCTTGAACATCTGGAAGTTCATGGTTCATGTACTGTTGAACCCTTGCTTGGAGAATTACTTGGCTAGTGTATGAGATGAGTGCAATTGTGCGGTAGTTTGAGCATTCTTTGGCATTGCCTTTCTTTGGAACTGGAATGAAACCTGACCTTTTCAGTCCTGTGGCTACTGGCAAGTTTTCCAAATTTGCTGGCATACTGAGTGTGGCACTTTCACAGCATCATCTTTTAGGATCTGAAACAGCTCCACTGGGATTCCATCTTCTGCACCAGCTTTGTTCGTAGTGATGCTTCCTAAGGCCCACCTGACTTTGCATTCCAGGATGTCTGGCTCTGGGGGAGTGACAACTCCACCATGGTGATCTGGGTCATCAAGACCTTTTTGTACAGTTCTTCTGTGTATTCTTGCCACTTCTTAATATCTTCTGCTTCTGTTAGGTCCATACCATTTCTGTCCTTTATTGTGCCCATCTTTGTATGAAATGTTGGTATCTCTAATTTTCTTGATGAGATCTCTAGTCTTTCCCATTCTATTTTTTCCCTCTATTTCTTTGCATTGATTGCTGAGGAAGGCTTTCTTATCTCTCCTTGCTATTCTTTGGAACTCTGAATTCAGATGGGTATATCTTTCCTTTTTTCCTTTGCCTTTAGCGTCTCTTTTCACAGCTATTTGTAACGCCTCTTCAGACAGCCATCTTGCCTTTTTGCATCTCTTTTTCTTGGGGATGGTCTTGATCCCTGTCTCCTGCACAATGTCACGAATCTCTGTCCATAGTTCATCAGGCACTCTGTCTATCAGATCTAGGCCCTTAAATCTATTTCTCACTTCCACTGTATAATCATAAGAGATTTGATTCAGGTCATACCTGAATGGTCTAGTGGTTTTCCCTACTTTCATCAATTTAATTCTGAATTTGGTAATAAGGAGTTCATGATCTGAGCCACAGTCAGCTCCCGGTCTTGTTTTTGCTGACTGTATAGAGCTTCTCCATCTTTTGCTGCAAAGAATATAATCAATCTGATTTCTATGTTGACCATCTGGTGATGTCCATGTGTAGAGTCTCCTCTTGTGCTGTTGGAAGAGGGTGTTTGCTATGACCAGTACGTTCTCTTAGCAAAACTCTATTAGTCTTTGCCTGCTTCATTCTGTACTCCAAGGCCAGATTTGCCTGTTACTCCAGGTAGCTCTTGACTGCTTACTTCTGCATTCCAGTACCCTATAATGAAGAGGATATCTTTTTTGGATGTTGGTTTCTAGAAGGTCTTATAGGTCTTTGTAGAACTGTTCAACTTCAGCTTCTTCAGCGTTATTGGTCGGGGCATAGACAAATTACTGTGATATTGAATAGTTTGCCTTGGAAACAAACGGAGATCATTCTGCCATTTTTGAGATTTCATTCAAGTACTGCATCTCATGTAAACTCCAGGAGTTGGTGATGGACAGGGAGGCCTGGTGTGCTGCGGTCCATGAGGCCACAAAGAGTCGGACACGACTGAGCGACTGAACTGAACTGAACAGCATTTTAGACCCTTTTGTTGACTATGAGGGCTACTCCATTTCTCCTAAGGGATTCCTACCCACAGTCGTAGATATAATGGTCACCTGAGTTAAATTCACACATTCCAGTCCATCTTAGTTTGCTGATTCCTAGAATGTCGATGTTCACTCTTGCCATATCCTGTTTGACCACTTCCAGTTTGCCTTGATTCCTGGACCTGACATTCCAGGTTAAGCATCCCAGAAAATCACCACAAAATCCAAGTGATTTGTCCTGACTTTTCCTTATTCAGTGTTTATCGCAGATTAAAGCCACTCCCATATGCTTAGCCAAGGTCTGGCTTAAGGGGCCTTTACAGGATCACACGCAGGGAATCAAGGAGCCAGTGGCTTATTAGCACGCCTGCAGAGACAAAGCCTTGCCTAGCGTTGGCAGAAATCTCTTCTTGTGCTTCTAATATTCTATCTTGTATTTTCAGCTCATTTCCAGCACTCCACTAAACTCTCAATACTTTACTACACTATGCTTTCCACTTCCTGGATTAGATTAAAAGTGAGATTTCTGCATTTTAAATGGAGTTATAGCCAGGGATGTGTGCTACTAACTAAAGGCAAGTCCCATCCAGATCTGAAAAATTAGCCCTTTCTGCTTTTTTAAGTGAGGAAACCGTTTATCATTTATCCAGAAATAAAAAGCAGTAACAATCGCGAGGACTGCCCTGGTGTCCGGGGGATAGGAATCCACCCGCCAGCGCAGGGGACATGGGCTCGGTCCCTGGCCTGGGAAGAGTCCTCGGGCCGCGGGCTTCTGAGCCCATGAACCACGACTACCGCGCCCACCTGCGCCTCCGGAAGCCGGAGTGCCGAGTCGGTGCTTCAGGGGAGGAGCCGCCGCAGGAGGCCCACGCGCCGCACCCAGAGAGCGCCTCCACCCACAGCGCTAGAGGAGCCTGCAGCAGCGATGGCGGAATCAATCACTTTAAAATCAATGACCTTATCAGCAAAGTTGAAAGGTTAGAAAATGCCATCTGGAATTCTGTGATGTCGGCTCTGTCCCGCCCCCCAAACAACGAGACGATCTTTCCTACCAACAATACAAATCTGACCAAGGAAATTTTCATTATTTGATCCCATCTTCTGAATATTATCCATGCTGACAATAACAGAACAAGATTAACAGCTCCTGGAAACTCATTCTTGGGGAATCTGTCTTTTGTTATTGTTCTTGATACTTTTAGTGAAAATAAGCAGACATGTTAAGTGTTTCACCTTTGAAGCCAAATCCCAAACTGTAGCTGAACTTGAGAGCTGGGACGCTAAGGTACTGCCTTTGGACAGCACAGATACATCATTTCATCTCCTGAATGAGAGTTTGCTGCTCATCAATTATCCCCAAAAGTAAAAAATAAATCACTGAGAGAAACACTGAAGTAAACCTAGATCTCCATAGAGTAAAGACCAAGATACTAGCGCCATACAGGTTTAAGGCGTGTTACCAGTCTCGCCTAAGCAACTCCTTCCAACAGCAGCCACACTTCCCGGGTGTTTAATATGCCCAGAGCACTGCTGCAAACGTTTCACACAGATGATCTCAGCTCGGTCCTCACAGGTGCCCCAAGAGCCACACTGTGGCTCTGCCTGTTAGCCGGAATCGGGCAAACGGAGACTTGGAGAGCTTAAGTGAGTGGCTGACTGCGCCCTGCACGACTCGCGGCGCAGCGTGGCCCCCCCGGGCAGAATGCGCTTGTCCACAGTTCGCTGTGCGTCGCCCACGGTGGCTGGCACAGAGCACGCGAGTGCACGGCAGAAGCGTGGCTGGTGGGTCACACTCACCCTGGCGGGATTCCAGGACAATCCTGTAGGCGGTGGCGTGGCGCTGCACTTGCCAGCGGGCACACAAGCTGGTCGTCTGGGTCGCGTCTGCTTGAAGGTCGGTCACACCCAGAAACACTGCAGCGAGACAGAAACACGGCTGGGCCACTCTGCAGAGAACGCCACGATCACCCCGAGTCCGAAGTCGACTTCGGCAAAATCTGAATTCAAGGTCCCACAGCCAGCGGTACAAAACCCACTAAGTTACACAAAGGATAGCGATTTTATGACTTTAAAAAGCAGCTGCAGAGTGTGATGTATGATAAGGTCTGGAAAAAGGCAGTTGTGATGGATGGTGAAATTATGGGTGATTTTAAATCTTCACTCTTCATTAATCTATGCTTTCAAAATATTCCACAATTAATATATAATACTTTCATAACAAAAATGTTAAACACAATATGTACTCATCAACCACTGAAAGAAAGTCATGGTTTAAACAAAAGGGAGGAGCAAAGAGGACAAGAGAGAAATCCCTCAAACAGGAGCAGCTCACACTGGCTGCCCTCGAAACACGACCGGACGAGAAGGAACAAACTTCTGAAAATTTAAAAAGGAAAAATTTAACACAGAAAACAGAAAACGATTAAAAGTACACGCCTTCTTATTCAGCTTAGAATGAACACAGTTACATACAAAAGTTACTCACAGGGAGTCTATTTGGAGAAGCAGTAAAATACTGTTTCTCCAATTGAGGATAAGGATTCAGTGTTCACCACTTAGATCCAACCAGAAAAAGCAGAAAATTAATAATATTTACTTTTTCTAAGGACCTCTGCCTTCACCCACATCATTCATTCTCTTGTATGTCTCTTTCAGTCACTTCATAAAATTAAAAAGTAGCTTAAAATTATTTTTCAAGATGGTAAAATAATCTGGACTAGTAACAGTTTGCATCAGCAAAGGAAGACCGACTTCCTAAGGCAATGAAACAATCCTCTCCCCCCACAAAAAAAGGAAACCAATAATGACTTATATACCCACACTAAATTTTAAAAATACCGTGAATCAATGTATTTTCCATTTTACAGGGTTTTATTATTCTTGGGAGAAAGAGAGAAAGCAAGCCATCTAATGTTTACCTTAAGGATAGATGATGAAAAAATTCAATACTTTCATTATTTTAAAATACACTTGGAATACCCACATTTATTCAAGGAGAGAAGAGGGATGAAACAGAAGGCGGGGAGCAGAGAAAAGAGGACAGAGAGACGAGAGAGGGCGAGAAGATCAGGGCAGGAGACGGGCTCAGACGGGACGGGCACCTGAGGGAAGAGGAGGACCAACTCGGGGGCGATGAAGGTGGGCGATGAAGGTGGGCAACACACGGGGGCTCACGGGGCTGCTGAGGAAGGCTGCTGGGCGGCGAGGGGGCACAACTCACGGAAACACTGCAGGCTTCCCTGGGGGCTCAGAGGGTTAGGAAGCCGCCTGCAGCGCAGGAGGCCCGGGCTCCATCCCTGGGTTGGGAAGATGCCCCGGAGAAGCGAACGGCACCCACTCCAGCGGCCTGGCCTGCAGATGGACAGAGGAGCCTGGCGGGCTGCAGTCCGTGGGGTCGCAAAGAGTCGGACACGACTGAGCGACTGGACTGAACCGAGGCCCTATATAAAACACGGGTGGCCAGACAAAGGTGGCCTGGGGTTTGGTCCAATATATGCCTCATCCTTACAAAATCTCTTTCGTTGGAATACTTTTTTGATTAGCAACGAGAGTGAGAGATGACCCAAATTCACCACGCACAACGGTCACAGTGATAAAGGTGGTATGTTGTCTCTTCAGTCTTCCCAAACAGTCTTTAAGCAGGTCTTACTATTAATATTATATCTTCATTTGGGTTGAGAAAATGTGGGCTCAGAGAGATGAGAGGTTATTTGCTCAAGGCCTTAGCTAATTAGAAGATTTACGGTTTACACTTCTGATTATACCACGACTAACATCCTCAAGTGTGGGCCACGTGCTGTTGATATCACTTGGGGTAATTTCAGTCATCCGGCAGCCAAACCATTTTTATTTTGGTCATTTATGTATCACCTTTAATGTGTATTAAAGTGAAAGTCACTCGGTCATGTCCAACTCTTTGCAACCCCATGGAATACACGATCCATGGAATTCTCCAGGCCAGAATACTGGAGTGGGCAGCCTTTCCCTCCTCCAGGGGATCGTCCCGACCCAGGAATCAAACCGGGGTCTCCTACATTGCAGGCGGATTCTTTCCCAGCTGAGCCAGAAGGGAAGCCCAAGAATACTGGAGTGGGCAGCCTTTCCCTCCTCCAGGGGATCATGCCGACCCAGGAATTGAACCGGCGTCTCCTGCGTTGCAAGCAGATTCTTTACCAGTTGAGCCACCAGGGAAGCAACGTGTATTAAAAAGACTGGTTTTCTGTCGAGAGTTATTATGTGGTTTTTGAAAGCATTTAAGTAAAAACAAAAAGAAACTGTAAGTTGATTTAAAGAAATATATTAAACAGATGGTGTGAAAGCATAAGAAACAGCAGGAATATGGCGCATACGTGCCGGCGTCTGGAAAACTCTGTATTATGCCATGGGTGTCTGTGAGTGATGTGTGCCAAGGAGAAGTCCCAGATGGTGTGCAGACAGCATGCAACCCTTAAAAGACAGAGAAAGAAGTCTTTCGAGTGGTGCAAGTATCTTTAATGGATGGAGTGAGAGGGTGGAGAGGGGCAAAGGCTTTGACAAAAGGCAAGTTTCCCCTGCCTCAGCTCGGACTGGCTCTGACCGCATCAGGTTATATGGGCTGGATGGAAAATTTCACCTAATTTGAAAAATACCAACAAAGACTTTCCAGAAGGAAATCCCATCCGCCACCATCAAGTACGTTTGAACACCGGCTTCTGACATTCTGCCGGCCAACTAGGACTCGGACCCACAGCCTGAGTAGGGAGCACACCTTTCCTTCCAGGAGGCGCCTCCAGAAAGGGCAACACTGGAGAGGAGAGACAGCGACTGCTGAGCGCCGCAGGGCTCAAGTTACAGAGGAGAAACCCAGCAGAGAGCACGTGGGGCAGCGGCCAGGCTTACGTGTTCTCACCACGCCGGTCAGGGCGTCACTGAAGCCCGAGGCCTGGGACGCGAAAATTTTCACGTTGTAGTCCATTCCGCTGAGCAGGTTTGAGATGAGGATGGTGTTGATGTTAGGTCCCACGAACGTCTCCAGGGTTGGGCCAGCAACTAAAGGAGAAAGTGCATTTCAGTTACCAGAGAGCAGGGGAAACAGAGGCACTTCTGAGCTAGCCGCACTTGCCCCACGGAGCTTCAGCTGCCCAGGAGACACGCAGAGAGGGGCTCGAGTCCAGCCCCACGGCGCTCCAACACCTACCCACCTGCCTGACTCCCAGGCTAGGGCTCCTTCAAGGCGTCCAGTCCCTTCCTTAAACACAGTTCTTTCCCTAGAACTACCCAGAGAAGCTCGCCTCACCGGCCACCGTATTGTGAGGCCTTCGCAGTGGAGCCACCAGGATGCCACGGGCTCTGCGGCGCGTGAAACAACAGGGGTCATTTTGGGTTACCCCACCTCAGATGCCAGCTTTTCCCCAGAAGGCGTGAAGTTGCCCTAGCGGCCGTTTTGCCATGGACACTGCGCCACACCGCGCCACGTGAGGACAACCATGGACGCAGCCAGAGTGGGCCCCACAGCCCCTCTCTGCTGCTCAGGCCTCACAGACGACACTCCTCCTCCTGCGCCCTGACCATCTGCCTTCTTTGGGCTTTTGCATTTTCACCTCTGTTCCAACCCAGTGGAATCTTTGATTGATCAGGAAAAATATTCTGTGCCATGTCCTATACAAATTGAGACTCATAGTGTTTTTGAGGGTAGAAAGGTTTTTATCGACCCAAAGGATGACTTTTAAGTTTTCCTCAACCTGGTGAATTGTATACCTTGACAGAGTTTTCAGAAAGCTAGGATATGTGTCCTGTGGCTGACTCATGTCAGCGTATGGCAAAAACCACTACAATATTGTAATTATCCTCCAATTAAAATGAATAAATTAATAGCTTTTAAGAAGCTATGGCAAACCTACACACCACATGAAAAAGCAGAGATATCACTTTGCTGACGAAGGCCCTTCAAGTCAAAGCTACGGTTTCTCCAGTGGTCACGCACTGATGTGAGAGTTGGGCCATAAAGAAAGCTGAGCACCAAAAACCTGACACTTTCGAACTGAGGGCAGAAGGAGAAGGGGGAACAGAGGAAGAGATGGTTGGATGGCGTCATGAGCTCAATGGACATGAGTCTGAGCAAGCTCCAGGAGATAGCGAAGGACAGGGAAGCCTGGTGCGCTGCGATCCGTGGGGTCGCAAAGAGTCGGACACGATTTAGCGACTGACCAACAAAGACCTTAACACAGCCTCCAGGATGAGGACACTGAGAAGCTGGTAAACGGACTTTTTCTAACTAATCCGAGAAGTAAGAGGTAGAGGAAGAATTAGAAATTGGAGAGTCTAAAGCTTACATACCCATCAAGCCACAGAAGCCTCTTACCGCTACGGAGTCAAAGGCTGCTCTGGCTGGCTCCCTGTCTGGGGTGGGCAAAGGTCAACTGTAGACCAAGTAGTCATTCTGCTTATTAACATACCAGCTGTTTTTTAGGTGAGGTGGTAACTTCAACACATTTTTCTTTTTTTTTTTTTTTTTTTATGAAAGGGAAGAGACTCTTCCCATTTCTTAAAACCAATGAAGGAAAGTAAAAACAAAAATAACCTATCTTTAAAGATTATATTTTTAAAAAGCATGACTCACCACTGACAGGTTTGTAGACAATCCTATAGCCTTTCACTGGGGAAGACGGGGGCTCCCACGTGATACGCAGTCTGTTATACCATTCTTCCGAAACCCGCAAGTTCTGGGGGCCAGAGGGTGGCACTGGGCAGGAAGGAAAATGAGAAAAGTGGTTTCATGTGGTTTCCATCTCTACAACCTGCCTTTTGCTTAACAGAGTCTAATGTTCCTTCCCACAGCTTAAAAATACTTACAAGGGAAAATGCACTAAAGCAAACAGTGAGAAAACTTAGAGAACGTGTGGTGATGCTAAATATTAAATAATAGGAAATAACTGCTCTTGGGGTAAGACGCTTATCTGAAGATCAGCTGTTCATTCAGTGAGATTTGGGCTCCATTTTCCTCAGTTACTTTAAAGCAATACTGAAGTGAGTAGTGTCCATGAAAGCATTTCTATCACACATCCTCTGTTGCACCACCATATCCAGGATGATCAGATTAACAGTAGCGATAGCAATTCTTAGAGGGAAGACTCTTTTTTTTTGCTTTCATCCTCATATGAGGGGGTTCTGAACCATATCTGGTGGTTCACAGTAGAGACTCTGCCTGCAATACAGGAGACCCAGGTTCAGTCCCTGGGTTGGGAAGATTCCCCTGGAGTAGGTAATGGCAACACACTCCAGCATTCTTGTCTGGAGAATCCCATGGACAGAAGAGCCTGGCGGGCTACAGTCCACGGATCAAAAAGAGTCAGGCATGACTGAGCGACTAACACTTTCACACTTTCATATTGCCTATATTCTGTGAGATTTTAATCATCATTCATCAATTTTTTATCAAAACAGGAGAGCTATTTGCATGAAGGATCTTTGTAAACTATTATGCATGTTGATGGATGTTATCATTATTACTTTGTTGCTGACAGAATTTATTTGTGTTAACCACCACTTAAAATAAGTGGACCATTCAAAATTATTTCAAAGAACACCCTTTGAAATAACTTTATTGTATAGATGGTATTTCCATAGTAATAGCCTTTAAAAGTTTTTATTTGTTTGAGTACATATGTGTGTTCATCATGAAACCCTTTTATAAATTATGTGAATCAAACATTTAAACAAATTGTATACAGTTTTTAAAGGCTATTTTCCATTTACATTATGACAAAATGGTGGCTGTATTCCTCGTGTTGTACCAGACACCCTTAAGCCTGTTTTACATCCCAGTCTGTGCTGCGACAGGACGAAAACCAGAACAGGACAAACAGAAACCCAGGATGACACGAGAGAAGATGGGGAGGACTCTGCCGGGTGGTGAGAGAAGCCTGAGCGGGTGGGGCTGAACTGAGTCCAGAATGACAAGCAGCAGCCAGAAACGCAAACCTCCGGGAAGGGACGTTCAGTCTGGCAGCAGCGGCCCGTGTCAGTTTCTAAGGCCGAGCCAAGCTTTAGAAAGCCAGGGAAGGGCAGGGAAGGCGGGCTGGCTGGGGGCGACTCAGCAGGGTCCAGGTCACTTCGGCCTGAAGGGCGCTGCATGGGCCTCAGAGTTTACGCTGAGGGCCACAGGGAGCCATCAGCTGGCTTGGAACAGAGGGGAGACATGAGACCTCTAGATTTTCAAATGGAGAAGGAAACGGCAACCCACTCCAGTGTTCTTGCCTGGAGAATCCCAGGGACGGGGGAGCCTGGTGGGCTGCTGTCTCTGGGGTCGCACAGAGTCAGACACGACTGAAGTGACTTAGCAGCAGCAGCAGCAATTTTCGGAAGCTTCTCCACTGCTGTAAGGAGGGCAGAGCATCTGGGAACGAGGGCAGGAAGACGCGGGCATGCGCTCGGGTGACCGGGTGTGACGTGCTGGGTGAGCGGTTAGGTGAGGGGCGTGCAGGGGCCCAGAGGGGCCTCTGAGACACTCGAAGCACTGGGGGTGATCAGACGCTGGAGGAGGGGGGTGCAGCTGTGTTTCAAGCCTGAGGCTTTAGAGACAAGAGAACGGAACCCCAGAGCAGTGAAGAGATTTGCCCGAAGTCACACAGCTTGAGTGTGTGAAGACAGAATCCAGGCGGATCCTCTCTCTCCAAATCCCCTTTTCTCTTCTCCTTAGTGGAGGAGAGTTGCTTTACACTGCTGTGTCAGTCTGCTACACAGCAAAGTGGGCCGGCCGTGTGTGCACAGTCCACACACATCCCCGCTTCTCTGGATTTCTTCCCCACTGAGGCCACCATGGAGCTGGGCAGAGCCCCGAGCTCGGCAGCAGGTGCCCATCACCTGTGGTATACACGGCCGCGTGCACACGCCACTCCCGCCCTCCTGCGAATCCCACCGCTGCCTTCTCGCCCTGCTATCCATGCGTTTGTTCTCTCGAGGTCTGTGTCTCTACTCCTGCTTTTTAAATAAGGTCATCTATGGTTTTTCCTGTGGTCATGTATGGATGTGAGAGTTGGACTGTGAAGAAGGCTTAGCGCCGAAGAATTGATGCTTTTCAACTGTGGTGTTGGAGAAGACTCTTGAGAGTGCCTCGGACTGCAAGGAGATCCAACCAGTCCATTCTAAAGGAGATCAGCCCTGGGATTTCTTTGGAAGGAATGATGCTAAACCTGAAACTCCAGTACTTTGGCCACCTCGTGCGAAGAGTTGACTTATTGGAAAAGACTCTGATGCTGGGAGGGGTTGGGGGCAGGAGGAGAAGGGGACGACCCAGGATGAGATGGCTGGATGGCATCACGGACTCAATGGACGTGAGTCTGAGTGAATTCCAGGAGATGGTGATGGACAGGGAGGCCTGGCGTGCTGCGATTCATGGGGTCGCAAAGAGGCGGACACGACTGAGCGACTGAACTGAACTGAGCTGAACTGGTAGCTCAGAGGGTAACGAATCCACCCGCAATGCAGGGGACCCAGGTGAAGTCCCTGGGTGGGGAAGATCCCCTGGAGAAGGGAAAGGCTACCCACTCCAGGGCTCTCGCCTGGAGAATTCCATGGACAGAGGAGCCTGGCGGGCCACAGTCCGTGGGGTGGCAAGGAGTGGGACGCGCCTGAGGACTGACACTCCCAGACCCTTCCTCCTCTACGCTGCAGCCGCTGGGAGCATCAGAGGACAGCGAGCAGCCCCGGGGAGCTTCACTCACAGGTTTTTCCAGGGGCAGAGACACTGACCCCTTCGCCGTCATCATAGATGGGCGTCACCGTGACCTTGTACTCCGTCTCAGAGAGCAGATTCTTCAGAAGCAGACTGTTCTGGCTTCCAGGCACCATAATCTGAAGAGAAAAGCAAAGGACCATGGTCTTGGTCAGACTTGCATTGCGGCTGGTCTACTAAAAAGGAGGACTTAAGGCACTTTGAAATCATCAGAAGCAGGGAGATGTGCTTGAGGCTGATAAGGGGAAGGCATCCATGCGAAAGCACTTCTCCCTGCAGCCCCCTTCAGAGCAGCCCTCGGCTTCTAATCGCTAAAGCAGAGGCTTAAACGTGAAGCTCTTGAGCGCTCAGGAACAGCCTTCTCTCAACATCTTTTCAGCATTTGTAAAGCAGCCAGGAGAAAAAGCGATCATCTCTTTGGAAAGCAGGTGTTTATGGCTTGGGAGTGCTCACTCTATAACACAGCCTACCCAGCCTATCTGCTTCCACGTAAATATCCTCCTGAAAAGTCAGCCTTCCATTCCTCTCTGTTCAGAGATCATCTAACCCCAATATTTCAGGGTGGATGCTAGCCAAGAACACCACAACCACACGTTAAATCCCAGATTTCCGAGTCGAAAGATATTTACCAGTGACACTAAAAAAGGTTGCAGTTTCTTTTACTTCTGAAAGGGGATGTCTTCCTCAATCTGAAATCACCACTCCTCTGACTCTAATGTCTGCAAAAACTAAAATCCAGCGGTGGGGTGGACACCACCCACACATCAGTGCAACGTTCCACGTGGCCAGTCCTGCCATCCCTAAAAGGATATACGGACCAGAAAAGCCACATGTTCTTAATACTAAGGCCACAAAACTGTCTCCCCAGGCTTCAGCAGTTAGATGCTGGCACACTTCTGGGCTGTTTAAAAGACTTCATCACGGCTGGAAAAAAATGCTAGGATGTAAGAGCTGACCCAAACGAGTTTAAGGGAGTCACAAGACTGGGACAGCTGGAGATGGTTTTGGATTCAAGAGCCGGGTAAAATGCCAGCAGGAAAGGGCGTGCTGTCTGCTTCTGGATGAGGGAAGGAGCCTATAAATCATGGGATAAGCCCCAGAAAGCCTCGAGCTGAACTCAGAAGCAGCTGTTGCTGAGGTGTTGCTGAGCTCTAACAGCAGCGGGGTAGGGGTTAATATAAAAAGAGGGAGTCGGCATTAGGCGACCTGTACTACAGCAACATGACTTTGCTCCTCATATGGAACGAGACTGAACACCCAGGATGGTACCGACGCAGTCCTAGGAGGGAGATTTCACACAAGGAGCTCCGCTTGATTCTAGAAGGAGTCGGATAACCTGCATTAAGAAGATGTTAGAAAAGAATCGCAGTGGTCCTGTCTGGTCTTATCCATCCGTGTAGCTTCCTTTAAGGCACTTCTTTTCGATATAACCCTCTGGAGCCCGGAGCCTGGGCTTTGACCAAGCTGTGTGCCTACCTAACCACCCATGCTGATGTTCCTTATATAAGGGCACCTCTCAAACTGAGAAGCACATGGACTTGGGACCTATCAGTTTTAGCCTGTAGGGCACTGGAAGCGGTGGGGCCGTCCTGCAGGGCTCGTTTAACCTGCCGGGCAGCAGTTTCTGTTACTGCTCTAAGTATCTGAATGCAGTAACTCGCTTATTCCTCACCACAGCATTCTGAGGAAAGAAGTATCGTTACTCTCATTTTATAGATGAGGAAACTGAGACTCATACAGCTATTGGGTAAAAAACAGCCATGGGCTTCCCGGGTGGCTCAGTGGTAAAGACTCTGCCTGCAATGCAGGAGATGCAAGCTCCGTCCCTGGGTCAGGAAGACCCCTGGAGCAGGGCGTGGCACCCCACTCCAGTCTTCTTGCCTGGAGCATCCCAGGGACGGGGGAGCCTGGCGGGCTACAGTCCACAGCGCTGCAAAGAGTTGGACACCACTGAGCAACTGAACACCCGCACACAAAAAGGCCATACTAAAGTCCTGAATATCTGGTCTGAGCCCTTTTTAACCACTGCCCTCTGTTCCAGCTGACTGTACTATGGAAACCTCCTCATCCTCATGACACTCACTCCCGAGACTAAAACAGAAACCTTCTCTTGGGTATGCCAAGTTCCTTCTACTGGACCTCTGCTTGTTTGCACGAAGCAAGGTAAAGATGAGCACCCACTCAGAAGATCTAAACAGACATTTCTCCAAAAATGACACATGGATGGCCAAGAAGCACATAAAAAGACGCTCGACATCCCTCGTCACCAGAGAAACGCGAAGCAAAGCGACAGTTAGGCATCACCTCACGCTGCCGGTCAGAATGGACGTCATCATAAACCTATAACAATAAACGCTGGAGAGGGTGCAGAGCAAAGGGGACGCTTCTGCACTGCTGATGGGATGTAAATTTGTGCAGCAGCTATGGAGAACCGGAGAAGGCAATGGCACCCCACTCCAGTACTCTTGCCTGGAACATCCCATGGACGGAGGAGCCTGGTAGGCTACAGTCCATGGGGTCGCTGAGGTGACTTCATTTTCACTTTTCACTTTCTTGCATTGGAGAAGGAAATGGCAACCCACTCCAGTGTTCTTGCCTGGAGAATCCCAGGGACGGGGGAGCCTGGTGGGCTGCCGTCTGTGGGGTCGCACAGAGTTGGACACGACTGACGAGACTTAGCAGCAGCAGCAGTATGGAGAACAGTCTGGAGCTTCCTTAACAAACTAAAACAGAACTACCATATGACCCAGCAGTCCTACTCCTGAGCACATACCCGGAGACAGCCACAACTGGAAAAGATGCCTGTAGCCCAGTGCTCACCGCAGCACGATTTACAGCAGCCAGGACATGGAGCAGCCTGATGTCCCCTGAGAGAGGAACGGACCACGGAGATGCGGCACATATACGTGAAGGAATGTTACCCAGACATAAAAATAACACCATTTGCAACAACATGCATGGACCTGGAGATTATCCATCATACTGAGTGAAGTCAGTCAGAGAAAGACAAGTATCATGTGATATCACTCATATATGGAATCTAATTTTAAAAAATGATACATATTACCTTATTTACAAACCAAAAAGGCACACGGATTTTGGAAACAAACATAGTTACCAAGAGGGAAACGTGGAGGGGAGGACAATTAGGAGCTTGAGCTTCACACACACACACACACTGCCGTGTATAAAGCAGATGACCCGCAGGGCCCGACAGTACAGCGCGGGGACCGTCACTTGCAGTCTGTGATAACCAGATGGGAAGAGCCTGAAGAGGAGCGGGTGTGTGTCCACGTGTGACCAAACCCCTTTGCTGTACGCTGAAACTGACACAACACTGTAAGTCAACCATACTCCAGCCAGACTGTTCTAAAGAGATGGGCACCCACTAAAAAAGATGCTGCAGGTCTCAGCAGATGACAGTTTTGTTTATGAAACGATTCTGTAAATGATACTCATGGTTAAGTGAGACGCAGATCTAACCAGTAAACGTCACGTTTTTAGTTTTTCAAATATGCTACTCCATGTCTAGCTCCATTATTGCTCAAAGCTCTTCAGAACTGGATCTCCTCCAGCAAGCGGTTCCCACAGTAGACAGAGGATTCCCCGTGTCTCATTTTGCCGCTGTCTTAGAAAGTTCTGTTTCTATAAAGTGATTCTCATGCTTTCTATGGTGAAGGATTAGGTGGGGTTGGTTCTGTTGTTTTAATCCCAATCCCTGAAGATCAGTTTTCTTATAAAATATAATAAAACAAAATTGCTAAAACATATGATCATATTCTTGAATATTCCAGCAATGTCAAATTGCTATAAATGTTTCTAAAAGCTTAATGTTAATATCAAGCTTATCTTGTAGGAGACTGATCTACATTCTGACCATCCCTGCTCTAGAATATTTCCTGCAACTTAAAATTCAGTACACAGTTTTAGATTTTTTGTGTGGGATCCAGAACAGTCTGGAATCCTGGTCAGCCTTTCACAAATAGACATGTGAGACCTCCCTCCACTGCCAACAAAACTCAGGGCAAGGTCACTGCCACGGCTCCATTTCTGGGCAGAGCTGAAAGTCAGTCTTTATGAAATATTTGACAGGGAATTTTATTTTCTGAGGGTTTAAAAGCTTTTTATTGGGAATATTTGGTAGATTTGATTATGCTTAGAAAATATAGAAATATTTCACTTAACCTCAATTGGAAAAGTAAATTTAATTCCCCTTGTTTCATATATATTAAAGCTTGAATTTGGTTTACCATATATCTATACTATTCTCCAACTTCGGTACTTTATCTTGTTACTTCCTTGGATAAACTTAATAAGATTTTATAGCTAAAGAAAATTTGGAAAGATGGTAAAAGGCATTTCTCTTATCCGGACACATTTCCTTTCCCACATCTGTAACGCGTTTAAGCCCTCTGTCTGTCCCTGTCAGCCTCATTATTTTAACCATTCGTCTGGCTGGACTTGCTCACCTAACGTGGACAGTCTCACAGACGCAGAGACAGGCCTTGTGGTTGTCAGGGGCGGGGGTTGAGGTGGGGGTCGAGCTGAGGCTGGAGTTAGCCGACGCAAGCTGTTATATACAGGATGGATAAACAAGGCCCCTCTGTTCAGCACAGGGGTGATAAACCATAACGAAAAAGAGAGAGAGAGAGAGAGAGAGAGAGAGTATGTGTGTGTGTGCGACTGAATCACTGCGGCTGAGCAAAAACTAACACAACACTGTAAAGCAATCATACTTTAAAAATCAAAGAAAAGGAAATATTTAAGATATTCATTTGGTGTGTGAGGGCTATTAGTAATATAGTCAAGTGCCTGACATGCTTTGTTTTATAGTCTAAATGCACACACTTTCTGTCTCCAATAATATATTACATTTATATAGCAGTAATGATTCGTAAAACACAGATATAAATTCTCAGTTACTCCCCAGCAGAGTCCCAGAAAATGTGTCTGTAAATTAAGAGTGCACAAATCCAATTTCACTGGAATTCACCAAAGGGTCTTGACAGTTAAAAAATTCTAAAATACTTTCTCTTGCATAGCAAACATACTTCTGCACAGTAAATAATTACCATCAAATTTTATCAATATTTTTCATTTTTATTACACGTTTGTTTAACTGGGGCACATACGTGTTGAAGGCTTTTGATCTTTTTTTCCTTCATCTAGGTGTCCAAGTGTTTCTAAATAAACAGCGTGAAATGAGAGAAACTAGCAACGGGAAAACCATCTAGAGACGATCCAGATTAAATATTATTATTATTTTACCTTGTATGGCTCACAAGTGCATGCCCAAGATTAAACTGTGACTCACTCCAAATTAGTGGAAATATTGAGCAAGAAGCTTAATGTGTTTCTTGGAAAGAGTAGAAACAAAAACCAGAAAACAAAGCTCTCACTCTGGGGAGTTTTTTTGGGTTTCATTTTAGGAACGAGATTAAAATACGAGGACAATAACAGGAAAAAACGAAGCATCCAAATTGTATCTTCAGTCGTCATGGTTACGCACAATTTTAACTTTTTGGTATGTTCTAATCATGGATCATTTGAAATCTGTAATCTGAGTAAATTTATAACTCAACCTGTTTTATTCAAGTGTCCATTAACTTTCCAAAACTGCTCCCAGACCAATCCCATGGACCTTCTTTCTGGTCATTCACAGTGGACATGGTTATCGCCCACTGTGTTATCACTGTGTATTATGGCAATTCACCCATCACCCCGAAATTAAGTACTTTCCTGAAAGAATCTGGAGCTCAAACAATTGTTTATGTACCATAAAAATACAATAATTTGCCATCAAAGGCTTTATAAGTGAGGAAGAGAGAGAAAGGATAATAATGTTACTCATGGTTTTAAGACAGGCTCAAGGATATAGTTTACAACACAAGGAATGTAGCCAATATTTTGTACTAACTAAATGGAAAGTAACCTTTAAAAATTATATGATTTTTTTAATTTTAGAAATGAAAACACTTCATTTCTTAATTTAAAAAGAGGGTTCCCAGGTTTTCAACAGAGAAAAAAAAAATAGAGATGAAACAAAGAAAACACACAGAAATCTAAATCCCTCAGGAAAACACTCATGATTAAGAACACATTAGAAACGACTAGAAATCTGCTCAGAGTCATGTCAGGGAAAAATACAACTAATTGTTAACGGAGGCATTTTATTAGGGACACTACAACTGAAGAGCTTTGAGTTATGTTTTGCTGAACCTTTTAATCAGATTCCCACCATCAAAAGTTATATATGTGCATATATATATGTGCATACATTAAAAGTTTATGTATGAAAAGTATACACACACTCACACATACACACACAGAGACAAGTGTATAATGGACTATTTATGACCCAATTTTTGTGCTCTAGCAAGTTGCCAAGGCAACAGAACAAAACGGTAAAGAAGGTTCGGGTGCTTTATCTATCTAGAGCAGGTTACAAAGATGGAGCCAGTTTCAGAGACAGAAGAGTCAAGTTTGGGTCAGTCAAAACATTAGTTTCCAGAGAGATGAAGAAATGAGCGTAAAGCTTGCATTCCCAGCGCGCCGGCCTGGTTAGTCAGGAGAGCAGAGTGGCTGCGGCTGTGCTGATACACACCGTTCCCAGCACCTCTTCCGCTGGGTCCCCTGGAGCAGTCAGGTAGGTCACCCTGAACTGCTGCACGCTGCCGTCCGAAATGTCCCACGCCACCCGCAGGCTAGAGGCGGTCTCTTCATCCACCACCAGGTTCCTGATTCCGGTGCGGAAAACTGGAATAGACATAACCAGGCATTCAAAGAACTTTGCATCCATCGTATTCCAAAATGAGCTACAGAGGTGATCTGTGGACATGGCAACAAGCATCATTTAATATATCTCTGTTATGCAGACCCAGGTGAAACAAGAACTGCTCAGCTTCCGTGGTTAGCGCGGAGCTGATACCGATGAACAGCAAATAAAAATGGGTTTAAAAGATGCTTTCAAGGTGAGTCCGTGGACCCCTCAAAACCCCCCTGCTTTGTGTACACTGGTAAAGGGAACCGGGGAGCAGCTCTCAGCTCCGGAAGGAGAAGGGGAGCCCCGAGCGGGGCACGAAGAGAGAACTCAGGTCAGTCTGCGAGGGAGAAGCAGGGCAAGGGGCCCACGTGGCCGAGCTCGGTGTGCAAGGCACCATCGTACACACACAGCCCGTCGCCTGCTCGCCGGTTTCTCTTTTTATTGCTAGATTTCTGAAACAGTGTTGGCTGCAGCGTGCGGGCCTTAGTTCTCCGACCAGGACTCAACTCTGCCCTGGGAGGCAGTCTTCAACGCTGGAGCCGCAGGAACGCGCCCCGGCCGTCCCGCCTGCCAACAAGCTTCACTCGCAGCACACGCCTCGCGCCGCGGCGGCCTCGATCCACGCAGCCCGCGGGGACCCTACCCTTCCTCTGGGTCTCTCCGCTTCCATCTGCGCTCAGCCCGCGGGGACGCTGCCCTTCCTCTGGGTCTCTCGGCCTCCACCTGCGCTCAGCCCGCGGGGACGCTACCCTTCCTCTGGGTCTCTCGGCCTCCACCTGCGCTCAGCCCGCGGGGACGCTACCCTTCCTCTGGGTCTCTCGGCTTCCACCTGCGCTCAGCCCGCGGGGACCCTAGCCTTCCTCTGGGTCTCTCGGCTTCCACCTGCGCTCAGCCCGCGGGGACCCTACCCTTCCTCTGGGTCTCTCCGCTTCCACCTGCGCTCAGCCCGCGGGGACCCTAGCCTTCCTCTGGGTCTCTCGGCCTCCACCTGCGCTCAGCCCGCGGGGACGCTGCCCTTCCTCTGGGTCTCTCCGCTTCCACCTGCGCTCAGCCCGCGGGGACCCTAGCCTTCCTCTGGGTCTCTCGGCCTCCACCTGCGCTCAGCCCGCGGGGACCCTACCCTTCCTCTGGGTCTCTCCGCTTCCACCTGCGCTCAGCCCGCGGGGACCCTACCCTTCCTCTGGGTCTCTCCGCCTCCACCTGCGCTCAGCCCGCGGGGACCCTACCCTTCCTCTGGGTCTCTCCGCTTCCATCTGCGCTCAGCCCGCGGGGACCCTACCCTTCTTCCGGGGTCTCACCTGCGCCTCCACCGTCTCCTCCGTCTCCCACAGCGACGGCTCTCATCTGCCCCATCTCCTCCGTCTCGCGCTAATTCCCTCCCCATCTCTCCACCTCCACTGACTCCTCTCTTCGTTCATTTACTGCCATTCAGCACTCACTCACTGAACTTTTCCTGTATATTAGACGGTGTCAGGCCTTTAAGACACAAATGCTTAACGAGACAGAAATAGTGACGTGTCGCAGAGGAGGCAGACGAGGACCTTCCTAGGCAAAACCGCGGGAGGGGACCGGGGCGTGGGTCCAGAGCGCAACGCCGCCCCTTCAGGACGAGGCGCGCTAGACGACGGGAGGATTCGGGGAAAGCACGAAAAACGCTGCTATGGCTGGAGGCAGGAAGAGAGGCAGGATCTAACCAGGAAGCATTCCGGGTGTTCTGCGAGGCTGCGAGCATGAGGAAGGGCTCCGCAAAAAGGTGAGCTGAGGAGTGAACGATCAGTGAGCGGATGAAGACGGGGATGGTGATGGAGGTCCCCTGAAGGGTTTCAAGTCAGGAAATAAATCTCATCAGGCGGGTGTCTAGCTGGCGCTGACAGCTGGTTGGGTGCTGTACGGTGACGGAGGGGGAGTTAGGCTGAGAGAGGAAACAACCGATGTAAGACCGGTACGCAGCCTCGGAGACGCGCAGACACTGCACAGGAACACCCTCAACAGACAGCAGCGGGAGGAGTCACTGAGCTCAAACGCAGAGAGACGGCTGGGGCTGCTCACGCCAGCAGCCGCTAAGCGGTCAGGCGGAAACCCAGATGAGGATGGGAAACAGGCAGAGCGCCACGGGGCCCAGGATGAGTAGAATCGAAGACCAGAGAGCGCCACGGTGCCGAGGATGAGTAGACTCGAAGACCAGAGAGCGCCACGGGGTCGAGGATGAGTAGACTCGAAGACCAGAGAGCGCCACGGGGCCCAGGATGAGTAGACTCGAAGACCAGAGAGAGTGCCACGGGGCCCAGGATGAGTAGACTCGAAGACCAGAGAGAGCGCCACGGGGCCCAGGATGAGTAGACTCGAAGACCGATCGCACTCAGGGATAAGAAGAGGCGGAGAGTTCTAAGAGGAGTGAGATTTGAACCTGCACGCCCCTTCCTAACAATGATATAAATCAGATAAAACGGGGATAACATAACTTCTGTGGAAAGCAAACTCGTCTTCTTCCGGGTACTCAGGCTTCTGTTTGCTCTTACCTGATGTCACAGGCCTGGTAGGTGCTTCTTCGGTCGTAGGTGGTTCTGTCCAAACACTGTCAACTAAAAAAGTATTCATGACTTTAAAATTCTCTAATGATGATAACTCTATACATTTGTCTATAGCATCTTAGAGTTTTCAAAGAAAAGGCAGACAAGGGCACTGAAACCTGAAGAAGTTAGTTTCCAATCACAGACACCTGCCACCACATTGAGTCACATCTTTAAAGTGTGAAATCCACTTTGAAATGGGGCACAATCATGATGATTAAAGGAAACTAAACAGCTGTGAAGGGGCTGCCGAGCAGGACCAGCACAGCAGACAATAAGAAGCGCAGCTGCTCTTTCTGTATCCACACTGGGCGACCAGAGGATAGAAGGGCTATTTGCTCAGATTCCCTCTTGGAGGTCAGCATGCTCATCCAGCAGCTTCTAGCATACTGGCTCAGACCTCTGGGACTTGCCTTGGCTGAGACTGCAGACTCTATCGGGGATGGCCTACCTCCAATGGGGTACAAAGACCCAGCCCTGTGACTCAATTTGGGACCACTCTGAAGGGCCACGCCAGGTCCAGAATTTCTAACAGAATTCACCGAGGGCTCAGTTTTAGCTTTTCCCTATTCCCTATACTTTCATCCTTGTTTCCTTACAGATGTATCTCCCAACTACACTCTTCAACAAACCTTCTGGATGCAATTTCCTATTTCAGAATCTGGTTCCAGGGAACCCAATCAAAGACAATTTAATGTGTGGTTAATACCTCATATTTAAAAAATGAGGGGATGAATGAATCAGCAAGCAAATTTTGTGCAAGAATCTTGGAACCAAGATCAACATGGGACTTTCCAGAAACTCCTGGACACTTTTTCCTACATTTATCTGATTTGCTCATTTATTCAGTTATAAATTATTTCATCCATCCATCCATCCATCCATCTATTCTTTCATCCATTCACCCACTCCTCCATTCAACAAGGATTCCTTGCACAGGTAAAGTATGCCACCAATTGTGTTAAGTGTTGGAGATGTAACGGTGAACAGTACAGATACGGTTCCTGCCTGTAGATGGTGGCAGACCAAGAGTCTAAGGCGCTCTGCACACTGATTTAATTAAAGGTGAAGATGCGTGAAGTTTCTGAAGCCAGGAGCAAGGCTGACGGGCAGGGAACCCAGGAGGGCGGAAAGGCTGTCAGAATAGACAGTGGGAGCTGGTGAAGCCCACCATGGCCCGACTGAGACTTACGAGTGGTCCCGACAGCAGTCACAACCTCACTCTCACTCCCGTCGTCCAGCACAGCCAGCAGAGAGACTTCATACTCAGTGCCAGGCTCCAGGCCTTCAATGACATACGAGTCTTGGTCTTCATTTAGGACAACCTGAAAAGCATTTGGTCCTCAGTAACCGGGTTTACTTGAATAACAGAAGAGAAAGTTAAGAAAAAATAATAAAAAGCAAAGATGCTATCCCAAGGGTAAGCAAAAAATAACTAAGCACAAGGAACTCCAGGGCCACTGAGTTCAATTTTAAAGTCAAACCAGAGCCTTTTTTCCTCTCAATTCTCTCAGCAAAGGAATGATTAATATTGCAAAAGCAGCATTTTAGAAGTTTTATTAAGTGTCATTTATGAAAATCAAAGATACTGGAAATATATAACACTTATAACTAAAGCCCTAACAAAAATGCATTTTGATCTTAGAAAAATCATGTGATTTGACATTTCTAAAACTCCAGGCCATGCAAAGTACTGAGTCCTTTTGGGCTTCTCAATGTACTTTAATACAAAAACCAACTCAAATGTCAGCACTGGGCATTCGCTTCCCAATAAAATTGTCGCTGTTGCTGTTGCTATTTAGTAGCTAAGTCGTGTCCGACTCTTTGCGACCCCATGGACTGCAGCCACCAGGCTCCTCGGTCCATGGGATTTCCCAGAAAAGAATGCTGGAGTGGGTTGCCATTTCCTTCTCTGGGGGATTTTGCTGACCCAGGGGTCGACCCCGCGCTTCCCGCATTGCAGGCGGATTCTTCACCGCTGAGCCCCCAGGGAAGCCAGCTAAAACGCCCTGGGGTACTTTGCAACCTCGGGCCACTCACCTCTTCGGTCCTGCCCCCGTAGACGGGGATCCACATCAGCTTGTGCTGCCCCTCGTCCGCCGAGAGCGGGTGCCAGCTCACTCTAAAGCTGTCTGCCGTCACCTCGTCGATCTCCAAGTACTGCTGGGCTGGGACTTCCTCTGTAAGCAAGGGGGAGACTCTGTCAGGGAACAGAGATGGCAAGAGACCCAACTCAGGCAGCCCGCCAGGGGCCCCAGGCAGAGAAGGCTCTGAGAGCAGGGAAAGCAGCGCCGGTGAGTCCAGCGCGGGCTTGTGCCTCTACCTCCAGCACTCACCCACAGCGTAAGTTAGGGAGACTGGGGACACAGCGGACTTGTACAGGTTGTCAGTACTTTCCAGAACTCTTGGAGTCTCTATCTGGCTCTTTTCATTAATTATAAAAAAATAAGAGTGCCACATTTGTTATTTTACAAAGACACTGTTTTCCAAGTATTTTGAAGAAATTAATAAAATGATGCCTTAGAAGCCTGAGAAATGTCAATTCTAGCTTTATTGCCTCTTGTGGCTAAATCACTCTTTAGCAATAAGTTAAATCCTAGAGAAGAACATTCATCCTTTTAATCTTGTACATATGGCTGCCATCAAATTGAAATATCATTTATCAGACATCCACTGTTACACTGTTTACACGCTTCTGGGATACGCAACAAAGACCGTAACATCTAATTACACCCAAAGTGAATTGTAACTCATCGATTTTTATTGTTTGAAATCAGAGGTTTTAAGACTCTTTGACAGGATATCATGAGAATTCCAACTCGAGTTAGCCCTTTGGGAGATTTTGCAAAATCACTGAACTCTTCTCTCTGAACACTATTTCTCAACCCGCCTTATTTCTCATCTCTCTCCAAATTACCTTCTCTTCTTAGTACAGCACTAGATTTGCTTCCAAGTGCAATTAATAATGTCTGGAAAGCAAGCAACGGAATTTTTCCACCAAGAGGCAAAAGAAAAAAGTTGCATTTATTGGATGAGTACAGGGTATATACAGAAGAGCAGAAGAGTGCATTCATGCTTTACTTTTTATTTAGTATTTAAAATACGCCATATTGTTGTATGACTATTGCCAAGCGGCACGAAAATACCCAACTGGCTACAGATTGATGCGTTAGGTTAAATGGCATGTAACTGTCATTTTTGTGGGCCAAAAACTGTTGAAGAGCTGTAATTTTGGAAGTTCAATTAATATGCCCACAGGTCAGCGGAAGAAATGTGAAAAGTTTATGTTGCTAGAATGAAAGAAACGGCATGGGATTAGGGAGAAAATGGTGCGGACTTTTATTTAGCAAAGAGCTTTGAACTTAGATGGTTCTGTCACTCTTTGCTTTGAGAGAAAACAATTAACCAGCAGGCGCTCCACTCAGCATAGTAGAGAATAACTAAAAGCCAAAATGCAGTCTCTTGGCACTTCACGGCCGAGCAGTGAGGCTCTGCGCTCTGCACGCGGGGCAGGGTTCGATCCCCGGTCGGGGAACCAGCCCCACAGGCAGCAAGCAGGCTGCGTGTGCCCAGCCGAGGCCTGAGGCAGCCCAGGAACTAACGTCTACCGCGCGTTAGAAGAAGCTCTCCGGCTCCTGGTTCCCCCCCGGGACTCCTGGAGACTTTGGGAACCGGCGGGAGACTGACCTGTGGTGAAAGTTCCCGTCAGAGGTTCCGACTGCCCCTCGGCGTAGATGGAGAAGACGGCGACGGTGTACTCGGTGAGGGGCGTCAGGCCCTTCAGGGGGAAGGTGGTGACGGGATCGACTTCAGCCTGCAGAGAGAGACGCAGCGGCGCGTCAGGCGCAGACGCCGCCGCCCCGCGCGCAGACGCCGCCGCCCCGCGCGCAGACGCCGGCGGGAGCCGCCGCGGGGAAGGCGCGGGAGGGGCGGCCGCCTGCGCCAGCGGGGAGACGGCGAGCTCACGCGCGCGTTCCCAGCCCCACATCCCCAAACAAAGGCAGCTCAGCCCAGCCGTTCAGTCGTGTCCGACTTTTGAGACCCCGTGGACTGCAGCACGCCAGGCCTCCCCGCCCAGCACCAACTCCTAGAGGTCACTCAGACTCGCGTCCATCAAGTCGACGACGCCATGCAACCATCCCATCCTCTGTCGTCCCCTTCTCTTCCCCCCTTCAATCTTTCCCAGCATCAGGGTCTTTTTCAAATGACTCAGCTCTTCGTATCCGGTGGCCAAAGCATCAGAGTTTCAGCTTCAGCATCAGTCCTTCCAGTGAACATTCAGGACTGATTTCCTTTAGGATGGACTGCTTGGATCTCCTTGCAAGGGACTCTCAAGAGTCTTCAAAAGCATCCGTTCTTCAGCGCTCAGCTTTCTTTGTGGTCCAGCTCTCACGTCCATACATGACCACTGGAAAACCATAGCTTTAACTGGATGGACCTTTGTTGGCAAAGTAATGTCTCTGCTTTTTAATGTGCTGTCTAAGCTGGTCATAGCTTTTCTTTCAAGAAGCAAGTGCCTTTTAATTCATAGCTGTGGTCACCCTCTGCAGTGATTTTGGAGCCCAAAATATAAAGTCTGTCACTGTTTCCTTTGCTTCCCCATCTATTTGCCATGAAGTGATGGGACCGGATGCCACAATCTTAGGGTTTTGAATGTTGAGCTTTAAGCCAGCTTTTTCACTCTCCTCTTTCACTTTCATCAAGAGGCTCTTTAGTTCTTCTTCTCTTTCTGCCATAAGGGTGGTGTCAACTGCATATCTGAGGTTATTGATATTTCTCCCGGCAATCTTGATTCCAGCTTGTGCTGCCTCCAGCCCAGCATTTCTCATGATGTACTCTGCATAGAAGTTAAATAAGCAGGGTGACAATATACAGCCTTGACCTACTCCTTTCCCAATTTAGAACCAGTCACTGTTCCATGTCCAGTTCTAACTGCTGCTTCTTGACCTGCATACAGGTTTCTCAGGAGGCAGGTAAGGTGGTCTGGTTGAAAAATTTTCCACAATTTGTTGTGATCCACACAGTCAAAGGCTTTGGTGTAATCAATAAAGCAGAAGTTGATGTTTTTCTGGAACTCTCACTTTTTCAATGATCCAATGGATGTTGGCAATTTGATCTCTGGTTCCTCTGCCTTTTCTAAATCCAGCTTGAACATCTGGAAGTTCACGGTTCACGTATTGCCGAAGCCTGGCTTGGAGAATTTTGAGCATGAGTGCAATTGTGCAGTAGTCTGAACATTCTTTGGCGTTGCCTTTCTTTGGAATTGGAATGAAAACTGACCTTTTCCAGTTAAGTAAAATACCTATCAGTTAATTTTCAAGACGTTGTCGCAACCAATATTATTTCCATTCATTACAGCTATCGTAAGTAAAGTGCACACGATTTTTGCAATGCTAATACAAAGTGCTGCAATGATTACAGCCGGCTTTGCTAGGAGGAGCCAGTCATGTACAGCAGCTTCCACAGGAGTTACACAGATGGACAGCCATGCAGGTGGAGGTGAGCACAGTCGCTGCGTTAGTTCAGTTGTTCCATGAGCCACTTTTTTTAATTGGCAAGTTTCACAGAAGCAGAGAAACCCCTGATCAGCCACGGCCACCTTCTCTCCCAGTTTCCCACCTCAGGGCCTGTGCAGACGCAGCTCACTCTGTCTGGGACCCTATTTCCTGGGCTCTTTTCAAAATAAGCCCTTTGCCATCTGTTAGGCTTGTGCTTATATTTCATCTCCTGGTGGGGAGGTGTTCATCTCTCCTCCGGTCTCAGTGGGATGATTCTTTAACACTATCCTTGTTATATATCTTTTTCTTTCTCGTTTTTGACCACACTCTGTGGCTTGCAGGGTCTTTGCTCCTGATCAGGGACGGACCCTGTGGTTCAGCATGGAGTCCTAACCGCTGGCCTGCCGGGGAGGTCCCGGCAGGGACCGTGTTTGTTTCCTCCCTGGCACCAATCCCAGCATGGAATCATCTTATTTCCTAAGTACAAGGTACTATTTCCAACATAGAGTATAAGCCTCTTGAGGGCAGGACCTTGTTTAGCTTTTTTAATATTGTATATTGAATTTTGTATATATATAAATATAGAGTGAATAGAATAAGTAAATGGAAATTGAGATGTAGGCACCAAAAATCCATTTTACAAGAGGTTACATGAAGGGCTCATCTGAGCAAATGGTTAACAGAGAGACTGCAGGCATCTCAAAGGAACTGACTGCAGGTCATAAAGAAAGATTGCCAGCCCCGGGGAAACGAGCTTCCCGCTTCATGGCTTTGGAACTCTCTGCTAAAGAGGAACAGCCAAGCCCAAAGTCCTCAGCCACCCCAGACGTGGGAGTGAAGTCATCTTCGAAGTCCCAGCCCAGCTGGGCTCCGGGACGAAGGCAGGAGTCACCTCAGCTGACACCACGTGGAGCAGAGACCCGCGGACCTGCTGGGCCGCCGAGCTACACAGTCGTGTGTCGTTACTTCAAGCCAGGGCACCGGCTTCAGAGCCAGAGTTAACTGAAAGCATGTATTGTCTTCTTCTGAATCTAGGCCTGATAATATTATGGGTAATTCTTAGCATTTAGCATTTACTTGGACAGGGAGGCCTGGCGTGCTGCGATTCATGGGGTCGCAAAGAGTCGGACACGACTGAGCGACTGGACTGGACTGGACTGGCCTGCGTGCTCTACGTGTATCGGCTGTACTGACTCCTTACCACAGCCTTATAAGGCAGCTAATTATTACTCCTAATTGGAAGACGGGGAGAAGGAGACTCCAAAAAGTTAAGGAACTTGCCCAAGGGAAAGTCAGCCAGTTCCTAAGACTTAAAACATCAGTGTTTCACACTCCAAATCCTCTGGTTATAAATACTAGTTATAGTAGGGCTCCATTATATAAACTCACAGAAAAGACAGATCCATACTTAAAATGAGTCCAAGTTGTTCTTCTAAACTACACTTACCTATTGCTTTCTGCTGTTTTGAACCACACTGGCTAAGATTTACTGGGCACTTATACTATGTCGGGGACCTTACATTCATTGCTCTGTTTTGCCTCCTCCTCCCTCTCACTAGGTGTTTAATGACTATTTTACAAACAAGGAACCTGAGACCCAAAGACCTTAATTAACCTTCCTGGAGTCATAAGACTAGTAACTGGAATGGATACTTAGGTCTTGATATACTTCCATATAAGTACATATATATGTAAAAGCACATGTATTTCTGCATTATATATTGAATATATATTTATTTTTTCAACAGATATCTATTAAAAAGATCTAGTTTTACTTATTAAAAGCTATTATTTGATGCTGAACAGACTATGTTTGATCATTATTATATTATTGATCATTTTATTTCATCAAGTGAGACCTTTTAGGTGTCACTCATTTTCACTTGTTTTCATAATATGCTTCAGACTAAGCTCTGGAACTGCTTTTATCTGGATCACTTTTAAGATGTAGGAGAGGAATTTGGGAAGATGGTAACAAATAACCATGATCTCATTGTTACACAACTATTTCTGAGAATAATTCTTCAAACAGTCTAACTAAAAACGTCCGCCTTTTCCAGGAGGGATGAAGAGCGCCCTTGATGAGACCCAGGGCCTGGGCTCTGCTCTGGGCTCTGTTATTGAGTCACTGTGTCGGAAACCGGGCCGTCTCTGAGAGCCCAGGGCCTGCGGCCTTTCACTGGAAACCGAAACGGCTCCATCGTGCTTGCATGTCACCCCGGATCTGCTCGCAGGGCATGCTATCTGAGACGGCTTCTTCTTCGGTTTGACAGGTCAGGCTTTGGCAACACTTTTTCTATAAAAATTGCACAAAGTGTTCTCTGTAAAAATCTCAGAGCCTGACTCAGGGCAAGCACTCAACATGTGTTAGCTGCTAACATCACCACCACCATCACCATTATCATCACCGTCATCAACTTCTGTTTAAATGCTCTGTTCTATTTTTCTTCTTTGGACTCCAAAAAGTTAGAGAGAGAGGTAATGCAGAAAAGACAGAGAGAAGGAAAAGTAAGTGAAGGAGAGAAGGTGGAAGAGGAAGTGAAGCAGAAAAATATGGACTGAGTTGAAAACAAAGCTTTTACAATCAATCGCACATCACGTAGTAAGCAGGTTTTAGCTGGGATGTTTTAAAGTTCATTCCAAGATATCTCGGGAAGTTCTTAACAATCCAATTGCAGCATTATCTTTAAACAAAAGTTCAAATGAATAGCAGTAAAGCAAAATATGGTAAGGATATTCACCCTTAAAATCATATACTCCAAAACCAGGTAAAGTACATTTGACTCTTATAAGACAGTTGTCCAGCAACCTTCAGTCTCAGTTGCATAAATAAAAACTAAGAATTAAGAACACATACACCAAAAAAAAAAAAAAAACCTATCAGCCAAAATGGAAATGTCACAAAAGCCACACATTGTTTACTCACTCCATTCAGAAAAGATGTTCTCAGACTTTCACGCACGGTCTATTTACTCCTATTTTAAATTCAGTTTTATCAAACATAGTTTTCTAATTTCCCAGCACAATACAAATTAGAAATAGCAAGTACCAGAGGCAATCCCCAAGGAAAAACACTGCAAAAAAAAACACATGTATTTCTCAACGAAGACAACTGTAAGTTTTTAATGGAGAAATGTATGATGACTAGACCTTTCATGGCCATTTCACAATGTAGACACATACTGAGTCGACTATCATCTTATACACCTGAGACTGGTACAGCATCACACATCAATTACACGCAACAAAAATACGTAATTACATAGTTCATATACGCATACATATGGCAGCTCATTTCTGGCTCATGAAAAATTATTTCCAAATAGGAAGGCTTTGAAGTGAACAAATATTAATGAATACGGTTATGTTATTTTGGTTGTTCAATGAGTCACCATTTTAAAATTTCACATAAAAAGAAATCCCTGGCCACATAGTCAAGAGGAACAAGATCCGGCAGCCCCTGCAGATTTCTGCGCAGCAACAGCCCACAGAAGCTAACAGGGGCTGCCTCCTGCTGCCGCTGCTGCTGCTGAGTCGCTTCAGTCGTGTCCGACTCTGTGTGACCCCATAGAGGGCAGCCCACCAGGCTCCCCCGTCCCTGGGATTCTCCAGGCAAGGACGCTGGAGTGGGCTGCCATTTCCTTCTCCAATGCGTGAAAGTGAAGTCGCTCAGTCGTGTCCGACTCTTTGCGACCCTGTGGACTGCAGCCCACCAGGCTCCTCCGTCCAAGGGGTTTTGATGAGCAGGTACAAACTCCCCAGCAGCGCGGTGCCCACCAGGCCCGGCACCCCGGCACTGTACCCACGGTCTGCCGTCACTGGTCATCGTCTCTCAGTGAGAATTTCTGCCACGTGCAGGGCCCCCAAACGAGCCATGAGATACCCAAGGGAGGCTCATGTTTCAAGAAAAACAGGTGAGACCATTTCTTTGCAGATGCAGCAATTTCTGCACTCGTCTACCTGATCCACGTAAGCTTCCTACACAGCTGAATTCGCAGCTCTTGGGAAAGCGGTTTACTTATCACCGATAACAAAGAGACATTGATAGCTCGCTGCTTTTCATTTCTTTCTTTTTACTACTCCAGGTTCTCATCTTCAAAAGCAAAGCACATAGTCTAAATGACTGCAGCTTTATCAGAATTATTTGCCCTCAGATTTATGAAGATTTAATAAAGGATATTGAACGGTCAGAGGTTAAAGCATCTGCCTCCAATGTGGGAGACCCAGGTTCGATCCCTGGGTTGGGAAGATCCCCTGGAGAAGGAAATGGCAATCCACTCCAGTATTCTTGCCTGGAGAATCCCATGGACGGAAAAGCCTAGTAGGTTACAGTCCACGGGGTCGCAAAGAGTCAGACACGACTGAGCGACTTCACCTCACCCTAGCAAATGTGCAGTTTTTGTCCATTCATTGCCCCATATGCTGTAGGAGGGCACATTCAGCAAATGTTGCTTGGATTTCATTGTAGGAAAAAGCTTGTCTCTGTATTTGAAAATACATGCTTTACTTGGTCAAGAAATAGAAATGATGTAATCCAACATATTTCCCTTGTCTTAGCTTCTTGGACCAAGATAAGGGAAAAACATAAAAATAACTGCTATCTAGCCTGCTAAAATATATTTCTAAGGAAAGAATTTCTGAAGAGCATTAGTCACTGAGTGCAAAACACTGTATCTTCATGGGTTTCAATAAATTCTGTTAGTTGAAAGTCTCCTCCTACACAGAACTTGAATGATTAGTGTTCAACGTGCGCTTTCAAATGTAGGGTCTTTCAGACACTGGCACTTCAGCTTCCTGCTTCTGTGAAGGCACACACTTCCTCACCCGCACTCCCTGGGGCAGACCGTACTTCCTAACGATGCCGCGTCAGCATGGGTGGGCTCTGCGCTCCTGCCCACCGTGAACCCTGCAGGGGCCGGGGCCTCCTCCTAGCGGAGGCGAGGTGCTGTCTCTATGGCTCACAAAGGTGAGACAGCACTCTCTGTGTGTCTCTGGAGACACGTCTGGGGACTCCTGAGCCAGCCTTTAAGAAGCCCGGCTCCCCTACAGCTGCCTTGCTGAACGGACCAGGCACCAGACAGAACTGCGGAAGCCGCTGTGGTGTCACAGTCCCAGCCATTGTTGGCTACTGTCTCGAGCCCAGCCCACTTCCTGACCCGCCAAAGTGGCAAGAGAGCGTGAATACTTAGCAACTGTTTCAAGCCACTGTGCTCTGGGATGGTCAGTTTCATAGCCCCGAGAAACTAAAACCCAACCACCGGAAAACCCCACTTCACGCTCCACAGCTTACCTCATTGATCTCGGTCCCATCCGCGTTGTTATACACAATTCGATAACCATTGATCTTTGTTGAAGTTGCATCCCAGGCTAATCGAGCACTGTTAGAGCCAACATTGGAGATTCTCAGGTTTCTGGGTGGGCTTAAGGGTACTTTGCAGTAAACGGAATAAAAAAGAAATAAAAGTTTAAGTAACACATATGTAAGAAGGACCCCCAAAGCACGGCATCTTTGACTCCTAAACTACTGACATATGAAAATTTTCACTCAGATAATAACTTTAACAAATTAACAAAGAAAAAAAGTTTTCCTCATGGAGAATGACGAGTAGCCACGAAATGCAGACGCTTAGAAGCAAATGCAGTGTAGGTGAGTTTTCTGAGCCTTTCTTCTCTAGTCAAAGCTATCATTTCCTGCTGATATAAATGAACAACCCGATGAATCAAAAACCAGGAAACTTGAAATTAAATTTCAGCTATTGTACTCAATAATCATCTGGCCCTGGCGAAGTCAGTCTATTCCTCTGATCCAGTTTTCCATGTGGCAACGGTTTCTTATCTGTCCTCTCCACTTGGGTGTCTATTAAGCATTTCCAGCTCAACATGTCCAAATCTGAATCACTGATTCCTGTCACCTCTCCCAGTCTTCTCTCTCAACCTGTCCTTCTGAGGAAATGAACACTCCATTTTTCCCATTGCTCAGGTCAAAACCCTGGAGTCATCAGAGATCCAGGTTCTGAACATATCTGCCCTTCTCAGTGAAGCCTTCCACGATCACCTTACATAAAATAATCCTTCCGCCTCGATTCTAACTATGTATCTTCCCTGATTCATTCTTTATTGCACATTTATTGGTCTGTTCTCTCTCTTCCAATATACTGTCATCTCGAAGGATTACAGAATCTGATTTAACTTTGTTCCCATCTTTATCTTCAATAGAGTAAGTTTTCAGTAAATATCTCTTGAATCAAGGAGTAGGAACCTTGCCCTGGATAAAACCCACTGGCTTTGTGAGACTAGATAAAAGTGAACACTTTACTGTGGCTTTAACAGCATAAAGCAGTGTTGATACTTCTGCACACCCTCACTACCGATTCCATGGCCTTTTGTACTTCTTCGAGGATACCTTTCTGAGTCAACAGGTTGAAATTTGTCAATAATCTTTGAGAGTTCTGTGAGCTTTTACAGGTTTATAGTAAACACAGTTGTTGAGATTGCATGCTTTCTGAGTGTGAGATATAACATATCACTGCATTAAATCCTAACATTAGATGGCAAGGATAACGTTATAATTAGCCCCATTACATGGATCATGAATCTGAGGTTACTTGGCCAAGGTCACAGTTAGTAGAAGCAGGGGAGCAGTTGGAATCCATAACCCAGGCAATCAATCAATAGATTTGAGAGCCTGGCCTAGGCGAGAACCCGTGACCCCTGCCAGCTGTCCCGCAGAGCACAGTGGTTCTCACCCTAAAGGCGAACGCTGTCGTTAATTCTAGGCAGACTGACTGTACGGCAATTAGGAGCCTAGAGACCTGGTGACTCTCACTCCCTAAGGTGTAGGAGAGACAAAAAAGCAAGGAAGTACTCTGTGCTGTGCACACTTGGCCCTTCACTGCCCAGGGTTCAGCTAGACTCAGCAGTGCAGTGGCACAATGCGCAAACGGGCCCGTCTCAGGCAGCCAGGACAGCGTTTTTTAGGCCTTTTTTTAAGTCAACTACTAATGGGAAAGAGTCATGGACACTTTAAAAGCACAGGTACCTGCGTTTTGAAAATCTGCTTCAGGCACTTTGCCCTTTCAGTAGCAGCCCCCGCCCTTTTGCAGGGATGGGTTCAGGGCAGTCTCTCCTCGGACGGGTGGGATAGGGTTTGGGGTGACTCTCGTAAGCAGGGCGAACCGAGATCCCGCGCTTGCACAGTCAGGGGGCCTGTGCTCCTATGAGAGTCTGACACCCTTGCTGGTCTGATAGGAGGCAGAGCTCCGGTGGGAATGCAAGTGATGGGCAGCAGCTGAAAATACAGATGAGGTTCACGCGCTCACCTGCCACTCACCTCCTGCTGTATGGCTTGGGGGTTGGGGACCCTTGTCTTACCAAAGACCCACATTAGTACTTAAATGAAAGCTTCATTAACTGAAAGAAAGCTAAGGAGGATTTTTCCTTTTACCAAAAAATGCAAAAAGCGAAAACAACCTTCAGCCTTAGCTTTGTAGCAAGTCATTATGGAGCCAGTGTGCATCCCAGGCCCCCGGGTAGCGAGAGGGGCCCTGCCAAGCTCCTTCCTGGGACTGTGCTCAGCGTCTCAGCATCAGGCAACCGTAGCTCTGAACTGTGTCTCTGAGCATCTGTGCTTTATCTTGATTTGCAAGATGTATCCTAAAACTGTTTCTTTGCTTTCTGTTATTCCAGCTTACAAAAGGTTTCATAGGAACACTCTACTTTTCAACAGTAAGGGAAAACTGTAGAAAGAAATAGGAATTCTGAGTGAAAAAGAGAGATGCGTGGTTGGGACAGTTTTCCTTCCAAATCAACAGAGTCCTCAAAATGACTTAAGTCAAGACACATATCAGGGCTTCCCGGAGAGCTCAGCTGGTAAAGAATCTGCCTGCAGCGCAGGAGACTCCGGTTTGATCCCTGGGTCGGGAAGATCCGCTAGAGAAGGGATAGGCTACTCACTCCTGCATTCTTGGGCTTCCCTTGTGGCTCAGCTGGTAAAGAATCTGCCTGCAATGTGGGAGACCCAGGTTCAGTCCCTGGGTTGTGAAGATCCCCTGGAGAAGGGAAAGGCTGCCTACTCCAGTATTCTGGCCTAGAGAATTGTGTACAGTCCATGGGTTCGCAAAGAGTCGGATACGACTGAGCGACTTTCACGAGTGATATGTTAGGTGCTTTCTGACTTATTTTTCCTTTCTGTCTTGGGCTTTCCGACTTTTGTTGTTTGTTTTTTAATTACACTGGTCTTTCTCTGAAGAACAAGAGAACACAGCACTGGCTAATAAAAAAAAATGGTTGTAGGGGAAAACTCCCTTATCATTACATCTCTTTGTATGCTTCTCAAGCAGAATCTTCATGACCAAAGCACGTGCAGACTCCATGCTACTCGCTTCCTCCCAGGCTCAGAGTGATGTGAGACACCCCATCTCCCTGCCCTGTCTTCTTCAAGACACCACGAAGGGACCCCTATTTTTAATGGTAGGCGACAAAGCATTGTGAGCTTGTCAGGGCAGCATTTTCTCTATCATATTTTCAAATAGATAAATATTTACAATTCCTAAAAAACATTATTACTACATTACCCAAATTAGGCTTGCCAATATAACTTTTGGGGCTTCCCTGGGGGCTCAGATGGTAAAGAATACACCTGTAACGCAGGAGACCCAGGTTCAATCCCTAGGTTGGGAAGATTCCCCTGGAGAAGGAAATGGCAACCCACTCCAGTATTCTTGCCTGGAGAATCCCATGGACAGAAGAGCCTGGCGGGCTGCAGTCCATGGCACCGCAAAGAGTCAGACATGACTGAGTGACTAATACTTTCACATTTTTATATACAATTTTTACTCAATTAAAAAAACTAATTATAATGATAATAGTCTGAGATACGAAGGACATCAAAATTTTTAGAAAAAAATATTAATTTTAATATGAGGAAAGAAGTATTGAGTAATGATGTGCTAATTACTTTCAGCTGTATTACTGTACTTAATCTTCTATCAACCACATGCCTCGAGATTACTGTTCCTCCTCTTACAGGCTCAGAAATGCTCCATCACTTGCCCACTGTCACCCACCCACAGTGTGACTTTCGCTGGGATTCGCATGTTGAAAGCTCTGATCCCAAAGCCCATATTTCCCCCCACATTCTGCTCCAGCTCTGGGGTCTGCTCCAGCTCTGCGGCATCACTGAGAGCGGGGCCCCCACCGCGGGTGCGTCCCCGTCTCTGCAGCCGCCTGCCCCGCCTGCACCAGGCCAGCAGCCCAGCGGACTCCAGGAGGAGCTCAGACCCTCCCGTGGACCATGCACGCGAGAACCCAGCTTCTCTCCTTCCGGGAACCGAACGCCTGCCAGCTCGATGTGGAGCGGAGGCAGTATCCAGTCCGTCTGCAAGGACAGGTGAGCCCCGCGGGGAGCCGCACAGAGACCTCATGGTCAACGGCCTGCGGGCTCAGATGCTCAGAACCCCGCCCGCTAGCGGCGAGCGAGAGGGAGCCGCACAACTCCCCCACTGTGATCACAATGCAGTCAGTGATAACCGAAGTAAAGCACACAGCAAATGTAACACACTTCAGCCGTCCCGAAGCCACCCCCTTTTCCTGATCCATGGAAAAACTGTCTTCCATGAAACTGATCTCTGGTGCCAAAAAGGTCGGCGACCACTAATCTGGAGGAGGTCAAACTTCAATTCTAGAGTCCATGTGACTCTTAGTAACAAGAACACGGGAAGAAATGCCCCTCCTTCCCCTAGGTGAACTGTCCACTTTTTTGCACGGCAGTGGCTCTTGGGGGGCACCAGCCTAGCCCAGCATGCCTAGCTCAGGGTCCCCCCGCCGGCTCGGGCTCTCACTGCAGCCCGGACGGCAGGCCACTCACGTGTCGTCTCCTGTCCCGTAACAGGGTCACTGGCCTCTTCTCCAAACATAGCATACACTGTGACTGTGTATTCCGTGTTGGGCAACAGCCCGCTCAGCTCAATGTCGGTGTGGGTCTCTCCAATTTTCATCTGCAAAGAACACACATTATCAGATCGCTTGCCAACGTGCCTTTTTCACACTGATCAGAGTACAACTGGATACAGGTGAGACCTCATGACTAAGACTTCATCTCCTCACAACCCCTTCATCAAGCAGGTCTCAAGGCACCTTTTTTTCATTGTCTCCTGTTGTTTTGTATTAGAAACAGATGCTGTGAAGCCATAAAGAACTGAACACACTGTGCGTGCTCTTTTCAGATAACTCTTTACATCTGGACAAGTGGCAGCTGCAGCCAGAATAACAGTGTCAAATATTTGGTCCCCAGACAAGCGTGGGTGGAGATGAATCAGAAATGTCCTCTAGGAAGAGGGTAAGGTCCAGGCCGGTCTATTAGGAGCTGGACGCCAAGTGGGCATCCTTCGCCGCTGGCCTCATTCTCACCAGTCCTGACAGGACTTGCTTCAAGTCCCATTAAACTGGACCAGTACTGAGGCCCCCATTCAGAGGGCCTGTCCACCTGGACTGCAAGCCCCTCCCAGGAGTCCAAAGAGATCAACCCACTGGAGGCCCAAATCAGCAATTCGCTTTCTGATTTGGGGGATGATATTTCTAACCCTGGGGGTCAGTCAGGTAAGCCAGCATTCTCAGATGTGTGACAGCTGTATGACAGGATGGTTTTATTTCTGCTTTGGAAAGAAGGAAAATAACTCCATAGACTGTCCCCTCTCACACAATCGCCAGTGGTAGGGTCAGATTAAAAACTTTAATTTAAAAATATCTCAGTGTGTATAATATAAAGGTAGAGAAAATAACATAATAAACCCTGATGCATCCATCACTCAAATTTTAAAAATATCCACATTTTGTCATATTGACTTCAGATCTTATTTTAACATAAACTAGACAGTCACATAAAACAAATTCTTTCTCGAGGAATTCTGGGAAGATGGCGGAGGATTAGGACGAGGAGATTACTTTCTCCCTCACAAATTCCTCAAAAAAACATTTCAACGCCGAGCAAACTCCACAAAACAACTTCTGAATGCTGGCAGAGGACATCAAGCACCCAGAAAAGAAGATCATTGCCTTCAAAAACAGGTAGGGAAAAAATATAAAAGACGAAAAAAGAGACAAAGGAGGTGGGGAGGGAGCTCCGTCCTGGGTAGGGAAGCCCGACCCGGGAAAGGAACTTTAAGAAGAGAGGTTTCCAAACACCAGGAAACACTCTCCCTGCCGAGTCTGTGGTGAGCCCTGGAAGCACAGAGGGCATCATAACAGGAACGATACATAAATGAATAATTAAAACCGACAGATTACAAGCCCAGCAGTGACTTCCCCAGTGGAAAAGCAGCACATAAACCAGCACCCGCCACTAGCAAGTGGGGGTGGGGCAGGGACACGTGCTCGAGGCGCAGGCTGCACAGCTTT
>SJYQ01010684.1:65614-87028 GCA_006410935.1 Redunca redunca
AAATATTCTCAAAAAATGTTAATATGCCTCACTATGATTATGTATTTTTTTCCATTGTATTTCTTCGATTTTTGTTTTATGTACCTTTGTTTCTTTGTTGTTAGGTGTCTAATGGTTTGTGATGTCTATCTTCTTTGTGAATTGTCCTTTTATCATTAAAAATGTTCACCTTTGTTTCATTTTTAAAAAATTAAATAAATAAATAAATTTAATAAAAAGAAAAAAAAAAATTCTTTCTCATTCTTTCTGTTCACCACCTCTGCCCTAATGTTGAAGTGCATCTCACTGATACGTATTTCTTTACTTCTACATAGGTGTGTGACATTTAAAAAAAATGTTTTTGTATGTTTGCTGCTGCTAAGTCGCTTCAGTTGTGTCCGACTCTGTGCAACCCCGTAGACGGCAGCCCACCAGGCTCCCCCGTCCCTGGGATTCTCCAGGCAAGAACACTGGAGTGGGTTGCCATTTCCTTCTCCAATGCATGAAAGTGAAAAGTGAAAGTGAAGTCGCTCAGTCATGCCCGACTCTTAGTGACCCCATGGACTGCAGCCCACCAGGCTCCTCCGTCCATGGGATTTTCCAGGCAAGAGGACTGGAGTGGGGTGCCATTGCCTTTAATGATGTGCATAAATGGACCATTCAACGTGACATTTTTGGAATTTTTTTCTCTGGCAATATTTGTTTTCAAGTTTTATCCATATTGAAACACAGGGACGGAGCTGACATTATTTAATTCCCTTATGAGACTCTTTTCTAAAAATATGCAGCTATTTTCCATGCTGTCAATGAACATGGCAGCTGCTTGCCATGTTTTGTTCTGACCAAGTGCCTGCGCTGAGAAGTCCTGAAGGATGCTTCTCTACAGTATACACCTTAAAAAGTGTGTATATCTAGCTTGACGAAGTATTTAAGATTAGTCTCCAAGGCAGCTGAACCAACTGACACACCAGTTTACACGAGTGATTCTGCGTCCCCACACACTCACGTATAGTAGCATTATCAGACTTTAAATTAAACCTGGTGAGGGCCTCTCTGGTGCTTCAGAGGGAAAGAGTCCACCTGCCAACGCAGGCGACACGGGGTCGAGCCCTGATCCAGGAGGACCGCGCGTTCCGCAAGGCGACTGAGCCCGCGCGCCGCGACGCCGGCGGGCTGCAGGCCGAGAGCCCTGCTCCACGACAGGAACCTCCACGAGAGCGGCCCGCGCAGCGCCACCCGAGAGCGGCCCCCGCAGCCGTGAGACCCAGCACACCGAAAAGAGAAGCTCGGCTAACTCCCCACGGAGGGAGGAGCCCGGCCGGCGTCAGTCGCGGGGTCACCAGGAGTCGGACTCCCGAGCGCAGCGCTGCACAGGGACGGTTTTAGGATTCCCCTGTGGCTCAGCTGGGAAAGAACCCGCCCCAACGCGGGAGCCCTGGGCTCAGTCCCTGGGTGGGGAAGATCCTCTGGAGAAGGAAAGGCTGCCCACCCCAGGATTCTGGCCTGGAGAATCCCACGGACAGAGGAGCCTGGCGGGTGCAGCAAAGGGTGGGACACAGCGGGGCCACTGAGCACAGCCGTAACAGTGAATCACATCATTGCATGGACACTGGTGGGCCTCTCTTTCATTTTTTCTTTCCTGGTGAAGCTGTGTGTCTTTTTAGCACCATTTTTAAGTTTCCCTTCCACCAAAAAAATTGAGATCAACATTAAATCCAAGTGGGCAAAGACTGTCTAAGCCTCGGAAATGAAAGAATACACGTCACCGATATTCTGTTCTAGATGCTAGAATCACCATATTCCTGGCCCTAAAGAATTCTGTCACGAGAGCCAGGTTTTAGAGGACGTTAAAGAACCGAGTTCTGCGCTCGCCCTCATATACACTCCACCTGCCTCGTCAACACTCCAGCACTCACGCCGTCTCCTCTCTCTTCCTTGTATAGCTATACTATAGTAACTGTTCCCTGTAAGTTAGAAATGAGGACTAACAGCTATCATTCAAAGGTCAAAGAGTCATCATTAAAAATGGAAGAAATGCAAAAACCCTACATCTGCGAGATATAGTTCTCTGCTGTTTAGTCGCTAAGTCGTGTCCCACTCTGGTGCTTCCCCATGGACTGTGGCCCGCCAGGCTCCTCCGTCCACAGGGTTCTTGAGGCAAGAATACCGGAGCGGGTTCATGTCCTTCTCTAAGGGATCTTCCCCGCCCAGGGAATGAACCCTCATCTGCTGCACTGCCAGGCGGATCCTTTATCACTGAGTCACCTGGGAAACCCGTATTTCTCTGTAACGTCTCTCAAATTAGTAAAACAAATTTTTCAAAGTCAGTGTACATAAGGCTATCACAATCATTTGTGAACTGCATAGAGCAATACAAATAATATAAGATTTCTCTACAGTAATGTAGTAATACCTAGTATAAGCCTTAATAATTTGCATAGTCTTTGCAAAAAGTAATTTTACTTTTAGAAATTTATCCTAGGGAAATAATCAGATGACCATGTAAAGTTATATGCTAAAAGTAGTCCCAGAAGTATATTTATGTAGCAAATTATCTTTTTTTGGGGGGGGGGGCGCTGCTGGCTTGTAGGATCTCCCAACCAGGGTTTGAACCTGGACCCTGGAAGCAAAAACACGAGTCCTAGCCACTGGACCACCAGGGAATTCTTTTATAGCAAATTATCCAAATGTCCTAATTCACAGGAGACTAATCATACATGAGCTGGTGCAAACCAACAATGGGATAGTAGAAAGTTGTTTAAATGACTATATAAAATACGATTTAATAGTACGGAAAGACATTCACAACAAGCAAAAGGAAAATTACAAGGGAAACTACAAAACTATTCCCATTCGTTGTGTTAAAAATGCGTTGAAAACAGTGGTTACCTCTAGGTGGTGAGCTTACAAGTGATTATTTTCTTTGGCTAATGTGACTTTTCTAAATTTTATACATTATATTTTTATATTAAAAAAAGAAACAATGCTCAGGAAGCCAAAGATTCTAGGACTCTAGCAGGCAGCAGGCAGTTACCTCTTTTTCATCCCCGGCCAGGCCCTCCGTGAGGGGAGCGTAGAGGATCAGGTACCCAGACGCCCCAGGCACGGGGTTCCATCTCACCCTCAGGCTGCTCTCAGTCACATCGTACAATTCAAGGTCGGACGCCATAGGTAAGGAAACTGCAAGAGGAGATTTGTTAACGGGCAGCCGTTTATCAGTGTTTTCTTACTTCAAGCTCTCTATAGCTCAGGCTCTAAACGTGACGGGTTTTTAAATCATATGATATCCCTTATATACAGACTCTAAGGTTCACAGAGCTGGAGAACAAACTTACGGTTACCAGTGGGGAAGGACAGGGGAAGGGCAGTCAGGGAGTGTGGGATGGACATGTACACACAGCTATATTTAAAATGGATAACCGACGCCGACCTCCTGCACCACACAGGGAACGCTGCTCAGTGTTATCTGAGCCTGGACAGGAGGGCAGTCTCCGCGAATGGATACATTGTGTGCAAGGCCAAGCCCCTTTGCTGTCCTGAAGCTATCACACTATCCTTGAATCTGTTCACATAGCCATATAAGCCCTTTGGGGAAAGGTAAACAGTGACATTTTTTAGTTTCTTGTGTCTTATTAGAGTGATGGTCACATTTCTCTGGGAGACAGTCAAGAGCAGGGAGACTCTTCGGACCACCGTTTTACGCCCATTACCAAGCACAGGGTCTGACCTGCAGCAGCCACTAAAACTAGCTGTTGGGTCACTTCCTAAGTGACAGAATAGGTGGCTGGCTGAACAGATACATGAATAAATAAACACTCATCAACACACTCAATCAGAGAGAGTGAGGACACATGATAGTTGGTAACAGTAGGGCTTGAGACAGAATAATCAAGAAATAAGACTGGCCATACTGGAGAAGTAGGGAGAAAGGGGCTAAGGATAAACTGCAAGTTCCCAGCTTAAAAGGTGACAGTAAAAACTACGAAACCTTGTTTTCAACTACGACTGCAGGTCCTGCGAGATTTCCCAGCACGACGTTAAGTCCGGGGCTTTGCTCACAGGTGCAGTTCCCTGTCGGGCTTCCGCTGGCATGCCCGTGGCACTTCATGGCACAAGCTAGTCTGCTGGCATGCCTGTGGCACTTCGTGGCACAAGCTAGTCCGCTGGCACGCCTGTGGCACTTCACGGCACAAGCTAGTTTGCACTTTCCTCGTCTGTACTTCCTGCCTTGCTAGACTAAAACCTCCTCAAGGGCAGAAATTGCTGCAAAAATATTTCTGCAAAGCAAGAGTATTACAGTGCTATGTGGCAGCCTGGATGGGAGGGAAGTTTGAAGGGGTGATAGATACATGTGTGGGTTGAGAAGATCCCCTGGAGAAGGAAATGACAACCCACTCCAGTCCTTGCCTGGGAATGCCTGGCGGGCTACAGTTCATGGAGCTGCAAAGAGCTGGGCACGAGTTAGTGACTAAAACCACCACCAACCAGGATACATGTATATGCATGGCTGAGTCCCTTAGCTATCCGCCAGAAACTATCACAACATTGTTAGCTGGCTGTACTCCAATGTAAAATAAAAAGTTTTAAAAAAAAGCAGGAGCATTAAAACTTGTCTTACTGTTTTCAGGAATAAATCCAATAATGTGTTGGACCTGGAATGTGGTTGTCACAATGCCTGCTACCTTGTTACTGGAGTTGTTTACGCTGTTATTGTTCTATCAGAGGCAGACCAGCTCTGCCTACCGACTGGCATGAACTAGGAACTCAGTGTCTGAAATAACTAAATGAGCGTGCAATCAAGCTTCTCAAGATCATCTTCTCCCGGGATTCTCTGAATGTGTGTGCATGTGTGTATGTGTTTGTGATCGTGGTCTTTCCAGGTAAGAAATAACTGACTAGTGTTCATAAATTTTGATTACAGTGATATTCCTAATGAAAACAGATGTAACACATTTCCCCAGTCTTCTACTGGGCAGGAGACCTACAGAGCTTCTCTACTTCTACTGATAAACTGAAGCCCGGTGCTTAGTTTATTGCCGGGGGCCAGCTTGAGGAACTCTGCCCATGGCAAAGGTCATGAGGAAGGAGGCTTGGCATACGCAACGGCGTGATCAAGCCTCAGGAAACCCCCTGTTCCCGAGCATCTGCCCCTAAAACCAGAGTCTACCTACTTCACTGCCTCATGCTCTCGCCCACACCTCTGACTTTATGGGGGGCTGTTCCCCACCGGTTCTCTCGGAGAAGGAATAAACGTGCAGCTCCAAGTCAATAAAAATTCCTGGGCATGACAAGAGTGTTTCAGCTTATGGACTCCTCTGAAGGTTATCTAGCCCGCCTGTATAGGTTCGTCCGGCCACATGTGATTGTTTACAGCCGAGGTTAAAGCGTCCGCCTCTAATGCAGGAGACCCGGGTTCGATCCCTGGGTTGGGAAGATCCCCTGGAGAAGGAAATGGCAATCCACTCCAGTATTCTTGCCTGGAGAATCCCATGGACAGAAAAGCCTAGTAGGTTACAGTCCATGGGGTCACAAAGAGTCGGACATGACTGAGCAACTTCACTGTATCACCTTAACCTGAGAGGCACAAGACGTTTTAGACTTACTAAAGGCAAATTCCTTTGGGAAGTTGGAAATTGTCAGTATAGTGGGATGGTTAGGAATTATATTGGTGAAGGGTTTTTTCATTTTTTGTGCCAATAACTGCTGCTAATTCCCTGCCCTGGGTGTGACAAGGGTGTCTCAGGTCAAGCCTCTCGCCAGCAGACTAGTTTGTGTGACAGGATGATCCATACTCCTGCCACTAGCACATGATTGTTTACTACCTCTCAACCATAAACAGCACAGAGTTTGGAGTATTTTGAGAGTCTTAATTAGCATAGGGCTTTTCTCATTGTTGAGTCAATGATTGCTGCCAGACCTCCATATCCTTAGGCACCTGGGAATATATTAATCAATGGATTTGGAATATAGAAAAGGAAATATAGTAGTTTTTAAGGTTAGCAAGACTAGACTTTTTGAGTTAATGAATTTTCTCTTTTGTAATAGATCACTGTACTTTGTTATAAATCACTGTGTCCTTGCTATGTAAAAATGTAACTTTATCACTATCTTAAGACTAAATAGATCTTAAGGGGAACATTGGTGAAAGGATTTTCATTTGTTGGGCTGATGTTTGCTGCTAAATCTCCATATTCCCTGCCCTTATAATGAATATAACTAGCATATAGGAGAAATAAGTATTAACCTTTAAGATTAATCATGTTAACCTTGGGTTAAATAAATTCCTTTCTTGATTGTAACTCACTACACCCTCACCCTATAGGAATGCAACTTTATTTGGAGGGTGGTGCCTGGTTTAAGAAAAAAACACCCTTGGAAAAATAAGTTTTTCAGTTATCAGAAAAAAAGGATCATAAAATGTCAGCAGGTCTCATGGCCAGAAGATGATGTAAAACCCCTAAGACTTTTTTTATACATTTATGTGAAGCACCGGATTTTGATAAAGGTCAGGACTGCTGATCCCCACGTGACTCTGTATTCATCCCTATGTGTAACAAAGGTATATAAGCAAACCCCAAAATAAAGAAATCGGATCAGTTTCCGGAAAGACTGATTCCCTCATGTCGTTCTTTCTTGCTCCTCATTTTTCTGGCTGAATTCCCATCTGGAGCGTGGGTGCCCGCCATGTCTACTTACTTGTCCCGGCTTTCAAGCCCACGTGAGAAGGAGCCCAAGGAGGGGCACCTTCCGATATTCAAGTGGCACTGGTGGCCCAACATAGATGGTGCAAATTCCTTGTCTTAGAATTTTATTGGTATCCCATGTAAACCAAGTTATTTAGCCTCTTTTTCGCTCCTACTATTTTCTGGCCGAATTCCCATCTGGTACATGGGTACCCACCAAGCCTACTAATTTTGCCTGGGCTTCTAAGATCGGACCAGGGAGGCCTCAGTGCCTCCTCTCCTTCTGGAGAATGGGAAGACGCCCGCGGCCTCCGTAGGTGGTGATTGGTATTCCATGCAAACCAAGTTATTCAGCCTCTTTTTCTCTGCTAATTTTCTAATCCCTCTCTATCTGTAATTAAATAAGTTATTTCCAAGGACGCCAACTCCATCCCCACCTTCGAATTACCCTGGATCCACCAGGGCTGGACCCCGGCAGTTTATAATAGGCATTCACTAGATATTTGTTTATTACGTGAATACGTGTATTTTGCACCCTTCATCACTAAGGTTTCTCTCTCCCAAACATACTGGAGTCTTATAATATCCCTCCCAACATATGGCGCTGCAAACTGCAAACACAGCATGGCCCAGTGCTGTGTAAGCACAGCCAGGCCGCCTGAACAATCAGAAGAGGGTAGGATTCAATACGCACGTGTGGTTTCGGTTCCCCGGAGGCCTTCGCTAGCCGTGTGAGCGTATATTGCAAAGACCGCTATCTGATATTCCGTTAAAGACATCAAGTTTCTCAGCACCGTGGAAGATACGCGTCCATCCACCACCACCTGTTTAAAGAACAGTTCGAGGAATGAGAAAATGGAATTTCTCACATGCAAACTGAAAGTCAAAAACAAAACTACCTCCAGCAAAACCTTAAACATGTTCTTATCTGCACCACGTCCTTCTCCACGGTGGCGGTCAGTTCTCCTTGAGTTCTCACATCATGCAACCCGCCCTCCATTGAATGTGTCCCAGAGCCCCTTACTGGGCCGTATCTAATGAAAACCGTGCCATTCCTACCCTGACTGCTATCCTAATCACATCCACTTAGTAACAGGTGACATGTGATATTTTTCCATGGAGTCTTGGGAAGCATTTAAAAGGTTTATTAGTCATGAAAAAGATAGAGCTATTGGAAGCACTGTGATTTGGGTTTTTTTATTCTTAGTCTGGATGACATATCTCCAGAATGTAACACTTTAAAGGTCATAAATCCTGCCATAATGCAGGAAAAAACAGAAACACGCTGAGGCCAATCAGAGGTTAGAACAAAAGGTTAGAACATCAAAAAAAGAGAGGGAGATCTCATCACATCCTATCATATTCCCTGTGAATTTGTGTATCACAGATTAGGAAATGGGAGCCACTCAGTCATCTGGCAACAGATGGCGTCTCCCGTGATGGCAGCTGGTGAGAAGGGCCCGTCACAGGCGCTCCATGACGCTGCTCATTGGCACTGATCTCCACAAACAGCCAGGAAACCCCAGACCTTGAAGGGCTGCATGACCACATTTCGCAGAACACATTCTCCTTAAGGCAGAAAGTTCAGGCCACTCCCGAAGCAGAGAGGAAACATCAGCAGCAAAGGGGGTGCCAGCCAGGTGATTAACGACTGAGTCCCTTTGCCCTAGAACTCTTTCATTTCTTAAATCACACAAAAAATTAAGTCAGTGTAAGTTGTGTTAGAAATGGATACATGACCAGTTCTTCAGGTTCTCTGATGGAAATAAGAGAAGATATAACTATCATAAGCTCGAGACAGAAGAACAACCTGGACACGTGGAAATGTATTCAGTCCAACAACTGTAAATGCTTGTGACAGAATAATCTCCTTATATATATCCACTTCTGCCTTATCTTGACTACTGTACAAAACCTGAGAGCCTGAGAATACATGGCGAAGACGCCGTCTCCTCCTTACCTCCTCTGGTTTGCCGCCCCTGGTAGGGTAATACACGACTCTGTATTTTTCCACTTTTCCGGGGGCGTGAGTCCAGTTAACCATAAGGCTCCTGGCAGTGACTTCAGAAGTCATCAGTTCTGTAGGCGGCCCAATGGTGGCAAGGGCTGAGGCTAAATCAAAAAACACAGAAAATGAACCTTTTAACCAAAGTTCAATTCTGTGAACCTAAGAAACTCCGCTAGTCAGAAATGATTGTTTATGCTGCTTCCAAGATTTTCATCTCTAGTAAATTAACTCAGTACTTGGGGCTCAGCTGGTAGAGACTCTGCCTGCAAAGCAGGAAACCCGAGTTCAATCCCTGGGTCGGGCAGATCCCCTGGAGAAGGAAACGGCACCCATTCCAGTATTTTTGCCTGAGAAATCCCATGGACGGCAGAGCCTGGCAGGCTACAGTCCATGGGTCGCAAAGAGTGGACACGACTGAGTGACTTCACTTTAGGCTTTAGGCTTTAATTCATTACAGGCACACCTCAGAGATACTGTGGGTTCAGTTCCAGGCCACTGCAAGAAAGCAAGTCACACAATTTTTTTGATTTCCCAATACATAAAAAACTTAGGTTTACCCTTCGTATGCATGCATGCTAAGTTGCTTCCATCGTGTCCAACTCTTTGCAATCTGATAAATTGTAGCCCACCAGGCTCCTCTGTCCATGGGATTCTCCAAGCAAGAATTACTGGAGTGGGTTGCCATGCCCTCCTCCAGGGGATCTTCCCAACCCAGGAGCCAACCTGCGACTCTTGCCTCTCCTGCACTGGCAGACTGGTTCTTTACCACTAGTGCCCCCGGGAAGCTAGCATTCTGTCTAAAAAACAATACATAAAACTTAATTTAAAAAGAACGTTTTTGGGAAAATGGCACCAAGAGACTTGCTCAGCAGAAGGTTGCCACAAACTTTCAATTTTTTGGATGTATTTTTTTAATACGTACCTGCAAAGTGCAACAGGGAGAAGCACAGTAAAACGAGGCCTGCCTGGACTAGGCTTCTTCTCTGAAACATTTAAGCGCCTATTAGGCATCAGTCACTATGCTAGGTTCTAAGTAACTTAAATAAGACTTAGTCCTTGACTCTAAGGAACTTTCTTCAAGACACTGCTGTCGAATAGTAAAAAACAAGAACAACAAAAAAAATCAAAATACAACACTGAGTTGTGCATCTAAAGATACGCTTCTGATATCTTCAGAAGTCTTCCCTCATTTAGTTCTCAGTAAATGCTATTATTGTTCCCATTTTTCAGGTGAGAAAACCAAGTCAGAATGATGTTAAATAACTTGTCCAAGTCTCATAATTGGTAAGTATCAGAGCTGAGATTTATATGTAAGCTTCTTGACACAAGAGCTTGTATTTTTGAGCAGCTGAGGATATATTCTCTCTACTGAAGACTTCAACTCAACAAATGGCCAACATTCTAAAGTAAAAAGAGAAGAAAAAGCAACTGGCATATACTGAATGTCCACTATGAGCTACACATGATGTAAGCTCCTTGTGTGTTAAACACATGCTATAACAGTGGGTCTGAAGAAGATTTTGGACCTGTAAAGTTCAAAGTCCTTGAAATTTAGGATCTCTTATCCGCTAGGGGCACTTAGTTAAAGGGACTTTAGCAGTCCTAATAATGGGGAAAAACACAGTTATTAAACAATAACTACGATCAAGTACTTTATTAAGCATGCCTTATAAGCAACCACATGTAGAGGTTTTTGTGGGAAAATCTGGGCTCTAAAATCGTCTCGGGCTTCCTCGGTTGCTCAGTGGTAAAGAGTCCTTCTGCCAATGCAGGTTCAATCCCTGGGTCAGGAAGATTGGCTGGAGAAGGAAATGGCAACTCACCCCCGTATTCTTGTCTGGGGAATCCCATGGACAGAGGAGCCTCGCAGGCTAAGTCCATGGGGTCACAAAAGCGTTGGACACGACTGATAGACGAAAAAGCAATGAGAAAAATGGAGTCGCTAAGTGGCTCAGAGAGATTTGTCCAGGGAACCACTACTTGGCTGCTCAGCCTAGTCTGAAGGGTCCCGGTCCAGGGCGAGAGGGGTGATGAAAAAGAGACAGACGTGCAGGCCGACTGAGTCACCCCCGCCCCAGACACAGCCCAGGCGGGAGCAGAGCCAGACTCTCAGAGAAGGGTCTGGGTATCTCCTGCTCAGCTTGCATCCCTGGGAGTCAGACGCAAGCTGCAGCCCACGGATGTCACAGGAACAAGGGCAGGACCTGTGATGGCCGAGCTCCCAGAAGACAGAGCGCACGGCTCCTTCCTGCAGTCCCCGCCGAGTGCAGCTCACATTTCCGGGGACTATAAGTCAAGCCTAAGTTCCTGGGGAGTCGATGGTGGACGGGCAGGGGACCGTGGGACCCACAGAATGGTACAGTGGTGAGTTTCCCAGGGTTCCTTTCGCCTCATGTATCTCAAACACAGAGCTAAGGAATCCAGCCACCTAGAAACACAAACAAATACAGACAGAAACAGTCCAGCGAAGCCTGCTCTCTCTCGGCAGAGGACCAGGAGAGGAGCAGCCCGCCAAGATGAAAAGCTCTAGGCAACAACAGCTCTGGTCTAGAAAACACCACAGGGAAAACCGCTGCGGCCCCACCCCACCCGTGCCAACCCAGGTCAAGCGGAAGCCAAGACCCACCCTTGCTGACTGTACCAGGGGCCTGCGCTTACTCTGATCCCATCACACAGCCGGGCTGATGCAGAAAGGTCAAGGAGGGAGGAGGAAGCTGCCCCTTACAGACGGTGACAGACCCCACCTCGCACCGCGCGTGCTATCCACCGAGACCACGGGAAGCGCTGGGCTTCCAGCCCCGCGCGCCAACATCCAGGCACCCTCCCCTTTCGCTCCAGCTGGCGTCAGAGGAGGCCTACCGCAGCCATCCGATACGAGCATACAGAAACACGGATAGATCCGCCCACACCGGCAACAAAAGCGGGAACACCGCCACCATCACAAACACAGCTAAGAGTCCTCAAAATAAAAGCAAGTACTAAAGGTAAGCGGAACAGAATCTGTACAGAAATTATATCCTGAAAACCACAAAATGCTGATGGAGCTCAAAGGCTATCCAAACAAGTGAAAGGATTTGACATGTGTGGACTAAACGAAGCAACAGATTAAAGATGTCAGTTCTTCCCAAGCTGGTAATTGAGAATTGATTTAATGCAATTTCCATCAAAGTCCCAACAAGATATTTTGTAGAATAAAAATTATTCTGATATTTATATTAGATTAGATAAATTATATAGTATATTATATAAACATTACTCTAATATTTATATGGAATATAAGGAAGATAGTAGCAAAAACAATTTTGTAAAAGGATAATCACATGAGAGAGCTCAGTCTATTCAATCTCAAGACTCATTATGTAGCTGCAGAAAATCAAGACTGTATGATACTGCAACAGGGTTAGACACATAAATAAGTGGAACCATAAAGAACCCAGATTTAGACACGTGCAATTCTGCCCAACTGCTACTTGACAAAGCCGCAGGTAACTCAACGGCAGAAATGCAGCCTTTTTAGCAAGCAGTGTTAGAACCTTAAACCAAACTTCAAATCCTTTACAAAGAACTAACTTTAAATGTGAAATATAAAACTTTCTGAAAAAATACTAAAAAGGAAACTCTTTGGGATTTAAGGTCAGGTAAAGAGTTCTTAGACTCGACACCAAAAGCATTAATCCTAAAATGAAAAATTGATGATCTGGACCTCATCAAAATTAAAACCTTTTGTTCTGCAAATGACCTTGTTAAAAAGATGAAAAGGTAAGCTACAAATTGGCAGAAAATATTAACAAACCACCTGTCTAAGAATGGACTATCAGCTTCCCTGGTGGCTTAGACAGTAAAGAATCTGCCTGCTAGGCGGGAGGCCTGGGTTCGATCCATGAGTCAGGAACATGCCCTGGAGAAGGGAATGGCTGCCCCCTCCAGCATTCCTGCCTGGAGAACCCCAGAGACAGGGAGCCTGGTGGGCTACAGGCCACAGGGCCGCAAAGAGTTGGACATGAATGAGCGACTAAGACACTTATTGGTATCAAACCACATATCTAAACGCATCTAACAGTGATCTGCACGCCTCTAACAGGGGATCTACACGCGTCTAACAACGGATCATTACCTAGAGGATAAAGAATCCTCAAATCTCAGAAGTTAAAAGCTAACACAGAAAAAAATACCCCCAAAATGAGTCCAATTAGAAAGTGGGCAAAAGATATGAACAGACATTTCAGGATATACAGAGGCAAAATAGCACATGAAATATGGTTAACACAGGCACACAGGATCTAGAAAAATACTGATCTTATTTGTTGGGATGGAATGGAGAGACAGGTAGAGAAAGGATCTGTGGACACAGTGGACAAGGGAGAGGCTGGGACGACTGGAGAGAGCAGAGGCCCCAGCACATACCCGGGTGAGACCAGGCAGGTGAGGAGGGGCCGCACGGGCAGCCCAGCACACACCCGGGTGAGACCAGGGCAGGTGAGGAGGGGCCGAACGGGCAGCCCAGCACACACCCGGGTGAGACCAGGCAGGTGAGGAGGGGCCACACGGGAGCCCCAGCACACACCCGGGTGAGACCAGGCAGGTGAGGAGGGGCCACACGGGCAGCCCAGCACACACCCGGGTGAGACCAGGGCAGGTGAGGAGGGGCCGCACGGGCAGCCCAGCACACACCCGGGTGAGACCAGGCAGGTGAGGAGGGGCCGCACGGGCAGCCCAGCACACACCCGGGTGAGACCAGGGCAGGTGAGGAGGGGCCGCACGGGCAGCCCATCTGGGCCCCGGGACGACCTGGAGGGCGGGGAGGTGAGGGAGGTCAGGGTGGAAACGTGAGCACAGTCGAGGCTGACTTGCGCTGCTGTATGGCAGAAACCAACACAAAGTGGTAAAGAAATTTTAAAAATATTTGAATCTTTAAAAATAGGAGAAAAAAAGCATAGGAAAGATGTTCAACTTCCTTAGCCATCAGGAAAATGAACATTAAAACCACAATGAGATTGCACTCAATGCCTATCAGAATGGCCAAAATAAAAAACTGTAACAGCAGACGTCAGTGACAAGCATAGAAACAGGGTCACTTACACGGTACTCGCGGGAATGCTGCTCGATGCAGCCACAGCGGAGGACAGTCTGGCAGCCTCTTAGGCCAGACTACACTAAGCACGAAATATGATGAAGCACTGCACTCCCGAGCATCAGCCCAGAAAACGGAAAACATGTTCACACAAGAACCTGCACATGAATGTTCACAGCAGCTTTTTTTTTCTTTTTTGGTAACAGCCAAAAATGGAAAGAATTCAGATGTCTTTCGATGTGTGAATGGCTAAGCAAACTGTGGTGCATCCGTAACATGAAATGTGATGCAGCAATAAGAGCAAGAGCTGTGGACGCGTGCAACAGCTTGGATGCACCTCCAGGAAATCATCCTGAGTGAGAAACACCAGTTCCAAAAGTTTACATACTGTGTGATTCCATTTATTTAACATTTCCAAAATGACAAGCATTGAGAGAGGGAGGGCAGATTCAGGCTGGGCAGGGCTCGCAAGAGGCTGGGCAGGGCTCGCAAGAGGCTGGGCAGGGTTAGCAAGAGGCTGGGCAGGAGGCATGGCCCTGCCACAGGAACATGCTGTATCTCCACTCGACCAGTGTGAGCTTCCTGCCTGCGACATAACACTGTGGCTTTGTGTCACCACTGAGAGATACAGTGAGATACCACAAAGTCTTTACACGTTATTTCCTACACCTTCATGCCGATGTTTAATTAACTCAAAGTCCAACATTTAAGTAAAAACAAAGGAGCATGGTGGTATACGCGCAGCAGCATGGGAACAACTATCCAGGAATTTAAAGTAACCCCCCCCCCCATATATCCCTCGTCTACCCTGATGGTCCGAGCCTGGAAGCGCACAGCGCGCTGGGGAAGCCAGGCCGCCCAGAGGGACGCCGGGGGCAGAGGTCCGTACCTTTGATCTCTCGGTCCTGCTCCTCCACCCTGGAGCACACGGTCCTCGAGAGGCTCTCCACCACCGTGTGCATCAGGTCAAACTCGGCCACGTTGTACACGTGCGTGCTGTCCGGCTCCGAGGCGATCTCCTGCAGCTCCTCCTCGTCCGCGTTTTTCACCCCTGTGTTGGGGAGGACAGGGTCCCGATGGTCAAGCCCCGCGGCGGCCTCCTAGTCATCGGACTCTACGCTGCGACCCGCCTCTCCCCCAAAGCACTTTTCTCGCAAGACGCACGTCTCGGGGCAGATTGTTTCTCAAAAGTCCCTTTCAAATGATTAAATCTGTTTTTATTTGGACATGGACACACCGGTTTACTTATCAGTCGGTTATTTTTGGCACTGGGTCTCCGTTGCTGCACGCGGGCTTTCTCTGGCGTGGAGAGCGGAGCCCGCTCCCGGTCTGGCACACGGGCTTTCCCTGGTGGGCTCCACTTGGGGCCCAGGCCCGAGGCACATGCGCGCCAGTATTTGCAGCTCGGGGCTCAGTGCTCTGAGCGGAATCTTCCCTGACCGGGGATCAAACCCGCGACCCCGGCGCTGGCAGCTGGCAGCTGGCTTCTTATCCACTGCACTCCCAGGGAAGTCCCAGATTACTGAATCTTAACTTTCCTCAGCCCATCTTGGGCTTCCGTGGTGGCTCAGACAGTAAAGAATCTGCCTGCAATGCAGGAGACCCGGTTTTGGAGGATGTATTGATGAAACTGACTTCTGTCTTTCATAAATGTTGCAGAAGCAGTAGGAATTAAGCCAGTCCTCTACACTATCAGAACCTCAGGCTTAACTTTCTGTAAACATTGGCTTACTTAAACTGAGACAGAAAATCCTTGTCCTTCATGGAATTCTCGGTCCATCGCAGCTGTGGATGCTGCGCACGCCCAAGCATGACAGTGCTTTCCGCACAGTAACACACTTAATCCTCAGTCAGTCCTGTGAGTTGGGCGTCACTGTTTCTCCCATTTTACAGACAAGTAAGCTGATGAGAGGTTGATTCACTTGCTCAAGGAAACACAGCCAGTGAGTGCACAGCAAGGGCTCCACTCAGGCACTCTAGGTCCAAAGTCATATGCCCTTAGTGACCCTATCAAGCTGCACCTCAGAAGACCACATGTATCACGGTTGAAACTAGAAAAGGGGGAGACTTCCCCAGCAGTCCTCCAGCCTTGCAGCGCCAGGGATGTGAGTTTGATCCCTGGACGGGGAAATAAGAGCCCATATTCCACGGGGTTTGCCCCAAATTTAAAATAAGTAAATAAAACAGTCAATTGATAAAAAAATTTTTTAAGATTCTTAAAAAAAATGAAAAAGACACAAGGTTGGGTTTCATGAGTGTAAATGCAGATTTCTCTTCTCCAGGAGAAGGAACATTTCTTTAAAAATCCTTGTCACTGCAATTATCTACGGATGTTAAAAAGAGGTAAGAGGGAAGCAAGGAAGAGAGATTACCTGAGGCAACGGTAATTACTTCTTAGATGCCTGGCCGTGTGCCATTCAATTTATCTGACAGCTTCAACAGACTGAGTAACAAAGCGTCAATTGTTTCTGAACTATTTGCTTTAGGAGGTTAAAGAAAATGAACACTACTGATTTCCAGGTGATTCCCAGAGAAAAAGAGAGAAAACTTCCAAATCACGACTGAATGAGTTCCCTTTAACTCACCCGTTCGTTATTAACGAGACCACAGAATGGAGAGTAAACACATAAATTAATCCCCTATTACTGTAGGTCTTTGTAAGGATTGTTGTTGTTGAACAAAAGTACAGCAAAACTAAAAATAAAAATTAAATCAAATCTCCCTGCTGTTCCTTGACTGAAAGACTTCCACAACAGCTTCTAAAATGCTGGCTCTGTGTCTACAATAACAGAGCAGCACCACGCATGCTGAAGCAATGAGCTTAATGTCAATAATGCTTTTCACAGCACTCAGTTAAAACCAAGTCTGGATTCATTTAAGAATGTTCTAGAGACAATAAGCCCCAAATCCCTCTCTCTCTCACCTTTCCAAACAAAACAGTTTCACTGTTGTAAAGAGCGTGGAAGAGTGGGGAAACGGTCATCATGACTTGGAAGGCATTTGTTTTGGAAGGATTTATCTTGTTCATCTGTAAGCTCCATCACCCACCACAATCCCTGCCATCAGCAAATAAGCAAATACTTCTCCAGTGAAACATTCTATGAGCCACACTTTGAGTGGCAAATCTAGAAATGAGTCCGAGGAATTGTTTCTGTTTTTTTCTTCAGTCTCTGCTAAATAGAAGGCCTTCCTATCACCAAAGACACTGTAAACAATTTAATCAAGAGCAAAGCTGCTCAGCTAAATATTACGCAGTTATTCTGCGTGTGCCATGCGTGTTCTCCCACACGCCTATACTTACAGAGGGTTATTTTCAAAGAAAAAAGCCTGCACACCTATGACAGTGCTTTCTTAGCTACAAGACCTCAGTTCCTCGATTGCTTTCTCTCTACACCATCAGAGAAGAGATGGCTACTAAGTGATCAAAAGAGAAAAGTCTTGACTAATTAAAGGGTAACAATTATGGACCTAACCTTTGCACTTTGTGCTTTTCACAACACTTCACGTGTGGTGTCTCAGCCGAGAGATTCTCACATGGTAAGATCCTTCAGCTCCACCACTTCCGTTTTTAATGTGAGGAAGTCAGACTCAGATCACATGACTGGTTATGAGTAGAGCCAATGGGGTGGAGAGGGAAGGGGTAAGTCGGGCGAGTCATATACACTTGTAGACAATAGATAACTAATAAGGACCTACTGTATACAGGGAGCTACTGTATACAGGGAGCTCTACTCAACACTCTGTAATGACCCACATGGGAAAAGAATCTAAAAAATAGTGGGTAGGTGTGCATATATATGCAATACATAACTAATAGGGACCTACTGTATACAGGGCCTACTGTATACAGGGAGATCCACTCAGTACTCTGTAATGACCCACATGGGGAAAGAATCCAAAAAACAGCAGACAAACATGTACACCTGCTTCAGCTCACTGTACACAAGAACCAACCCAACCTTGTAAGTCAGCTAGACGCCAATACATTTTTTTAAAAGACTCGAAAGCGCTCCGGTCTCCTGGCTTCCAGTGAACTGCGCCATATGCAGCTTTAAGTGGTTGGGTGTCCGTGTCCACTGTTGAAACAAGACCATGATTAGCACGTACCTATGGCAAACAGCTCTACACCGGATTCACGAAGGTTTCTGGATGGTGGAATAATATCATCTTGGGACTTTCCGTCTGTGATTAAAATGCCAATTTTGGACACTCCAGTCCTTGCTCCCGCTTCCGGTTTAAAGCTGTTTTCAAAAATGTAATTCAAAGCAAGACCTAGGAGAAAACAAGAAAAAATAAAGACAAGCCAACCATTTCAAATAAAAAGGCTTTCAATTCTCTAAAACGTAATCACAAGATGAGAAAGAAGAGTTTTTATTAGATGTGAACTTTTATCTTCATGTTTACAATGAACTATTCTTTAACGAATCCGATGAAGCACTAAAATCCACCAAAACAGAGGAAATAAAAATTCTGAATCCTGCACCATTTCAGAAACTAGTATTTATAAAGAACAGTGGATTCCTAGACAATGAATGCTGACAGGTTTGCATACAAGAAATCTACACCTTGGGACTTCCTTGGTGGTCTAATGGTTAAGACTTCCAGTCCAGGGGGTGTGAGTTTGATCCCTGGTTGGGGAACTAAGACCCTACATGCCACAGCCAAAGAAACAAATCAATAAAAATTAAAAAGAAGAAAAGAAAATCTAAACCATAATTTACAACAAACCAAGAATACCCTCACAGAAGCAACTGTCCCGAATATTACGGCTACACTTTCCATTTTGCTCATGGTGACCTGAAGAAACCACAGATTCTCTGCTTTACGGGGTAGAAGGGGAGATCTAAGGTGGTGAGTGAACTCCTGACTTTTGAGTATGCCATTCTTCACCCCTCAAAAAGAAATGCTGAATAATGTTATGCAATTCGTGCTTAATACAGTTTTGTTGTATTAACAAAAAACCTGTTAGACTACACCTCAAACTGGCAAAGTAGTGATCAGGATTTCAGTGGTTTCTCTAAAATTCAGCGACAGCGTCTCTATTGTTCAAGCTGACCATCCACATTGTGGGGCTGCTAAGTCACTTCAGTCGTGTCCAACTCTGTGCAACCCCGTAGATGGCAGCCCACCAGGCTCCCCGGTCCCTGGGATTCTCCAGGCAGGCAAGAACACTGGAGTGGGGTGCCATTGCCTTCTCCAATGCATGAAAGTGAAAAGTGAAAGTGAAGTCACTCAGTCGTGTCTGACTCTTAGCGACCCCATGGACTGCAGCCCACCAGGCTCCCCCGTCCATGGGATTTTCCAGGCAAGAGTACTGGAGTGGGGTGCCATTGCCTTCTCCGCATTGTGGGGCTATGGAAGGAAACGGCACGTAAGGGTTAGAGCCTGTGATCAGGCCTTGGGGTTGGAGGTAAGAGTCGCTCAGTCAGCTATGGAAGGAAATAGCACGTAAGGGCTGGAGCCTGTGATCAGGGCTTGGGGTTGGAGGTGAGAGTCGCTCAGTCGGCTATGGAAGGAAATAGCACGTAAGGGCTGGAGCCTGTGATCAGGCCTTGGGGTTGGAAGTGAGAGTGAAAGTCGCTCAGTCGTGTCTGACTCTTTCTGACCCCATGGACTATACAGTCCATGAAATTCTCCAGGCCAGAATGCTGGAGTGAGTAGCCTTTCCCTCCTCTAGGCGATCTTCCCAACCCAGGTATCGAACTCAGGTCTCCTGCACTGCAGGCGGATTCTTTACCAGCTGAGCCACGAGGCAAGCCCTTGGAGTTGGGCCATGGATAACTGCAATATAAATGCTCTTATATTGCAGTAATTCCTTGGTATCCACAGAAGGGTTGGTTCTAGGACGCCCCCGCCCCCCACAACACCCAAGCCCACAGATGCCCAGGTCCCTTACGTAAAATGATGTAGTGTCTGCATGTAACCTACGCGCACCCTCTCATTCGCTCTGAGCCATCTCTAGATTACTTATAATAACTAATACAATAGAAATGCTATGTAAATAGTTACTAGCATGTGACAAATTCAAGGTTTGAATTTTAGGAACTTTCTGGAATTTTTTTCCCACACATTTCTGATCCCTGGTTGGTCAAAGCTGCAGATGCTAAGGGCTGACTATACTCAGTTATCAAAAAAGCTGGTGAGCCAAAGCTCCATAAATATTTTCATGATAACTATTGACTGCAGAATAAGGGCAAAGAAATTATTTTCCTTGAAAAATTAGGTAGGAATTTGTTTTTATTTAATTGACAGGGTGACTGGAGGAGAAAACAGGTGAAAAAAAAGAAAGGAAAATGAACTGGAAAGGGTTAGGACAGCTACTAAGGCTGTCAGTGTCAAGGACTGCTGGGCGCTCTTCCAGCTCAACCAAGCCCATCCTGGGACGTTACATTCGTAGAGAAGAAGGGATGAGGCTTCTGCATGTAACTTCTAATGTGAGTTAGAGAAAAGAGCCATCTAAAAACTTTAAAGGCTAGCTTGCTTTAAAAACACTATGCTGAGACATACACAGTGACGAAATGAAGTAATAAAGCTCTTCTTTGGCAAAAGGCATGCTGCCAAAAACGTGGACTGAACGAAACATACCTGTCAGCGTATTCCCTCCCTTGTACGGCAGATTTCGGACAGCTTCGATCACCTCGTCTTTTGTGTTAAAGGCATTCAAGTGCCATTCTATTCTGGGGTCACCACTATACTGAGCCAGACCTGGAGAAGAGAGACGAGAAAGCCCACCCAGGAATGATGGTTATTTCAAGGTCCAGTGGACCATTCAAGAGACTTGAATGATGAAGGGCCCAGTATTTTTTCAGGGGGGGCAGGGTGGCTAAGTTTTGCAACATTTTTTTTCTCTGCCTCCCTGAGAAATTTCAAAGTGAGTTCCTGACATCAGTTTAAAGAATTTTCAACATACCTGGAGGCTGATGAAATGTATACATTTTCCAGACATCTAGAAGTAGGCACCCAATCAGGTACTTAGCATTTTTTAAAAGTCTGATCATGTTTGTAGATAAAAGGTCTAGATGTATTTAATTTTTTTAATTGAGGTAATATTGATACCAGCTTATACAACCTCATACAAGCTTCATGTGTGACATTATATTTTGATTTCTGTATATATTACAGTGTTTGTAGTTGGTCTTTATTCCCAAAGAAAAGAATTTCCTTAAGGGCTATTTAGAAGTGAAACTAGGAGACTTTATATAATAACATGGATATAGTTCTCAAAGATTTATAACTTTCTTGTTGTTTTTTATCACAGCAAGAATTTGGCAAAAATTATCTCACACAATAAAACTTTTTTCCAATTGTTGATTAAAATTTCACTTGATTAAATTGCTTTTTAAATAAAAAGAAAATTTTACCTGATAAATTCTTAAACCAATAGTAACCTTTAAATTATTATTTGAAATTATTATTAATAATAAAATAATTATTGTTAGAGAAGATTTTGGCTTTCCAGAAAAATTGAAATATATTCAATAATTAATTGAGTGACATTGTCACAGCAAAAATTAGTAGAAATAAATAGTTATTGATGCAAACTTGCCCTTTTGGGAACATTCCTATAGTTAAACCTAAAATTCTGAAAAACATTTGGTAGAGAATCTTTGAAATTTCTTAAGAAGCTTCCTGGTGGTTTCACACTAGGAGCCGATGCTGTTAATTTTAAAAAA
>SJYQ01010684.1:87505-115459 GCA_006410935.1 Redunca redunca
CCCCCAATCCCTCCCAGCATCAGAGTCTTTTCCATTGAGTCAGCTCTTCGCATGAGGTGGCCAAAGTACTGGAGTTTCAGCCTCAGCATCATTCCTTCCAAAGAACACCCAGGACTGATCTCCTTTAGAATGGACTGGTTGGATCTCCTTGCAGTCCAAGGGACTCTCAAGAGTCTTCCCCAACACCACAGTTCAAAAGCATCAATTCTTTGGCGCTCAGCCTTCTTCACAGTCCAACTCTCACATCCATACGTAACTACTGGAAAAACCACAGCCTTGGCTAGACAGACCTTTGTTGGCAAAGTAATATCTCTTATTTTGCTGATTTTTCACATTAGGACTGGAGATCACGAATATTTTGTGTGCGTGCATATGTGTGTGTATGTCCATGTCAACATTTTGAAACATTAAAATGACAATAAGACAAAAATGAAAATATATGTAATGAAAAACAAAATAAAGAAGTCTTCATAAATAAATTGAATATGTTTTTTCCTGGGGGGCAAACAGTTGACCTATTATAGTTAGGGTAAGCAGTTTCATATATAACTCTGTATCTACAGGTCACATTTAGTAAAAGGACCTTGTGTCTGGTTTGTTTTTTTTTTTTCTTCCATTTTCGTGGAATACCTAGATCCTTTTACCAGATGGGGAAAACATGTATTTGCCAAGGAAGTACTCAGATGCTGATTATGTAAGCTAAACAATACAGCTCAACCCAAAGTTTATATATTACAGTTGTGAGCACCAAATCTCTCTTCTTTAATAGCCAAATACAAAATCACTACTAACTTAAGAGTCAGTCCTCTGTACCACACTGAAGTATTCTAAAACAGAACAATGTAAGAAGTCATGAGATAGAAATTAGTTTGTGTTTTGGAAATAATCAGAGGAAATTAAAGTCTTAAGAAGCTTTAAGAATCTATGCCCCTTACTTTTTATGGGGAAACTTTCCTGAAATGAAAAGTAGTTTTCTTTTTATTCCAAAATTATTGGAGATCTTATTTTCCTTTTTAACTAAAAAAAAAAATTTAATTGTTTGGGTACATTGTAGATAGGGTCTTAGAGAAACTTAAGCAGTTTCTCTGCTTATTTGGAAGAGGACTATTAATACTGGTGTTTTCCATTTTAAAAGTGTTTCCAATAAAAATGCTCTGTTAATTTAGCTCATTCAAGTTATTTTGACTTGGAGATAAAAATTCTAGATATCTCAAAATAAGATATAAAATTAATTGAGTAGAAATTAGAAGATTGACATATCTAATGATATTAAAATTTGTAAGCTGTTCATCAAAAAACACTTTAAATAATATAAAAAGATAAGCTACAACTGGGAAAAGATATGTGCAATATAAAAAACTGAAAAAGAATCCACATGAAGAATACATAGAAAATGAATAGACATGTAAGAGAAGGGGAGATATAGACATAAGTGTATATATATATATATAAGTAAGTGAAAAAAGAGAATGTTTAGCCACACTGGTGATCACGGTAATAAAAACAATCAAGATCACAATGAGGTACCATTTGCGTACACTCAGATGCAAAAGTAATAAATTTAACACTATTTATAATTACTCCAAAGATAATGGAATATTTAGGGATATACTTACAACGCGTGCAAGACCTGTGTGGTGGAAGGCACACTATTGATAGAAGAAGTCAAAGAAGATGTCAGTCAGTGGAGAGGCCCACCCTATTCACGGGCAGGAAGACTGACATGGTAGAGATGCCAGCCACCCCAGACTGAGCGACAGGTTTAATGCCAGTCCTATCAAAATTCCAGGAAAGGCTATTTTTAAGACATAGACAAGCTTATTCTAAAATTTACAGAAGAAGGCACAGACCCTAGAATAGTTAAGACAATCTTGATGAAGAATTATGTGGAAAGAATCATTTTACCAGACATTAAGACTGCTTACTATATTTAACTAGTGGGTATCTCAGAGAGAGAGACACATACGTAAGCGAAAAAGAGGAAAGCCAAAAACAGACCCATACAAATATGCTGAAGTATATGATTTTAAATCTAAATGTGATTTAAAAATCACATAGTGATTTTATACCAACATTCAAAAGTACTTCAACAGATGGTGTTGGAACAATTAACATGCATACAAAAGAAAAAGAAAACTTGACCTAAACTCTATACCAAAATTAATTCAAAGCAGATCATCAATTTAGAGGTAAAAAAATGAAATCATAAAGCTTTTAGTAAAATATTAGGACAAAGTCGTTGGAATGTATGGCTCAAAGAAGAGTTTCTTAGCATTAATACCAAAAGTACAAACATAAGAAGAAAATTTGATCAACTGGACTCCATCAATATAAAATACCTTTGCTGTGTGAAAGCTCATGTGAAGATGAACAGACAAGCTATAGGCTAGGATATCTGTAAACCACACATTCAACAAAGGATTAGTATCTAGACTGTATAAAGAAACCTCAAAACTTGCTAGTAAATAAAACCAAACAATCCAATTAGCAAATGGGCAAAATCTGAACAGATATTTCATGAAAGATACGCCACTTGTATACCTTGTTCAGGTGGCAAATAAGCGCATGAACGATGTCCGACGTCACTGACTATCAGGTAAGTACAAAAAAATCACAGGGAAACCTCACTGTGCACACCTACCCAAACGGCTGAAATGAAACACAGCGATAACAACAACCGCGGGCAAGTGGGTAGAGAAATGGTGCCACTCACACATCGCTCATGGGACCATAAGATGGTACAACCACCCAGAAAACGGTTTGGCAGTTTCTTTTAAAAGTATACACAGAAATTCCCTGGTGGTCCAGCAGCTAAGAGGATGCCTGCTATTATGGGAGACACGGGTTCAATTCCCGGTCTGGGAAGATTCCACACGCTGTGGGGCAGCTAAGCTCGTGCGCCAGAGCTGCTGAAGCCAGCTGCCCGAGGGCAGCGCTAGGCAACCAAAGGAGCCCCGCAAGGGGAGGCCCGCGGACCCTGCAAGGAGCCCCGCAAGGGGAGGCCCGAGGACGACGAGAGGAGCCCCGGGAAGGGGAGGCCCGCGGACCCTGCAAGGAGCCCCGCAAGGGGAGGCCCGCGGACCCTGCAAGGAGCCCCGCAAGGGGAGGCCCGCGGACCCTGCAAGGAGCCCCGGGAAGGGGAGGCCCGCGGACCCTGCAAGGAGCCCCGCAAGGGGAGGCCCGCGGACCCCGAGAGGAGCCCCGCAAGGGGAGGCCCGCGGACCCTGCAAGGAGCCCCACAAGGGGAGGCCCGAGGACGACGAGAGGAGCCCCGGGAAGGGGAGGCCCGCGGACCCTGCAAGGAGCCCCGCAAGGGGAGGCCCGCGGACCCCGAGAGGAGCCCCTGCTCCCTGCAGCGAGAGAAAGACGCGCGGAGCAAAGCGACCCAGAGCGGCCAGGAATAAAGACAGAGACGTGCACGTGGATTGCCATGGACCCAGCGGTTACACTCAAGGGCGCTGATTCCAGAGCAGCGGAAACTAACGCACACACAAATAACTGTACACGAATGCTCACGGCAATGTGCTTCACGAGGGCCCCAAACTGAAATTAGTCCAATTTATCACTTTAAATAAAAATAAATTCTCCTCACCTTCAATATTATATTTAAAATTAAAGCAAAGGAGCAGAGGAAATGAGCTGTATTTTAATTCACTTCTTGGCTTAATGTGAACTTTATCTAAGATGCAATTCTGAAAATACAGACAGCACCAAAAGACGGTAGACAGCTGATCACAACTGAAGGAAAGTACCCAATATATGGGCTGGTGGCGATGCTTGGTGGTTTAGTCACTAAATCATGTCTGACTCTTGCGGCCCCGTGGACTGTCCCCGCCAGGCTCCTCTGTCCGTGGGATTCTCCAGGCAAGAACACTGCAGTGGGTTGCCATGCCCTCCTCCAGGGGATCTTCCCCACCCAGGAATCAAACCTGGGTCTCTTGCTTTGCAGGCAGATTCTTTACCGACTGAGCTACAAGGGCTACATCTCAAATAAAAACAATACCTGGAATGTCACCATTTGACTCAGAAGAAATAATTCCCATTATGCTCAACGCCTGCCGGAGGTGCCTGATGAGGCCGGAAGAAACCAACAGTTCTGTACCTGGAAGTCACGTCTCTCGTGAGCCCTCGATGCTCACCTGCTCAGTCCCCACAAGAGCGCTATAAGACACGCGTCATTATCATCAGCCCCGTTTGCAGCTGGAAAGTATGAAATGCGTGGCTGTGTGATTCGCCCAGAGTCCCACCCGGGCAGAGGCAGCGCTTCGATCTGAACCCGGGTAATACGTGAGCCCCAGGGGCTCAAATGGTAAGGAATCTGCCTGCAACACAGGAGACCCAGGTTCAATCCCTGGGTTGGGAAGATCCCTGGAGGAAGAAATGGCAACCCCTCCAATACCCTTACCTGGAGAATCCCAGAGACAGAGGAGGCAGGCAGGCTGTGGTCCGTGGAGTCACAAGAGTTGGACACAACTTGGCTACTAAACCACCGCCACCACCCCGACTTCAGCAGTGCACCCATCAAATCAGTTTAGACAGCAGGGGACGGTCTCTAACACGAGCCTGTGTCCCTCACCACTTGCTGCTGCTGCGGCCACAGTTAGCACGTGCCACTTGCAAGCGTCACTGTCCAGAGCTTTCTTCTCTCCCAAATGAATGCACTTAGCACTCACTCAGTTCAGTCACTCAGTCGTGTCCGACTCTGCAGCCCCATGAATCGCAGCACGCCAGGTCTCCCTGTGCATCACCAACGCCCGGAGTTCACTCAGACTCACATCCATCGAGTCAGTGGTGCCGTCCAGCCATCTCATCTTCTATCGTCCCCTTCTTCTTCTGCCCCCAATCCCTCCCAGCATCAGAGTCTTTTCCAATGAGCACTTAAGTAGCCCACATAAAAACTGTCCCTTTCACAATAATTTTACACCAATTTTACTGTGTTACTGACATCATGAGAAAATTTTATGTTGAGAATACAAGTTAATTCAGGGAGTTTGAATTAGTATTAAATCAGTCTACACAAAACCTATGTATATTAATTTCATATTAACTAATTTCCTGTATGAAGTACATTTATTTATTTAAAATGTATTTATTTAATATTGACTATATCCCAAACCCTATTCTGAGCAACCAGGAATACAATTAAATTCCTACCTTCCAGCAGTTTAAATTCTTGGTGAGAGAAAACAGACTAACACAACAGAATAATTTCATATTTTTAAAAGAGCTTTGTAGAAATAAGCAGAATGATATAAAGAGTAGTGGAATTGGGGGGGGTGGAAGTGTTACTTTAGTTAGAATCATATGAAATTACCAAATTCAAACATTTCTTTTTAGAGTGTTCCTTTTGCTCTANGTAGTGGAATTGGGGGGGGGGTGGAAGTGTTACTTTAGTTAGAATCATATGAAATTACCAAATTCAAACATTTCTTTTTAGAGTGTTCCTTTTGCTCTAATGACATAAAATTAAAGATCCAGCTATGGCTCATATAGAAATATTTACAATGTTCTTACGGAGAAGGGTATTCACCAACTCTTTAAAATAGAAAGGGGAAAATTAACAGAAGCAGCTTTTTCCTGCCAGGTAAACTCCTATTCATCCTTCAAAACCCAGGTTCCACTTCGTCCACTCCAAGAAGCTCTTGCAGCAGTCCTCAGGTGGGATTCGTTACCTGCGCCTCTTGACGGCCTCTGCGTTAGTGCACACGGTTTATTGTACTCAGAACACCAGGCTATCATAATTTGTTTCCATTTCTATCTCTCTGACTACACTGAACTCCTTGAGAAGTGAGGGATTTGTGCCTTACATTTTTATGGGCTTTGTCTGGCTGACGTCTTGGCACATAGGACCCTAATAAATGTAAACCATGCTGAACTGTCTGTTAAAAAGAATTCCTCTTTTCACATAATTCATACACACAGTGGGCACTAGAAAAACAGACCACGATGGCTCAGTTAAATGCGGTCTCTCCTCTTGCCCTGATGAACTACCACGCTGGAAAACCAGACTGTGGTTATCCAGAGATCAGGGCGACTGCAGCATGCTTGCTTGTCTTCCTTGAAAGTAGTATTTTCCGATGCCAGAGGTAAAGCTAAAAGAAAGGGGAGCAGGAGCTGCTTTTATTCACATTATCGTAGTATGCACTCAGAAAATCTCATGATCATTTTCACCACGACTGGTCGATTCGTTTAGTGCCTCTCAATCATTTTTCTTGATGCCACTGGCTAAATATCTGGCTAAGCCATTCATTAACCAAGACATCTGAAGGAAAACTGTGGTCACAGAGAAATTTTTCACATAAATCTCCAGTAAGGTTGAACTCAAATTTCCAAATCAAGAGTTGCTTCCAAGACTGACTTGAAGTTAATATTTTTTTTAAGAGTTAAGAGCATTTTAACACAGTTTTGCCAAGAGAACACACTGGTCATAGCAAACACCTTCTTCCAACAACACAAGAGAAGACTCTACACACGGACATCACCAGATGGTCAACACCGAAATCAGACTGATTATACTCTTTGCAGCCAAAGATGGAGAAGCTTTACATGGTCAGCAAAATCAAGACCGGGAGCTGACTGTGGCTAAGATCATGAACTCCTTATTGCCAAATTCAAACTTAAATTGAAGAAAGTAGGAAAACCCACTAGACTATTCAGGTATGATCTAAATCCCTTATGATTATAAAGTGGAAGTGCCAAATAGATTTAAGGGACTAGATCTGATAGATAGAGTGCCTGATGAACTATGGACGGAGGTTTGTGACATTGTACAGGAGACAGGGATCAAGATCATCCCTAAGAAAAAGAAATGCAAAAAGGCAAAACTGCTGTCTGAGGAGACCTTACAAAGAGCTGTGAAAAGAAGAGAAGTGAAAAGTAAAGGAGAAAAGGAAAGATATAAGCATCTGAATACAGAGTTCCAAAGAATAGCAAGGAGAGATAAGAAAACCTTCCTCAGTGATCAGTGCAAAAAAATAGAGGAAAACAATAGAATGCGAAAGACTAGAGATCTCTTCAAGAGAATTAGAGATACCAAGGGAAGATTTAATGCAAAGATGGGCTCAATAAAGAAAGAAATGGTCTGGACCTAACAGAAGCAGAAGATATTAAGAAAAGGTGGCAAGAATACACAGAAGAACTACACAAAAAAGATCTTCACGACCCACATAATCATGATGGTGTGATCACTCACCTAAGCCTGGCATCTTGGAATGTGAAGTCAAGTGGGCCTTAGGAAGCATCACTACGAACAAAGCTAGTGGAGGTGATAGAATTCCAGCTGAGCTGTTTCAAATCCTAAAAGATGATGCTGTGAAAGTGCTGCACTCACTATGCCAGTGAATTTGCAAAACTCAGCAGTGGCCACAGGACTGGAAAAGGTCAGTTTTCATTCCAATCCCAACTAAAGTCAAGGCCAAAGAATGTTCAAACTACCACACAACTGCACTCATCTCACATGCTAGTAAAGTAATGCTCAAAATTCTCCAAGCCAGGCTTCAGCAATACGTGAACCGTGAACTCCCTGATGTTCAAGCTGGTTTTAGAAAAGGCAGAGGAACCAGAGATCAAATTGCCAACATTCACTGGATCATTGAGAAAGCAAGAGAGTTCCAGAAAAACATCCACTTTTGCTTTTATTGACTATGCCAAAGCCTTTGACTGTGTGGCTCACAATAAATTGTGGAACATTCTGAGAGAGATGGGAAATACCAGACCACCTGACCTGACTCCTGAGAAACCTGTATTCAGGTCAGGAAGCAACAGTTAGAACTGGACATGGAACAACAGACTGGTTCCAAATAGGAAAAGGAGTGCATCAAGGCTGTATATTGTCACCCTGCTATTTAACTTATACGCAGAGTACATCATGAGAAATGCAGGATTGGATGAAGCACAAGCTGGAATCAAGACTGCCGGGAAAAATATCAATAACCTCAGATATGCAGATGACACCACCCTTATGGGAGAAAGTGAAGAACTAAAGAGCTTCTTGATGAAAGTGAAAGAGGAGAGCGAAAAGCTCGCTTAAAGTTCAACATTCAGAAAACGAAGATCATGGCATCTGGTCCCATCACTTCATGGGAAATAGATGGGGAAACAGTGGAAACAGTGTCAGACTTTATTTTGGGGGGCTCCAAAATCACTGCAGATGGTGATTGCAGCCATGAAATTAAAAGACACTTACTCCTTGGAAGGAAAGTATGACCAACCTAGACAGCATATTAAAAAGCAGAGGTATTACTTTGCCAGCAAAGGTCCGTCTAGTCAAGACAATGGTTTTTCCTGTGGTCACGTATGGATGTGAGAGTTGGACTGTGAAGAAAGCTGAGCACTGAAGAATTGATGCTTTTGAACTGTGGTGTTGGAGAAGACTCTTGAGAGTCCCTTGGACTGCAAGGAGATCCAACCAGTCCATCCTAAAGGAAATCAGTCCAGAATACTCATTGGAAGGACTGACGCTGAAGCCGAAACTCCAATACTTTGGCCACCTGATGTGAAGAACTGACTCATCGGAAAAGACCCTGATGCTGGGAAAGACTGAAGGTGGGAGGAGAAGGGGAAGACAGAGTGGATGGCATCACCAACTCAATGGACACGGGCTTGAGTAAGCTCTGGGAGTTGGTGATGGACAGGGAGACCTGGTGTACTTCAGTCCATGGGGCTGCAAAGAGTTGGACACGAGTGAGCGACTGAGCTGAATAGCATTTTACATTTGCTAAGAGCTCAGTGGTTTAGAGAGAGATTTCAGTACATTGGCATATTCTGCTTCTCACAGCATTCTAGTGGGGAGCCATGAGGGTGTTTAATTTTCAGAAAATGAAACTGAAGTTCAGAGAGACAAGTGGACAGCTCAGTGGTTACGGTGGAAAAGCCAGGACGAGACCCCTGGTTTAGTCGATGTTTGGTTGCCTCTTCCATCAAAGCAGGCTGCCAGCACCACAGAAGATGTCCTCATACAATGCACCACGCGTGGCCATGGTCACCCGGCGTATTAACGCTGTGAGTTGTCCAGCTCCTGAAGAGGAACGGCGGTTCATTTCAACTGCGTTCAGAGCTGACAGTAATCAGAGCGAGCCAAGTGCTCATTCAGCCCAGTCTTACTGGAGACATGCCTTTCAGAACTCCTATGACAGCTGACTCCCCTATCTGGAACAGCACTCCCCATCACCCTCTTTCCTTATTCTGCTGTATTTCTCTTTGCAGAACTTCTTATTTCCTAGAAATACACGAGTGTGATGGTTAATTTCATGTGTCAACTTGACTGGTCCATGGGGTGCCCAGACATTGGATCAAATACTATCCGGAGATTGTTAGGGAGGGTGTTTCTGCATGAGACGAATGCTTGAATCCACAGACTGAGTAAAGCGGATTGCCTTCCCAAAGGTAGTTGGTCCTTGCGCAGTTGATTGCAGAGCTGAATAGAACAGAAAGGAGCCTCTTCTGACTCCTTGACTGGAACATCAGGCTCAAAGCTGACACGAGCCTTTCCTGGGTCCTGAGCCTGCAAGGTCTCAGGTGGGAACTGACACACCAGTCCTCCTGGGCCTCCAGCTTGCGGACCGCAGATCTGAGGGCTCCTCAGACTCCGCCAGCGTGTGATCCAATTCCTCACGATGAATCGCTTTCTGTGTTTAGACACATCCCACTGGCCCTGCTGCTCTGGAGAGCCCTAACACATACAGTTATTGACCGACTGGCTGATTGCAGCAGACGCTTTTCACGGCTTCCTTTTTTTCCCCAATAATAAAAAGCCCTTCCACTGAGTGACCGCTCTCCTCAGGTGAGTTGCCTATGTCTTTTCCATTTAAGCCTGATATTAATCCTACAAGACAGGTGTTTCTTTCCACCGCAGAAAAAGAAAGGTTAATAACTAGAAAGGTTAAATGACTTGCCTTTCATCACTTGTGGAGCAGATAAAGAAGCTGGAATCCAACCCAGGACTGACTCCAAAGCCTGAGAGATTTAGCTGTTGCGCTACTCAACTCCCATGGCAGAAGAAAAGTATTTGAAACAAAGGAAGAACGAGACAACAGCGAGGAGGGTGGGGAAAGAGGGACGGAGGGAGGCGGAGAAGGGAGAGAGAAAGGAGGGAAGAGAGGACGGGAGGAGGGAGAGGAAGACGGCGAAGCTGTGCCTTCAGCGGCAGCTCGAGGCCACGGCCAGGCCTGCGTGTCCTGCGCGCAGCCCGGGGAGAATCCCGCCGCGGCGATTTGCAGGCGCGTGAAGCCCCACCCCCGACCCACAGCGAGCAGACATTTCAGCCGGCGCTCAGATCTCTGCATCTTAACAGTGACTGACAATCCTGTAAACACCACATGTATCACATTTCTCCTCTGCTCACAAACTGGAAGGGGCTGTCTTCAAATATCTCAAGGGCTGTCATACAGAGCGGGGCTAGGAGTGTCCTAAACGCCCATAAGAAGACAGATTTCAACTCATGAAAGAACTTTCCCTTTTTAAAAATTTTATTTGTGGCCAGGTCTTCCTGCTGCTTGGGCCGTTCTCTAGCTGCGGTGCGCGGGGCTCCATCCGCGGTGCGGGGCTTCTCATCGCCGAGCAGGGGCTGGAGGTGCCCGGCTTCAGGAGCTGCGGCTCGGGGCTCCGGGCACAGACCCAGCAGCTGCGGTGCACGGGCTTAGCTCCTCCAGGGCAGGTGGGATCTTCCTGGCTCAGGATCGAACCCGTGTCCCCTGCACTGACAGGCAGACTCTTTACCACGGAGCCACCGGCGAAGCCTGCGAAGGAACTTTCTAATGGTCGAGGCTTTCGCAGATCACCGCTTCAGAAGCAGGGAGAGCTCTGTCCGTGACGGTGGGTGCTGGTCAACCCTCAACCGCACGGCTGGAGAGCCTTCCCTGTCCTCTCAACGGGCTGAACTACATGGATCTCAAAGTTGCCCTCCAACTCCAAATTTTAAGTTAGTTTCTTTCCTTCCCTATCTACCAAATTAAGCCTGAGCTGTTCACGGGGCTCTCCACATGTCAGCTCCGCTCAGCCTGTCGATACTGGTTTCTCACCTCATCCCAGTACAAGGAGTCATCTTTCCCCAGCATTATTCTCGTCTCTGAGACCTCTGACTGACTTATCCTCTGCCCCTCTGCCATTTCTTCCTATCTAACCTCTCCAAGCTCTCCCTACCGCAGGATACCTAAAACAGGTTTTATTTCCTTCAAAAGTATATATGATCCTTTTAAAACACTTTTAGAGAAAATCGGTTCTCAAATTTTATTTGTACGATGACTGATCTGGTTATTTCCTGACTTTCGAATTTTAATGCCGACCCAAGAGAGGCTATTTTGTCTGATCACCTCTGTTTAAATACAAAACCTATTCTGGAACTAGTGTACATCCACGTGCATTTTCAGCTCTGTATATAATACCACGTGATTTGGCTTTATGTTTACTTGGTCAAGGTTATTTTCTGAGAGCATGCAATAACTCATTCACCCCTGTTATTCCAATTCACCAACAATAAACAGACCCTGACATTTCACAGTGTCTCAGGCTGAAACACCTGCTTTATTTGACACCATCAGCCCCGCAGGTATAGAAACGAGACATTTAATAGAAAATTCTCAAGACAAGAAGGAAGGTATCAGTCACACAAGCCCAAGCACTGCTACGGGATAAGCCTCTGCCAAAGCCTTTAACCATGCTCACAGCCGTCAGCTGTCTGAGCTGACACAGGAGGCACTACAAGCTCTTTTACAAATGAGGACATTTGAAAGCCTGGTGTATTTAAGGAAGAATTACAAAATATACTGCTGTCGTTGTTCAGGTGCTAAGCCGTGTCTGACTCTGTCGGTGACGCCACCCAGCCAGCTCATCCTCTGCCGTCCCCTTTTCCTCCCGCCTTCAATCTTTCCCAGCATCAGGGTCTTCTCCAATGAGTCAGCTCTTCGCATCAGGTGCACAAAGTATTGGAGCTTCAGCTTCAGTCCTTCCAGTGAGTACTCAGGACTGATTCACTTTAGGATGGACTGCTTGGATCTCCTTGCAGTCCAAGGGACTCTCAAGAGTCTTCCCAGCATATTTATATATAAAATATATATATATTATATATAAAATATATATTTTACCACTGGACAATTCACAGATTAAAAACAATAAAATTTGCTGGAAGACAACAGAAAAGGTATCAAAAATCCTTTTAAAATGTCAAGAGTGGTTGAATTAACAATAAATCTGAAAAAAAAAAAGACTGGTTGGGCATCGGGGAACTTGGGGAAGACAGGAGCGCTATTGCCAGAACCTCAGGCCCTTGTCCTCAGGGAAACCTCACAATTTTATGCACAGGTGTAATGTACTTGGCAGGTAATCAATGATTATTTTCTGAATGACTGATTCTGTTTCATGCTTTTTTGAGTTCCTAAGAACATGAATTATAATGCTTCACAGCATAGCAAAAAAAAATCTGCTTTCTGCTTTTTTATGATAGAAACATTCTTTTCATGAAAACAGTCTTCCTTAATCTTCTCCAAGGGACTGTGAACCTCTCTCCTTGATTGTAAAACAAGCCAGATCCAAATATTCAACAAATACTTATTGACAATGTCAGACACTCTGATGTATTCTGTATGCTAATATTTTCTCTTTGAAAAGAAGACATTAGGAAAAAATAAATGGACAAGGTGGTTCAAAAGCTGACCTTTGTCCAGCATCTGCTATGTTCCAGGTACACTATAAAGCTGATAGCGTTTAATCTTCCCGAGTCTGTATGCTCATTACAGCTAGCATGATCATTTTTCTAACGAGGACACTGAAGCTGAGAGGGGTTTCTCAGCCGAAGGGTGTCTGAAGTCCAAGTGCCAGCCACTCATTTGACTCTGCGATCCCATAGACCGTAGCCCCCTAGGCGCCTCTGTCCCTGGGATTCTCCAGGCAGGGTGGGTAGTCATTTCCTCCTCCAGGGGACCTTCCTCACCGAGGGTGGAACCTGGGTCTCCTGCATGGAAGGCGGATTCTTTACTGCTGAGCCACCAGGGAAGTCCAATTATTGAAGACACTGGCTTAATTTAATTTGCCGAAGAATCGAAGGACAAGTACCCACAACCAGATCACCATCAGTTAGAAATGGCTTCAACAATCTTTTTATTTCAGCTTCTTCCTATTTTTGTCTCTTAAACCTTACCTTTTAAAAATATCTATTTATTTATGTAGCTGTATTGGGTTTCAGTTGCAGCCTGCAGGATCTTTTTTGGCCACGTGCCACAAAAAATTCTGATTGTCCACTCTGGCTCAGCTGTTGCAGCGCTCGGACTTAGCTGCTCTGGGGCATGTGGAAGCGTCCCAGACCAGGCTCAAGCCTGTGTCCCCTGCATTGTAAGGCAGATCCTTAACCGCTGGGCCACAGAGGAAGCCCCTTTTAATCTCATCGTTGGTCCACGACTCCGGGAGTGGCCAGCTTGTCATCTGTGCTTTCAGAGTGCTTCACATTCTGTGCAGTCCCTTTTGGAACCTCACTTACTCCCGTCTCCACGGTCTCCCGTCTTTCTCTTGGCCGTTCCTATGACTTCAGTAACACTGCTGTTCACAGTGTTTCTGCAATCATTGCACAACTGGAAACCACGGGATTCTGGGTCCACCGCATCTGTCTTCTGACCCATACTCATGGCTTAACGTCAGTGTTTCTAACTTTTGGAATATAAACTCTTTTGGGCACCGCCTCATCTGCGGTAATTGTCAGAACTGGAACTGACATGTGCGTCTCAAACGTGACTCTGTGCCTCCTTCTGCCAGGCACTCTACTCATACCAGCTTTGAGCAAGTTTAAAATTAACTTCTTGAAACCCAGAACATGTGAAGAGTGTAATGCGAATACCTCATTTAGACCCACGGCTATAAATTCTCAAGGAAACATCTGCCCCCTCGGGGCACAAGCCAGACAGAGGGGCTTCCAAAACTTCTGCCTGCGCTTGTGAGCAGAGCCTTTCTAGCTCACCCTAGTTTCTGGTGCACTGGTCAACCGTCTAGGCAACAATTACATGAGAATGATGAGGAAGAGAAGGAGAACGAGGGAGGAGGAGAGAATGAGGGCGACAGAGAGCAGGGGGGGCATTACGGAGTGCATTCTAGGGCCAGGTGTCCTGCTAGACCCTCGCCCGCGTGAATCCCAGCCCACGACCGAGCCCCGAAGTCCAGCTTATGAGTCAACTCAACCCTTTCCCCCTTCTCTTTAAAAGCCAAGCTCCAGCCAGCATTAAGCTGCAAGACATGGCCACCCTCCTCTACGTTACCTAGTCTTCTGACTCCTGCATCACCAACACGAAACCTCCACCAGTTCCACCTGGTCAAAATAAACTCAAAGTGCTGCGTTTAGCAGATTTAAGGCCCATGATGTTACTGGAAAAACTAGTAAACTTTCAAATTGATATCTTAGCTGCAAGCCAAGAACCATAAATGTATTACAGAAAGTAAGCAATTCCAGTAAGTGAAAATGCACGTTGAGAGTAATCATAGGCTCTGGCTATGCTCAACCGTAACTGCATATATGCTGGTCCCCAAGAGGAGGCACGGGGTTCACAGGCACGCCCTGAGTCCAGGCCAGACTCTGTACTTCATGAGGGTAGAATCCTGCCGACCGTGGTCACTAGCTAATCCCACTGTTTCTCTCAGTGTTCAGCACTGGAGGGTAGCCAGCAAATCTCCTCCATACCTTTACTGTTAAATCACTAACACAAAAGAGGGGGTCTTTGATGGTATTAACTTATGGAAACTATACATTCTGACATTAATAGGAAATAACTATTAGCACTATGTTTGAAATACTATTCATATTAACTCATTTAATGTTAATCAGGAGCATCTGTGGTTCAGATATGGGAAAAGACCCAATGCGAGGTTATGAGAAGTAGGAACCACGTATATGAGACTCCTATATATATACATATGTCACAGCAGAGACATCACTTTGCTGACAAAAGTCCCTATAGTTAAAGCTATGGTTTTCCCAGTAGTCATGTGTGGAAGTAAAAGTTGGACCAGAAAGAAGGCTGAGCATCGAAGAATTGATGCTTTTGAACTGTGGTGTTGGAGAAGACTCTTGAGAGTCCCTTGGCCTGCAAGGAGATCCAACCAGTCCATTCTAAAGGAGATCAATCCTAATGTTCATTGGAAGGACTGATGCTGAAGCTGAAACTCCAGTACTTTGACCACATGATGTGAAGAGCTGACTCATCGGAAAAGACCCTGATGCTGGGAAAGACTGAAGGTGGGAGGAGAAGGGGACGACAGGATGAGACGGTTGGACAGCACTACCGACTCGGTGGACGTGAATCTGAGTAAACCTGGGGAGATGGTGGAAGACAGAGCAGCCTGGTACGTCCAGTCCATGGGGCCGCAGAGCCGGACATGACTCAACAGCTGAACAAGAGATGACAGGACGCTCCATGTGATCAAGGCTTGGGAGACGAAGGCCTTTCTCAAATCTCCAGGGGGCTCCATTACACCCAGCCTCACCCCCTCCTGGGAGTCCTGACTCTGGCCTGGGTTCTCACCATTGTGTACAACTTACTTAAGACAGCTTTCTCAAACTGCCAGCGCCCTGAGAATCCTCGCTGCCCAGGCACACACCTCATGGGAACTAAAAGAGGAAGCCTGCTTTTGTCTACAAAACCCCTAAATGTTGTTGCCCTAGCCCAGGTAGTCATCACTGCAATAGACACGCTGAAAGAGCTCCCGCTGGCACGGGGCTCGGGAAAGGCCTCTCCACAGACGTGCTTGGTGACTGAAGGAAACGGACTGCAGATGTTCGTGAGGATCTATCAGAACGTATATTGAACATCACACTCACTTGACGCTGTTTGTTTCCCTGTGTTCAATTCATTTCACTCAGTCCTAGATTTTAGAAAGGCAGGAGCAAGAGGCATCAGGAAAAGGAATGGAGCACTTAGGACATTTTAGGAAAATCCCAGTGCAGGTCAGTCGCTCAGTCGTGTCCGACTCTTTGTGACCCCGCGAATCGCAGCACACCAGGCCTCCCTGTCCATCACCAACTCCCGGAGTTCACTCAGTCTCACGTCCATTGAGTCGGTGATGCCATCCAGCCATCTCATTCTGGGTCGTCCCCTTCTCTTCCTGCCCCAGATCCCTCCTAGCATCAGAGTCTTTTCCAATGAGTCCACTCTTTGCATGAGGTGGCCAAAGTACTGGAGTTTCAGCTTTAGTATCATTCCTTCAAAGAAATCCCAGGGCTGATCTCCTTCAGAATGGACTGGTTAGATCTCCTTGCAGTCCAAGGGACTCTTAAGAGTCTTCTCCAACACCACAGTTCAAAAGCATCAATTCTTCGGTGCTCAGCCTTCTTCACAGTCCAATTCTCACATCCATACATGACCACTGGAAAAACCATAGCCTTGGCTAGACGGACCTTTGTTGGCAAAGTAATACCTCTGCTTTTTAATATATGCTATCTAGGTTGGTCATAACTTTCCTTTCAAGGAGTAAGTGTCTTGTAATTTCATGGCTGTAATCACCATCTGCAGTGATTTTGGAGCCCAAAAAAATAAAGTCTGACACTGTTTCCATTGTTTCCCCATCTATTTGCCATGAAGTGATGGGACCAGATGCCATGATCTTCGTTTTCTGAATGTTGAGCTTTAAGCCAACTTCTTCACTCTCCTCTTTCACTTTCATCAAGTATCTAGCTAAAGCTAAATTCTGGGATCAAACTCTAATCCACAGATGGAAAACAGATTTCACTTTGATTGCCATTCTTTAAACACTGCCTGACAAAGAATGCTAAGCCACAACTCGGCTGAGAACTTACACATAACACCCCCCATAAAAATACTTAGAATTTTTTTTTTTTTCAAAAAAATCCAAGGAAGATAATTCAGAAATTAATGAGTTTGGTCATTTAAAGGGGCTGAGTAAAGCTGGTGAAAGAAACAGGGGAAGCCATGCCTCTGCAGAGCGTCACGCTTCTGTACATTTTTCAACTTTTGGAGCCACGTTAATGCTTTACGAGCTCACAAAGGAACCCAACCGTATTGAAGATGAATAGCAAAACCACAGTGAAGAGGGACAAAAAGAACCAGCACAAGACCCTTTTGAACACAGGCATTTTATTATATACCCCACACTAAAGGCAAATATTGAATTCTAGTTAACAGAATTTTTTGCTGTGTGTTAAGATTAGCAATTCTGAAACTGTTTTTATGATTGAGCATATAAGTAGATGCATTTAAGATTTTAGGAGTCATGTTATCCAACACTCTTAAAAGGGGAGTTATAAATAAGGGAAGAGAAACACTAGAATCAACCCCGTGGTGTGGATATAAGATAGATACAAGATACAATAAGAGGTGATAGATAGACAACAGGGTGTGTGTGTGTGTGTGTGTGTGTGTGAACTCTCAGCAAACAGGGCCTAGAAGCAATGACAACCCAGAGGCATAAACGCATTTAGTACCCACATTTTGGTATCTAAATACTGTTCTCCATAAAAGGAAACCAGAACTCCTTAAAGAAGTTGTTGATTTCAGAGCAGTGCAGAAAACTGTAAGAGGAAACTGAAGGCAAAGTTTGTGCCAGAAAGTAGGAAAAGCTCAGAGAGTAAGGGGTGATATTAAAAGGGCAGGGGAGGGACTTCCCGAGAGGTGCAGTCGTTAAGACTCCAAACTTCTAGCATGGGGTACGGGTTCAGTCCCTACTCAGGGAATAAAGACCCCCACATCCTGTGCAGTATGGCCGAAAGAGAAAAAGGGCATAGGAGATTGAAGTAGCTCCCACCGAGCAGTTCTGGAATAATCTGAGCATCAAAACACATGATAGTACTGGATTACAATCCATCACATGCAATAAAAATTCATAAAATTACATAAATAAATAAATACAGAAGAAGGGAAACATCTCCCCTACAGTAGAATGCCACCTAATAAATGCAGGCTAAACAGTGAAGCCACAAAAATTATCATTTCAGAAATATTACAGTAGGTACTGACTCGGGCAAGAATCATCAACGGATGTTAAAACAAGTGCATAAAATGGTAATAAGGAAAAATACTGTTTACCCAGTGCCATTAGAACTTGTAACCACTGACAAGCCCAGAGAGCCCTCAAAGAAATTAACGTAAAAGTGTTCCAATTGGGTAGCAACCAAGAGCACCTCTCTGGAGGTGCACGCTCCTAAACCATGCTGCGAAGAAGCCCCAGAAATGACCACGTGACACGTCAAACAAGAAGAAAAGCGCCACGAATGGAAACCAGTAAAGAAAGGAAAAGTAAAACTCATCCCATAATTATTTGGTTCAGAATGTAAAATAAACATGATTAAGACATCAGAATAATTTTTAAAAAAACACTAAAATGGAACAAAGTACCATATAAATTCTAGCAAGATTTTTAAAGAATCAAATATAATTTCTAGAAAAAAAATTTACTCATTAAAAAGAACAAACTAAAAAGCAGATTTTAAACAGATAAGAAGAGAATTAGCATTCTATTAGAAAGATAAAGGAAATTACCCAAAATGACATTGATAAAATCAAAGAAGTAGAAAATATGAAAGTTAAGAGACATAGACTATCAAAAGAGACTGTCTATGATAAACATAATTTGAATACAGAGAGACAAAGAGAGAAAAGAGAAACAGACAATTAAGAAAAAGAAGACTGGAAGAAATGAATGTTGAAAACTTTCCAGAATTAGTGAAAGTTATAAATCCCGATTACGGAAGCACAAATCAATCTACAACCAGACTCAGTGTAAGAAACAACTGGACAGCAAAGAACAACCGGACAGCAAGGAACAACCAGACAGCAAAGAACAGCTGGACAGCTGAGGACAACCAGACAGCAAGGAACAACCGGACAGCAAAGAACAGCTGGACAGCTGAGGACAACCAGACAGCAAGGAACAACCGGACAGCAAAGGACAACCGGACAGCAAAGACCAACCGGACAGCAAAGGCAAAGAGCAGGAAGGCCGAGAAGCGTCTGTAGAGAAGAGAGGTCACCTGAGCATTGAGACTATCAACAGACTTGCCATGAACAAGAGCCAAAAGACAGCGAGGCATCTTCGAAATGACCAGAAACCACTCTCAGACTGGCACCCAGCCAGGCCTGCAAAATTGGGTGCGGGCTGAAGACATTTTTGTGTGAATAAAATTAAGTTTACTCCCACAGATCTTCTCTAAAGGAAACTGAACACATATAGAAAGCCTGAGATACAGGACGGAATAACAAGCCAAGAAATTTATAAACGCGGGTGCCGGACAGATAAAGACCATTAAAATTATGATTGTTATAAATACAATACCTTTATAAGGCAAAAAATGTTGAAATTAACATATTTGTTATAATTATGTAAAATATAGAAGGTAGATAAAGTACTATAAAAACTTGGACTGGTTAGGGAATGGTAAATATATTCATTAGTTATAGATTTTGGCTGTATGAATGCTAAAAATTTAATTATAATCATACAAAAATATAAAAGGATTAAATATCAGCCAGTTCAGTAAAGGGGAAATGTACTTTTCTTTAAGTTGATCAATTCTGATTAAGTAAGGCATACAAGGGAAAATGTAGCAAAACGTATAAAATAAATGGCAAATCCAAAATGGAAGTGGACTACGGACACCAATTAAAATACAAAGATTGTAAGAGATGATTTTTAAAATCCAATTAGATACTCTTTAAAAGATTTACTCACCTTGAACCTTAGGACACAAATAGGGTGAGAGTTAAAGCATACAGAATTACTAAATCATGTTAAGTTGGTATCACTATAAGAAAATATTGAATTACTAAGAATGAAGAAAATTGTTTTTAAAAAAAGAATTATTCACTAGGAAAATATAACAACTCCTCATGAATCTAGCCTCTAATATAAAGCAAAATTGCCAGAATTTACAAAGAGAAATGGACAGACCTGACGCAGAGATTAAAATTTTTCTCAAGAATACATGGATGTATTCTTTGGAAGGAATGATGCTAAAGCTGAAACTCCAGTACTTTGGCCACCTCATGCGAAGAGCTGACTCATTGGAAAAGACTCTGGTGCTGGGAGGGATTGGGGGCAGGAGGAGAAGGGGACAACAGAGGATGAGATGGCTGGATGGCATCACTGACTCGATGGATGTGAGTCTGACTGAACTCCAGGAGTTGGTGATGGACAGGGAGGCCTGGCGTGCTGAGATTCATGGGGTCGNCTATATATTTTTGATAGAGTTCACGAAACAGACACAATTTTTTCAATAACTTATTCTTAAAATATACATAAATCTAAAAATTATTAGGAGAAAAATAGGAAAACATTTAAACAATTTCAATGTTGGAAAGAATGTATGTTTTAAGAATAAATTATTGAAAAAACTGTGTCTATTTGGTAGACTCTATCCAAGATGTAAAATTTGCCTATCCTTTAACCCTGAAACTAATTTTCAGAGTATGTATTTTTTGCAGTGTGTGTGGAAATGTTGAAAATTAAAGAGTGAGCTGTCAGATGAAGAAGGAGGGAAGGCAGGAGGTCACGAGACTGAGGCATCCGGAAGGTCCTGTTAGGGTCTCGCCTGCATCTGAGGTCCCTGAAGCCTGGAGGGAGCTCAAGGCATGTGGGCGGGGGAGGCGGGTGCAGAGGGGGGCCCGGCAGGGTTGGGGGTGAAATACAGAGTTGGATTTGTTTTGCAAGGATTGCTCTAACCTCTGCAAATTGAGATCTTGTTAAATACTATGCACCAGGAAACAAAGGGGAGCTTAGCGGCGTACTGGCAATAGACATGGAAATGGACAGATTCTGTCGGTATTTCAGTAGAAAACTCCTTCGCTAGGACTTAGTGGTGTATTAAATACAGGAAAGCAAGGGACAGGGGAGTGCTGACAGTTGGTTCACAGGAGATCCGCGCTCCTCCGAGGCGGCAGGGCCCAGAACGCAAGGCGACTGCGCTCTGAGGACAGCCCACCCTCCCCAACAAGCAAACAGAAATGAGATCTGACCTTCCTCGGGTGCAGATGGTTTATTCTCGCTTCCTTTGTCCACAACTTTGACTCTGGGTTTTGGCTCCTTTCTTTTTTCTAAATCTTTAACTGGAAGAAAAGTAAAAATACAGCAATATGTTAGGTTAAAATCTAAAAGAAAACATTCAATGAGCTTTTACTAAACTCCTTGCAAGTATTAAGAGCTTTAAGTAGAAATTAGCTACATGGTAGAATCTCATTCTAGAAGACTGGAGCTGCTATTCTTTTCAATCTTGTCATGGGAAAGCGTAGAAGTCACAGATTTACTTCAGTCAAGTATTGACTATGGGCAGATGTATCAAATTTAATCCTGTATAACATAAAATCGCAAGATTAGCCCCATTTCAGACATGATGGAATGAAGGACCAGCAGGCTAAGGCGCTAAAACATATCTATAAAATCAGAAAGTGTTGGCACAGGGTTTAAGCCATGTCTTCGGATTTCTGGGAGGCCTGTGAGTGGCCCCTGTTCTAGAAAGGTCTTAGCCACATATATCCTCATTTGAAGTTGGTCTATCTGCAATAAAAGATGGAGAACTCCATAAAGATTTCCTTTCAAACCTAAAAAAAAAAAAATTCCCTACTAATACAAAGTACTACTTGTTCATTACTTCCATTATGAAAAATTCAGGACCCAGAATGGCCCTGGGGCCTTGAATACATTCGCTCCAATCTACCCCACTAGCTTTACTTCTCTCCAAAGCAGCTTTCCCGCTACGGTTTGGCGCCTTAAGTTATTTGTTAGTTAGTATTAGTTGCTTGGCCATGTCTGACTTTTTATAACCCTATGGACTACAGCCCAGGCTCCTCTGTCCATGGAATTCTCCTGACAAGAATACTGGAGGGGGTAGTCATTCTCTTCTCCAGGGATCTTCCCAACCCTGGGATTGAACCCAGCTCTCCCACGTTGCAGGCGGATTGTTTATTGTCTGAGCCACCTGGAAAGCCCCTGAGTCACCACTAAATGGCAATAGTATGTGCACAAATAAAACACCCTGTGAAATGGAGGACGCGATCTCATGGCAAGATATTCCACTTAATTACTGCATTCACTTCATGGGGATCAGCAAACTTGTTGGAAGGTGAGCTCTGCAGGGTAAGCAGTGGTTTCCTCTGAACCATCCTTCCTGCCTTCTCCAGGCTCACTCCATGAATCCTGCCTTCATCATCTCTTCCTCCTCTTCTTTCCGTCGGCTTCCCACTGCTAAAAAGACTTGAGACTTACCACCTGCCAATGATTCCTTCCCTTAGAAGCCTTTCTTGGCTTTCTGGTACTTGAGATTAAATTCCACGATCAAAAATCATAATAAATACAAGCTGGCTTAATCCTATTTCCACTGATGTTCTAATTTTCTAAATCCATTTTTTAGACCTCATCTTCTGATTTCTTTATAAGGGTTAACCACTTTGGAACACCCCTTCCTTTAAATTGTTTTCTTTCTCAATTTTTACAAAAGCCTTATCCTGGTTTTTTTCATGTTCCTCTCAGCCCCCGTTTACATTCTCATTCTTTGGAACATTTTTCTGCTTCCATTCCTGAAACAGAATCATAAACAACATTTGCCTCATATCTCTGCATACCCCACCTACAATTTTATCTCCCCTCTCCTTGGATGAATTCCAAATCCACATCTTCAACCCCGCCCACACATAGGCCATGACCTCAGACAGCTTACATTCCCTAAAATAAAACAAGTCTGCAACTCTGATAGGAGGAGAGTTTTGCTAAAGTAGAAATAGGTCTGGGAAAGAAAAATTGCAAAAGTGGAGACTCTGGGAAATTTCACCAGGAAGGTGACATTTGGGCCAAACTTTGAAATATGAGCAAGATTTTGCAGGCAGAGATTAGCAAAATTAATTCCAAAGAGAAAAATAGTGGCCAAAAAAACATTTGCCAAAATAGGCCAAAATCCATTCCACAGATGAACAGGGGGAAAAAAGAAGCAATAAGTCATTTTGAATTGGGCTCTTAGGTCACACATAAGATGTAACACATGGGTCACACCAAGCTGCTCAGGGAGGAGGCAAAGTCAATTAGAAAACAGACTGTCAAGAGCAAAGCAGGATTCCTCATAACAACAACCACCACCATGCCCCTACTGTGTGCTAATGGGAGTTAATGTACATAGTAATAGGCACAAATCATCTCCCCATTTGCAGAAGTAAACTGCTTTAACTACTTACAGGCCCAAATATGCGCGCACCTGATTCGGAATCCTGACAGTTCAGACATGCCTCTTTGTCTTCAAAACCCAAAGACTGTTACTTATTTTCCCTGGATATCAGAAGACTGGCTTATGAAGAACTTGAATCCCTACGCTAATTTCAAACCTACATCCACAGGGCTTTTCTGGACTCTCACCTTCCTGGACCCAAGCATGAAAGGATTCCAAGGAGGAGGCCAGTGTTTGGCTCCCCCTCACAGGGAGCCAACACATATCTAAAACGCAAAGTGGAAAAGGAAAAGGAAGCTTCCAAACAAAGTCATTTTAATTTCATCCTATAAAATGTTATTTGGGAAGAACTAAGCTCTCTATGGAGAAGGCAATGGCATCCCACTTCAGGACTCCTGCCTGGAAAATCCATGGACAGAGGAGTCTGGTAGGCTGCAGTCCATGGGGTCGCGAAGAGTCGGGCACGACTGAGCGACTTCACTTTCACTTTTCACTTTCATGCACTGGAGAAGGAAATGGCACCCCACTCCAGTGTTCTTGCCTGGAGAATCCCAGGGGTGGGGAAGTCTGGTGGGCTGCCGTCTCTGGGGTCGCACAGAGTCGGACACGACTGAAGCGGCTTAGCAGCGGCAGCAGCAAGCCCTCTATATTGCCAATAAAAATAACAGAGCTGAAAAATACATATACGCACCTGTACGTGTGCTAAGCCACTCCAGCTGTGTCCAACTCTTTGCAGCCCTGTGGACTGCAGCCTGTCAGGCTCCTCTGTCCATGGGATTCTCCAGGTAAGAGTACTGGCGTGGGTGGCCATTTCCCTCCCCAGGGGATCCCCACCTAGAGATGAAACCTGCAACTCTTACGTCCCCTGCATTGGCAGGCGGGCTCTTTACCACTGGCACCACCTGGGAAGCACGCTCCCACCCAAGCATGTGTGTGATATATATATATATATATATATGCTTCATATAATTTATCTAACTAAGCAATTCGATGGTTTCACTAAGATTATTTCAGCAGAGCTGAGCAAGCTGAAAGCAAATGCACTTCCTTTTAAACGTTCTGAGGAAACAGCTATCAACAAAGCCTTTTAAGGCTACTTACACGCTGCCGTCTCTGGTCGCACAGAGTCGGACACGACTGAAGCGACTCAGCAGCAGCAGCAGCGTGCTTCTTACGCTGCTAGTCAGCGGGATATTTGCCATCATCAACCGTACTAAACCTTAAGGCTAAAGTGAAATGAATCGTTTCTCTTTCTCCTTTTCCCTGCTTCTCACAAACGTTAAGCAAAGTTCTTTCCCTTACTCACGCTGGAATGTCAGGCCAAAGACTAAAGCACAGTGCCCATAAAGTGAGACAGAGGCTGATTTATCGTGAAAATAACATGAAACCCTTTCCCAGAGCTTTCAGACATGTGAACCTCAGAAGAATGTAACGTTTTGAGACAGCCGTGTGTCCTGCTGACAGGTGGACTGGCCAAACGTCTTTGTTCAGAAGTTTTGAGAGGTAGCTGGTTAATAGAGTTTTGTTTGTTTTTTTTTTAAGAAAAAAATCACAAAATACAACTTATAAGATGTTACTTAAAGAGAAAGAAGAAAAGGAAGGGGGGGTAGAAAAATCCACATAGAACACTGATGAACATGGAGACCTAGAACCCACGGTCTCCCTGGTTTGCAGATTAACCCTTTAAAAAGCTACTGTTAGTTGAACATTGCTCATTATTAGAGAAACACAAATCAAAACTACAATGAGGTATCACCTCACACTGGTCAGAATGGCCCTCATCAAAAAGTCTACAAACAATAAATGCTGGAGAGGAAGTGGAGAAAAGGGGACCATCTTGCACTGTTAGTAGGAATGTAGATTGATACAGCCACCATGGAGAACAGTATGGAGAGTTTTCTTTAAAAACTAGGAATAAAACTATTATATGACCTGGCAATCCCACCACTGGACATATATCCTAAGGAAACCATAGTTCAAAAAAGACACATGCACCCCGGTGTTCATTGCAGCACAGTTTACAATAGCTAGGACATGCAGGCGACCTAAATGTTCATCAGCAGATGAATGGATAAAGAAGTCATGGTACTTATATATACAATGGGATATTACGCAGCCATAAAAAGGAACACATTTGAGTCAGTTCTAGTGAGGCGGATGGACCTAGGACCTGTTGTACAAAGTGAAGTGAGTCAGAAAGAGAAAGACATTGAACAGTTACACATATGTGGAATCTAGGAAACCTTTCTGCTGAACCTGTTGCAGCGGCAAGCCTGGCGCTGCCGACACAGGACAGACGTGTGGACACGGCCGGGAAGGAGAGGGCGAGACGGACTGAGAGCAGCATCGAAGCGCATGCGCCCCACACGTGGCACAGCTGGGGAGCTGCGTGTGACCCGGGGAGCCCCACCCGGCGCTCCGTGGCCACGCAGAGGGGTGGGACGGGCGGGGCACGGGAGCGGGGCTCAGAGGGGGACGTGTGTGTGCTTACGGCTGGTGCACACCACTGCACGGCAGAAACCAGCACAACGTCACAAAGCGATTATCCTCCAGTTAAAACATAAATTAAAAATAAGCTGCTGTTGTCTGACATGATGGCTGGGATTCACATCAAATCATACGAGAGAGGGGGCTGTCGGGGTATAGACTGACAAGGCTGACCATGAATGGTTAGTTGTTGAAGCCACTGATGGGTATTTGGGGGTTGATTTTTATAATTCTGTCGATTTTTTAAGTTTAAAATTGTACTTAATGTTGAGTTGGGGGTTTTTTAAGGAGTCTATCTTAACAATGAAGTAACACAGAAAGTTAACCAGGACCGACCTCTCCTGTTCACATGCACAATACACAAAATGCTGCCCACAAATCAGAGAAGACGCCTCCAGGAAGAGGGGCTGCTGCGATGTCTGGCCCCTGACGATAAGGTGCCCGGGGGCAGGGGCGTGTCGTGCTCCCAGGGCCTAGAACAGGGCCTGGCACTCAGTAGCCATGCGACATAACTTAAGTGACCAAAAGAAAAAAACTAGTGAATGAATGAGCGTCTCCCGAAAGGCAAAAGAACCAGGACCTCTGCGGATAACTTGTAAATTCAACATAAGGAAAAGCTTCCTAAGGGAACAGGCCCATCAGGGACGGGGCCGCCTCAGAGCGTTCCCCTCTGCTTAGAGTGTCTCTGGATGCAAGTCCTCTGACCAGCTCAATATCTGAGAGCTGACGCAGATATGAAGACGTCGCCCACCCGCTTCCTTTCCAGCCCCTCCTACAGCAGAGACAGCACCTTCTTCCACGAGCCCTAAAAGCGTTTATTGAGCAGCTGTTATGCACTGGGCAGATGACGTGTCTAGATAAGGCTCAGGGACAGGATCAGGGAGAGGATTTAAAAACCAACACTTAAGGAATCACGGTTTTCTCTGGGTGTCTGCCCAGGAGTGGGATTGCTGAGTCATACAGTAGCTCCATTTTTAATTTCTAAGGCACTTCCATACTGAAAACCACGTCTCCAGAAGACACATCACCTCACTGTTCACTGCAGCACGACTCACAGTAGCCAGGACACGCCAGCACCTACACGCCCATCGGCAGGGGAGTGGACGGGGACGAGGCCCACACACGCGAGGGAAGGCCACCCCGCCACGAAGGAGCGAGACTGCGCCAAGCGCGCAGACGTGCTCGGACCACAGACTGCCATGCAGAGTGCAGGGACAGAGCAAACACCGTGTACTAGCGTGTGTGTGCAGTCCAGCCAAAAGGCACAGATGTGTGTGCAGTCCAGCAGAACGGCACAGACGAACCTGTTAGCAAAGCAGAGAGAGACAGAGAGCAAACACACAGACGCCAAGTGGGGACAGGAGGGCGGGAGGAGCTGGGGGACTGGGATTAACGTGTACAACGGGCTTCCCAGGGGGCACGGTGGTAGAGAATCCGCCCGCCAACGCAGGAGACACGTGAGATGCAGCTTCGATCCCTGGATCGGGAAGGTCCCGGGGGGAGGAAACGGCAGCCCACTGCAGTGTTCTTGCCTGGAGAATCCCATGGACCAAGGAGCCTGGCGGGCTACAGTCCATGGGGTCGCACAGAGTCGGACACGACTGAGCAATTGCGCGCCATTGCTGCTGCTGCTGTCGCTTCAGTCGTGTCCGACTCTGTGCGACCCCATAGACGGCAGCCCACCAGGCTCCCCCATCCCCGGGACTCTCCAGGCAAGAACACTGGAGCGGGGTGCCGTTTCTTCTCCAATGCATGAACGTGAAAAGTGAAAGTGAAGTCGCTCAGTCATGCCCGACTCCTGGAGTCCCCATGGACTGCAGCCCACCAGGCTCCTCCGCCCATGGGGTTCTCCAGGCGAGAGCGCTGGAGTGGGCGCCGTCGCACACACGTGTGACACAGACACCTCGTGAGAACCTGCCCTGCACTCAGGGAGCTCAGCTCAGTGTGCTGTGGCGGCCCAACGGGAAGGACTCCGAGAAAGAGGGGTCTGTGTGTGCAGACAGCTGACGCACTAGTACAACGTCAGAAAGCAGCCAAGTTCCAACCAAAGAACACGAGCTGAGCCTGAAAGGGTGAGCAGCAGTGCAGGGACGGGGCAAAGGAAGGGACAGGAGGCATCGTCAGAAAGCAGCCAAGTTCCAACCAAAGAACACGAGCTGAGCCTGAAAGGGTGAGCAGCAGTGCAGGGACGGGGCAAAGGAAGGGACAGGAGGCATCGGAGAGAGAAGGAGCCACGGAGGACTGGACGGAAGGGACAGGAGGCATCGGAGACAGAAGGAGCCACGGAGGACTGGACGGAAGGGACAGGAGGCATCGGAGACAGAAGGAGCCAC
>SJYQ01010684.1:115747-134828 GCA_006410935.1 Redunca redunca
GAGGGCTGGACGGAAGGCTCAGGAGATATCGGAGACAGAAGGACCCACGGAGGGCTGGACGGAAGGCTCAGGAGATATCGGAGACAGAAGGAGCCACGGAGGGCTGGACGGAAGGCCCAGGAGATATCGGAGAGAGAAGGAGCCCATGGAGGGCTGGACGGAAGGTCTCCTAAGACCTTGTCAGATCTAATCAATCCAGGGTTAACCCCACACAATATTCACCATGGACTTGGACTCAGCCCTGGAACAGAGTCCCATGGCAGCACTCTATTCTGCAAATACGTACTTCGGAATTGGCCTTGGGCTGGCTTGCTTTCTTTGTCTTTATTGTATGCAATAATCTGAACCGTGTAATTCTGGTCCGGCATAAGACCCTGAATAATTGCTTTTGTTGCAGTGTTCTGGAGATTCAGTTGATTGGTTTTTCCACCTAAAATGAAACAGAAAGATAAATCAGTTCTAAGAAGTACATTAACTGTGTCCATTAAGAAATTTCGTTAACCAGAAATCTAGATTTTAAAGGTGAAGATATTTAAAAACGGGTATAATGGTGAGTATGGCATAATACTTATTTTTCATATAATTTCCATCCTCATTTTCAGTTATACTCTTCCCATTAGACAACTTAAACAGTTGTCTAAAGTAGGTGAAAACACATTCACAAACATCTTTCACATGCACACTGTTGCTTTGATACACTAGGGAAAGCCACGGCCTGAGATTGGAAGACAGTCAGCCTCGAATGTCAGACGCACTCTGCAAGGAAGGAAGGCCGCCTGAAAGTGAGGGGGGTATGGACGGCTGCACGCAGCTTCCGACACGGGCACTTTCCCTAGGGCCTCTCCAAAGCAAGCCAAAGCATCTCTGAAGCATTATTAGCGATCTAATCACCCTGACTTTAATTACTTTGCCGACTAAGGTCCGTCTAGTCAAGGCTATGGTTTTTCCTGTGGTCATGCATGGATGTGAGAGTTGGACTGTGAAGAAAGGTGAGTGCCAAAGAATTGATGCTTTTGAACTGTGGTGTTGGAGAAGACTCTTGAGAGTCCCTTGGACTGCAAGGAGATCCAGCCAGTCCATTCTGAAGGTGACCAGCCCTGGGATTTCTTTGGAAGGACTGATGCTAAAGTTGAAACTCCAGTACTTTGGCCACCTCATGCGAAGAGTTGACTCATTGGAAAGGACTCTGATGCTGGGAGGGATTGGGGGCAGGAGGAGAAGGGGACGGCAGAGGATGAGATGGCTGGATGGCATCACTGACTCGATGGACGCGAGTCTGAGCGAACTCCGGGAGTTGGTGATGGACAGGGAGGCCTGGCGTGCTGCGACTCATGGGGTCGCAAAGAGTCGGACACGACTGAGCAACTGAACTGAACTGAGTCACCCTGAATCTGAGCATCACTGGCTCAGCATGCTGAAGGAACCACTCATCGTCTGGCTACTTAAAAGTCAGCTGCTTTCTGGAAAAGATCCCAAACTCCCATGGTCTCTCCATCAAACCAGGTTGATCTCTAAGTTTTGCTGAAAATGCTAGTGATTCAGTATCAACTTGAAAGCAGATTTCCAGACACGCCTTCTTCTCTATTTCTGGCAGCGGTCACTGCCTGAGAAAAGGACAATTAACTTAAAACTGCTCCTCCAGCAGTAGCCGCAAAAGGGCCAGAAGTCTGCTGAATTAATCAAGCATAACACAGGCTGCCGCGCATTTTAACCGCAGGTCGCTCTAGTGGTAAAGAGCCCGCCTGCTAAGGCGGGAGACGCAGGAGACGCGGGTTCAGTCCCTGGGTCGGGAAGATGCCCGGGAGGACGGCATGGCAACCCCTCCAGTATTCTAGCCTGAAGAATCCCGTGGACAGAGGAGCCTGGAGGGCCGCAGTCCACAGGGTCACAGAGAGTTGGACACGACTGAAGTGAGTTAGCTCTCAATAAAACAAAATTAGTTATGTTAAGTCTGAAAAACGATGATCCGATCGCCTCTGCTGCCCACCACTAAAAGGCAGGTCTGAGCCTGTTTCCTGCCAAAACCCACCTCCACACATGCATTTTTGTCCAAGAGGCTAAACTTGGTTTCAGAAACGCCTATCATTTAAAACTCATCCTTGACAAAGTGCATCAGGTGAGTCTTTCACTATGTGCTTCACTAAAAAGAAAAAAAGGTGCCTTAGAAACACCGTGGACTAGAGTTCCTCTCTGAGAGGCATACAGTATACTATTTTAAAGACTGAGAATCCTGTAATAAAAAAGCTTTAACTCTGATTAGAATAAGCGACTAAGTGAAGTTGCTCAGTCGTGTCCGACTCTTTGCGACCCCGTGGACTGTAGCCCACCAGGCTCCTCCGTCCATGGGATTCTCCAGGCAAGAGTACTGGAGTGGGTTGCCATCGCCTCCTCCAATGGCACTCTTCAAATTTATCTGACCATTAAACTGTTTGATTATATAACAGCTATCCCATCCTGCTAGAGATCATGGAAAGCGCTTTGGGAAAGAGTAGTATAAACAATACGCAGAGCTCATCTCCTGGTGCTAAAACAGCTACAAACATCCTGTTCTAGATTCATTTACGACTCCTTTTATTTACTCTGTTTACTTTAGGTTTGATCACGTCGATACCGGAGCGTCAAGACTGTCTTACTGGCTTGGGTCACGGCAGTAAGGACGCTGGGTCGCCACGGAAAATAGACCCAGTTTTCACGGAGAAATTCTCTGCTTTCTCCCTCCGTTTCTGTTTGTCTCTGGGGTGTCTGAGCAGGAAGTGGGGGTCTGCTTTTGGAGATGCTACAGCAGAGATGGCCGAGGGCTGAGGCTGAGGCTGGTTCAAAAACCACCCAAGTCATTTCTTTAAAAAAAAAATAGTTTTATTTGTTTGTTTATTCTTGGCTGCACTGGGTCTTCACTGCTTTTGCAGCTGCCTCTAGCTGTGGTGAGCAGGCTTCTCACTGCGGTGGCTTATCTTGCTATGGGGGCTTTCCAGGGGGCACTCCTGGTGAAGAACCCGGCCTGCCAACACAGGAGACGTGACCGACTCGGGGAGACATGAGTTTGATCCCCGGGTCGGGAAGATCCCCGGGTCGGGAAGGTCCCCTGGAGGAGGGCGTAGCGACCCACTCCAGTGTTCTTGCCTGGAGAGCTGCATGGGCATAGGAGCCCGGTGGGCCACAGTCCATGGGGTCACACAGTCAGACACGACTGGAGTGACTTGGCACGCGTGCGCACAGACTGGAGTGACTTGGCACGCGTGCGCACAGACTGGAGCGACTTGGCACGCGTGCGCACATCGTGCTGAGGCGCTCAGGCCACGGGCGGGGGTCTGCAGGGCTGCAGGGCTGCAGGGCTCGGGCTCAGCAGCCGTGACGCAGAGGCTTAGCTGCTCCACAGCTCGTGGGATCTTCCTGGACCAGGGCTTGAACCCGGGTCCCCTGCGCTAGGAGGCAGATTCCCAGGCACTGCACCCCCAGGAAAGTCCTCCACATCACCTCTAAGGGTCTGATCCTTCAGTCGCACTTGCTTGGAGTACTGAAGAGTTTGGTGTTACCAGCAATTAATCCAAAAAAATTAACCTACTGATTACTTGGAGGGAAACTGATTACTTTTTAAGACAAAGGGAATTCTCAGAGGTACCACAAGTAAGGGACTTATATACTGACTGTTAGCATCACAGTAACGTTCAAGAGCCTCTTAAATTTCGCACGGCGGTTTATTTTAGAAAACAAACTGCATTTTTAGAAGTCGAAGTTATTTAAAAATCGGGCAGTGTTCTACAATGAAAACTCTGAACGGAGGCTTGAGAATAAAGTAAAGCCGCCCACGACTGAGTCACTTGCGCGGGTCAGCATGGGGAGTGTGTGTCGTCTTCTGAACCAGAGTCACTCTGCAGAGGCTGTGCCGAACCCGTGCTAATAAGGAAAGGTTTCTTTCTAGTGACCAAGCAAGCAGCCGAACATGTCATCTGTCTGTTTTGTTTGGGATTTTAAATCCTCTACGGAGTAAGATGCCCCCGCTTAGAAGAAATAGAGCACGTCTTCCTCTTTAAATGAGTTGGGATGAGGCCTCCAACAGAAGGGAGTCCAGCTCTGTGTGACCATTTTTACACCAACAGAAGGAGCAAACGTTACGTTTGTATGAACACATACACGTTACACAAACAGGCTATTACTGAGTATTTGCGCACTGTGTGAAATTGGATTTTATGGGAAGAAGGGAGACCTGAGAGATGCACTGCGGGGCGTCTCTGCCGCCATCACGGCCAAGGCCACTGAGCCCTCGGATGGGCCGCCACTGCTGCGCCTCGTTTACCGGCCCATTTAGTCCCCACGACCAGGCCTCCCCGTGAATGTGCCAGTGCAGGGGAGGCTGCGGGCCCCACATTCTGCGTGTGTTCTCCGGCAACGTGACGCTGTTTTGAGTTTCAAGCCTCGCGGCAACCCCATGAGGCGGGCGCCAATACCGTCGCGCGTCCCGCGGAAGAGGAAACCGGGGCGCTGAGACACTCAACGACCAGCTGGAATGAAGGAGCCGGGCTTGAGCGCAGGTCTCCAGGACACCCGGGCAGCGGCAGTCCTCTGCGCACTAAGCTTTGCTTTTGGCCATGCCGCATGGCTTGCAGGATTTTAGTCCCCTGACCAGGGACTGAACCCCAGGGCCTCGGCAACGAGGACGTCAAGTCCTACCACCAGGCAATTCCCAACGTGCTGTGTACTGTTTCAGTTGATTATAAATTAAAAACAGGAATTGAGAAAGGAAAAACACAACCAAAATTTAACTGTTAAAAGTTTTACACAACTATTCGATCCTCATGATCAGTAAGTTTGTTTACCTTTTGCTTTTCTTGCTTTAATGCGTCATTTATGCCCACTGTGTCTACTTAGAGTTTATAACTTAATGCATCATTGCTGAACAACATTCTATCAAGTTAATTAATCGTAGGTGGCTCAGTGGTAAAGAGACTCAGGAGACCCAGGTTTGATTCCTGGCTGGAGAAGATCCCCTGGAGGAGGAAATGACAACCCACTCCAGTATTTTTGCATGGAAAATTCCATGAACAGAGGAGACTGGCAGGCTATAACCTATGGGGTTGCAAAAGAGTCGGACATAACTTCGCGACTAAAGAACAACATAATAAATCATAATTTACTCAGCTGGTCACAACCGTTGGAGGTAACTTTCAAGTGTCCAGAGGCCAAAAGTATTCATCCATGTTGAAACAGAGGTAGTGAGGCTTTTTGATAGTATGAAAATTATGAGCCCAATAGCTAGGCTTTAGATTTGAGGCAATGTTATTTTCTTGAGTAGAGGATAAGATTTAAAGCTCAAAAGATTAAATAAAACAAGTCTTTCAAATGAGATTAAAGCAACACTTAGCACTACACATTTTCGTTTCCTGTGTGCCAAAAGTTGCTAGTACTCTAAAACACAGTTGGTTTTCTTACCTGAAGCTGGAGTCACAAGAAGTTTGTATCCACCAAATTTCCCTCTTGGAGCCTTCCATGAAATCTGGATACTATCATGAGATAATACATTATATCTTAACCTTGTGGGTGGAGGGACTGAAAAGGAAAAACAAAAAGTTGTTTAAACATTGAAGCTTTTAAGCTTTCGTTGTTAAACGGAAAAGCCAGAGTAACGTAATCAGAATACTCAAGACTCAGGACTTCACGTTCTTTCTACAACCCCGTTAGTGAATTAATCTGTTTGCAAAATAACACAAACCCAAGAGCATTTGTTTCTGACTCAAGAGGTAAGCATTTGCCAAGTTGTACTGATCTTGTGTACTTTTTCCAGTGGTCATGTATGGATGTGAGAGTTGGCCTACAAAGAAAGCTGAGCGCCGAAGATGCTTTTGAACTGCGGTGGTAGAGAAGACTCTTGAGAGTCCCTTGGACTGCAAGGAGATCAAACCAGTCCATCCTAAAGGAGACCAGTCCTGGGTGTTCTTTAGGAGGAATGACGCCAAAGCTGAAACTCCAATACTTTGGCCACCTCACGCGAAGAGTTGACTCATTGGAAAAGACTCTGATGCTGGGAAAGGTTGAGGGCTGGAGGAGAAGGGGACGACCGAGGATGAGATGGCTGGATGACTCGATGGACATGGGTTTGGGTGGACTCCGGGATTTGGTGATGGACAGGGAGGCCTGGCGCACTGTGGCCCATGGGGTCGCAAAGAGTCGGACACGACTGAGCGAATGAACTGGACTGAACGGAACTGATCTTGTGACGAATAACTATGATTTAGGGTTAGAATGTAACACCCTAGGCTAGCTTAATGAAGCCAGCTTTGCAAACTAACTTTATTACGTTACAAGGATGAACGTTTCTGCTCTGAACACATAAACTTTTGTAATCTAGGTAGACCATGATCTGTTTTATGCCTTTAGGTTTCCACTTTATTAACTCAGTAATTTTTATGATATGATAATTTAAGGCTATCACAGACATAGGACTAAGGGCAATCTTCTCCAATAGTTCACTAAAAAGGTCTGTACTGCTTTTTTGTGTCATTCAAACTTCAAAACACGTTCTTGGAACTCTACATCAATGTTCCAGAATTTCAAAAGAAATACTTTCATAAGATTTTTACTGTATAATATATAAATTAGTTTGTCACAAAAGAAAATTTAATGCTTGACAGAAAAGTTAGCACTTATTACCTACTTCTATGCCTGGCCTTTCTTTCCCACTTTACGGCAGAGTCCAGGGAAGGAAAGAAATACTCATTTCAATAGGTATGTAGTATTATGTGGGGTTTAGATGTTAGTGTGGTTCCCAGGCCTGTCATTTATTAGATGAATAATCTTGAGCAAGTGATTGCTCCATTCAAAGCCTTGTTGTTAGAAAAGGTGGCATGGAATAAGTGACAATGTTAAAGAGGACAATGGACATAATCTGTTGTAATATCTACAACAAATGTTTGTTCCCATCCAGCCTTACTTCATCTAATGGATGATCTCTAAAGCTTATTTAATACTCACAAGAATACATTACTGTCCCAATTTTATTCGTAAGGGGAGCAAGAAGACGCTAAGACATTCATCCAGGTTCGCATCCTGGCTCATGACCATCTTTGACCCCAAACAAAATGCTCTTTTTCTTCAGGAGAAGATTTATATTAAGAAGTCACCCTTCACTGAGCTAGAAGAATGGGCGATTTACTCCTCATCAAGCTCTCCGCTCATCTGAAATCAGTGAGCACCTAAGAACACAATCTTAAGAACAGTGTTCTCTTTCTACTTTCCCTTTGCTACATTTCAGTAAAGAATGCTAGTCAAGCAATAAACACACTAGCTTTCCATTCTCAGTTTGACATGAACAAGTCTACATTTCTCCAGCTTATGGGAAAGTATGGATTTATCATAAGAACTACTATTCTGAGCTACAAGAGAAAGTTGGCTAAACCTAAATTTGGATGAACAGAGAAACTGATACTAGTTCGCTTCCTCTGGAACTTGGGGAGAAAAATCTATTTATAGATAGATTCTTATTATTTACAGAAGAAAATTAAAAATAAGAATTTTAGAATGTTAAACAGTACATGCAGTTTCTGAGCCAAGCCTTGCCAGTGGGCTGGTAGACATGGTTGGCTGAGCTTACGCAAGGTTTTGCATGAATGCACAGGAGACAGGGGGTGGGCACGCCTGGGAAGCGTCGAGTGCAGAGTGCAAGCAGAGGGGAGGCTGCCCTCTGGGCAGTCCCCGAAGGATCGCCCGATCTATCTGCACCCAGGCATCTTGCCCGACATCTCAAAGGAGGGCAGAGAACTAACGCTCAGGATTCCTGGGTTAAATATTAAGAAATCTCTGTAGTATGTTCTACCCAGCTGCTGTTCTTTAAATGCAAGCTTTTAGCCTGCAACATCTTTTTAGTCAACAGCTGACCTTCTGAACCTCCAGGAGAAGTGATGAGGGTGACCACACCCAGACACCAGATCATGCCCAGAGATCATGGATGGTGCTCCAGAACCCAGAAGGCCAATATCTTCCATTGACCCACCCCAGGAAATAAAAGTGAAGCAAAGGCAACAACCCAGTCCATCAACATTCAGAAACAATTTACAAATGGCTTATACAATGACGGTCCCATTACAGCTACGAGCGAAAGGCAATGTTGCCATTTTCTTTTATCAACAGAGCCCGTCTGCTGCCTATATGCATAAACAGTCTCACAGCTATTAAAAGGAAGTCTTGGTTAGACACAAAGTTTACATTTCCTTCAGGTTTCTGCCTTTAGGGAAGAAAAGCAGGAAAAGAAAGCAAGCAGCATGAGGGCACAGCTTCGAGCCTCGGAGCAGTTCCGCTTGCACGTTGGGACGGCGCTGGGACTGAGGCAAGGGCAGAAGGGCGACAGGGGCACGGCGAGCACAGCGCAGAGGCCACGGTTCTCATCTCGAGGACCAAACTCGCGGGCAGATCTATGCCAGGGCCGAGGCTTTTCTTTCTGCAAGCACTCAGGAGCCCCTTCAGTAAGCGTATGCACTTAACTCCAGTAATAAATGTAGATGCTTGCATGAACGTGGCTCAAAACTTAATCTGTGTCAGTTAACCGCTGTTTTTAAATTTCAGGGTATTTTTCCTTTTTGGTGCAGTTGTAGATGGGACTGTGTTATTTCTCTCTCTCTCTCTTTTTTTTTTCCCCTTGGTGTATAATTGCTTTGCAATGCTGCGCTAGTTTCTGTACAACAGAAAAACTTTGTGCTATACAAGAAACTGAGTCAGCTATATATACATAGATCCACTCCCACCAAGCCTTCTTCCAACCTCCACTCAACAGTTAAAATTTACTCCTCTTAAAAAAGACAAAAATTAAATGTAAAGCTTGATTTCTGGCACACGCTGAGAACCCAGAGAAAGCCAGCAAACTCATCTTTCATACAGTGACGTCAGGCATTCTGTGTGAGCTAGGGCCAGTTACAACTTTTGTGAAAATACAACCTTCATTCCAAAGGGGGACTGCAAGGGGGGACTACGGAGCGTCCAGCCGAAGACTGCAGGGTTAGGCTCGTGGCTGAAAGTACAGGGATATTTTTATTTTGTTGTGCTGTATTTTTTTTGAGAGAGAAGATTTTTCTTTAAAGATTTTCACCACAATCATCCTCACAGAAATCAAAGCTCAAAGGCAGAAAAGGAATGTTTATTTCATTCTAAAAAAGCCTGACTGTTATCAGGTACTCAGGAAATTTCATTTCATAATATGACATTCATTAAAGGACTGATTTTCTGCCCTCCCTTCCTTCCTTGCTTTCTTTTATTTCCGCTCAACTCCGCTGAAATCTTGCTGTTTTGACAAGGGACAACCTATGTTTATTTCTAATGGAATAGTCTCAGTAATTTCTTGAAACACTAATTTTTACCACCAGGGAAGTCCCTCACTGAAACACTGCCTTTCACCAAGGAACACTAACATGAAGATCTTCTGTTCCTCCCTACCCACAGTCACCTCCCTTCTGAATTTCCAACAGCACCTTGGTTTTCTTCCAAGGAACAGCACGCCCTCCCCGCTGCACGGAGCCTTGGCTGTGCTGTCTGTCAGCCATCCTCCCTTGGCGAAGCGGGGAGAACATGACTCAAATCAGTCAGGCAGACTCTCCCAAGAATCTGAAATTTGTGTCCAGCCATGGAAGGATGGAAAACAGCTCTGACATTTCATTCCAAAAACATGCCTTCAAAGAAATGGTCACTAGTTCCTAGAAACTATATCCAGTGTGTTCCCGGATTCCTACACTTTCCAAAGCTTATTTAACTATTGTATGAACCACTTCATTATCTACCAGTAAATATACTTTTTGCTTAAATTGGGCAGAGAAAGTTTACTTTCTTTGCAACCAGAAATCTCTGAGTGATGGAGCCACGTGGGCAGCAAGAGTATCTCCGCTTTCAAAACACAGTTCCGGGTGCTATCTCAAAGAAATGACTTCGGCAAAAGATGCTGAAACAGCAGAAAATTATGTGGCTTATTTTTCCAAGTGATCTTCAAAAATCCCAAACAAACAAGCTTTTACCTCATTTTTTAACTAAATGCATTTAGAGAACACTTGTTCTATAAGTAGGAGAAATTAAAATTTGAAGGAAATTTATCATGGGATATGCCAGAGGGTTCTTTTTTGCTTGCATAGAACCTATTCAGCGTCTGTCAGGCCCTTAGTAACCTTTAGACTGTGCATTCAGTTTTAAAGAAAGGAGCAAAAATAAGGACCAGGTATGAAGTGGCAGCAATATTGTGTAGACACTCTTTTAAAGAGACAAGGCATGAAAAAAAAAAGTGAATATAAAAAAAAAAGAGAGACAAGGCATGACTGAGACACATAGGCACACACCTTACAGCTCCCTATTAACAGAATTGATTTTGAAAATTTGACTTCAGTTATTAAATTTGCATGACATTTCAGAAATATATTAAAAATGAGCCATTTAACCATCTACCACAAAATTAATATGCTCAGCCACTAGTGACCTGTAACTTCATCAAAGTTGTGCCAACCTTTCTACAATGTAAACAGCTGGTAAAACTGAGAAAAAGCCAACAGGCAACCCTGCCTAAAAACACAGCTGAACCAGTGAAGCACTAGTCAGGCAAACAAAAAACGATCATCAGAACCAACATGGCTAGACTCCCAGACCCCCGCGAATCTCTTATACGTTTTCCATACCTTGACCCTGGACAATGGTGCAAAGATAAGTAATCACAAAAAGTGCTGGAAACACCCAGTACTGCATCTTGCAGTGAAATATCTTCATTTTATTTCTTGTTTTCCACATGGGATGCAGCAGCAGTCCTAGAAACAGAGAGCACAGGGGTGTTTTGAGAAGGCTGAAAATAAAATATGTAGTCATCTGGGGCAGGCAAACAAGCCAACGTGTGCTGGCATTTTCAGGAAGTAACTCATTCCTTAGGGCACGGTATAGTTCACTCTAAACGTAGGCTAATCAGAGGGAGATTTTTGACGAGATGCTGTAAAGGAAGAGAATGACCGGGAAACATCGCCCTGTCTCACTAACGCGGAGCGACTCGGGATCTGGCGCGGCTGCTGGGCCGCTGCGGCGGGCACCTGCTTCTTGGGTCCTTCCCGCAGTGAGTTCTTCCGTGGTCCTTCCACGCGGCGCTCACTGAAGGAGAGGACTGGGGCCTCTTTAGCAGCTTCTCAGCAGAACTCAGCCCTGCGCAGGGGCCCACACAGGGTGCCTCTGGGAGGGTCCCATAACTCAGAGGCAGGTCTAGGGGGCGGTGAGCACTGGGGGCACCGCGGGGCGGTGAGCACTGGGGGCACCGCAGCTTCTCGTGGAGTGCAACCCTTTGCTGCTGCTCGCTCTCCCCAAGTTCCTGCAAGACTGACACCAGGCAAGTCTTCAGAGATGAAGAGTCAGGTCTCTGTGAGGCAAGACCTGGGCAATGACGTGTCCGAGGGCCTCCGAGGTTCTGTCGGTCTCGGGTCTGTGAGCAAGCCTTCACAGTGCCCCCAGGCCTGAATTTTTGCAACCCTGGACTGTCTCTGCAACCCTCTGGATTCCCCAAGAGTCCCTTTAGCATCTGCTACTCAGACACTTTTTCGGGTCTAAAGAGCCCTCGGGGAGCCCTCCCCCCAAGCTAACTTATCTTGTATCTGCGTGCTGCTTTTATGTCAGTTTTGTACAACTGTTTTCCTCTAGATCTATGTTAATAACCAAAATTGACTGAGAGTATTCATTTCTTAAAAGGTCTGGTGTCAAGATCACTCTAGCTTCATTTTTTAAAATGTTAGAAGGTCTTCTATATTTTCATTGTTTTGCAATAGCTTAAGTACCATGAGAATGACAGACTCTTTAAAAGCCAAAGAATAATTTGAGAGAGAAAATCATATGAGCCTATTCCCTTTTGGAAGCTATTTCCTACACAACTTTTGTCTTATTTATAAATCTACTTAGCTTATTTACTTCTTGGTTTTCTAGTCTGGATATTTTCCCATGAAGTTATTCTTCTAATTTTTTTTAATTTAAATTTTTTTTTTAATTGGAGGATAATTGCTTTACAGAATTGTGTTGGTTTCTGCCAAACATCAACACGAATCAGCCCCAGATATACATCTGTCCCTCCCTCTGAAACCTCCCTCCCACCTCCCTCCCCATCACACCCCTAATCTTTTCATTTCAATTTTCACATTTATTGGCAGAGTTGTGTGATCTCTCAGTTGACAACATATTTTCTGGTTATAGCTCCATTTACTGTTGTTGCTCAGTCGTGCCCGACTCTTTGTGATCTCTCGGACTGTACCCCACCAACTCCTCTGAATATGAGATTTCCCAGGCGAGAATACTAGAGTAGGTTGCCAATTCCTTCTCCAAGGGATCTTCCAAACCCAGGGATTGAAGCGCGCTTCCTGCACTGCAAGCCGACCCTTTACAGCTGAGCTTTTTCGGAAGGCTCCACTCTCAGCATCAAACTGACGTTCTCCTGCCTTTCTCTTTTCTCTCCAAAACAGACAAGCTACATGTTTGCCAGACTGTAACTTTCTGAGGATAGGTTTTGACTGGCAGTATTAGTTCTGCACTTTGCTTTGCTTTGCTGCTCTTATTTTTTGTTGTTTTGTTGTTCTTTTTCTTTATTTAGTCCTTAATGCAATATTCTTTATTTGAGGCCATTAATTTTTCTCTGGATATTCTTGGGCAGCCACATACAAGCTTTAATTGCCTTTTTAACCCAAGAGTTATTTCAGTGAATGTAGCAAAAGATAACTCTATGAACCTTCGAAACAATATGATTTCAGATGATTCATGCACTTAAACTTAATCTGGTTTTATTCCAGAGTAACACAGTATACCCAAAGAAACAACTATATTCCTTCAAGTAATCATTCATAAAAAATTTTTCTTGGCAACTACTTTTTATAATATCCAGTGACATGCTAGATGCAACTCTTTTGTGTTGCAACTAAAGGAAGATACACGTGCTTTAATAATCACATAAATAATCACATTAAGGTCTATAATTAAAAAATTAAAGAATATACTCGTTTATATTTAGAGGTCCAAAAAATATCTCCCCCAACCCGCCTACCAGACTTCCAAAATGCTAATTATTAAAGAATATTTTAAATTAAGACATTCACATACAGGAAGCCCCTTAAAATTCCTAATGGAATGGGCAACATATTGAGTGGCAATTATATATATAATATATATGGCTTTTTAGCCTGGATGAATTTATTATTAATTTGTTACAGATTGGTGAACCAACTGTTTGTCAGAGCACAGAAGAAATGGGACAAACGGAGAATTCAAATTAAATACAGGGAGAAAGGCTCCGAGTCATCGAGACCGCTAACCCTGCCGAGGCGAGTAGAACAAGATTAGGTGGGTCATCCCAGGGGTCATGGGACTCCCCAGGCAGAGCTAGAGGCAGAGAGTCCCCCTGCAATGCAGCTGACCCGGGTTCAGTCCCTGGGTGGGGAAGATCCCCTGGAGGAGGGCATGGCAGCCCACCCCAGTGTTCCTGCCTGGAGAATCCCATGGACAGAGGGGCCTGGCGGGCTGCAGTCCACGGGGTCGCAGAGTCGGACACACCTGAAGGGACTTGGCATGCACACACTCCAGACGGCTGTGAGTGACTCTTCTGTAGACAGAAGGCCTGAATGTGGGGGCCTGAACAGGTACAGGAGCAGGCATCCGCTCCATCAGGACCAAGACCGTGCCCCTCAAAGGAGAACTGTGGCAGTGGAACCACTCTCAACCCAAAACAAACATTCTAAGATTTTGTTCCCCAAATATGATAACCACAAGGCTCGATGAGAACGTGGCAAAGAGAGAGGTAAGCAAACAACTTGCCTTTCTGCCTGCCCTTTAAGACTGGGGATTTTCTCAGGCATCCCACAATACTATGCTAACACAGGACAGGAAGTCCTTTTCCAAGCTGCAGTCCAAGGCACTTCTCATCAAAGCACTGCAGTCCAGTGCAGTCCAGGTGTTGTGAAGCAACGCTTGACATGCCACATTAGAAGCTGACCTGCATTTCACACAACGTAAACACTTCTCATCAAAGCACCGTAGTCCAGTGCAGTCCAGGTGTTGTGAAGCAACGTTTGACATGCCACATTAGAAGCTGACCTGCATTTCACACAACGTAAATAAACAAACAGACCAATGAATCAGTGCTGCCCTTGACTTGGCAACCGTTTTCCGGAAACCGCTCGCTATTGCTCTTGTTCAGCCACTAAACACGTGCAGCTCTCTGTGACCCCGTGGACTGCAGCACGCCAGGCTCCCCTGTCCTTCACCATCTCCCAGAGCGTGCTCAAATTCGCGTTCATTGAGTCAGTGATGCCACCCAGCCATCTCGTCCTCTGTCGTCCCCTCTCCTCTTGCCCTCGATCTTCCCCAGCATCAGGGCCTTTTCCACTGAGTCAGCTCATCAGGGGCCAAAGTACTGGAGCCCCAGCTCCAGCACCAGCCCTTCCTTGCATATTGTTTATACAGAAAAAAATTGTAGCCATAGCTTTTCTTTAAATTTTTCCTTTCTTATTGTTTATTTTAAGTGAGATTAAGTCATACCATATTGGGAGAAGTGGACTCTTCATTTTCCCAAGGTTTTATGCCAAGTCTTTCATTTGGACAGTGAAATAGGGGTGAGAAAAAAATTCCAATTTCTGTTAAACTGCTATGAGATGTTTTTAAAATGTCAAAGCCTAATTTGCTGAAACACTGCCTAAAACCTTGCACAAAACAAATAATGCTGCCTTAATTTTTTTTTTTTTTTGGCTTAAAAACATCATGTGAGAAATGGCCATTTAGCTGTATTACTACAAGAAGGTATAAACCCAGTTTGGGGAAAGTTGATAATGTTTAGCACAAGTTTTCTCAAAACATTGTTACTCAATTATGCAATCAGTAACTCAAAACTATCCCCATTAGGACTAACTGACCCGTCCTCTGCTTCATATGTTTGTCTTATCCAATCTTATTTCTGCAATTAAGTTTAGGAAGGAGCAGAGGCCTTATACAAGCCAGTTTTATCAAAATCCCTTAAAATATTTATCCTAAAGTTTGTGTAAACTACTCATATAAACACACACACACACACATGCAAAGCTTGGGTAATGCTCTTCTCAGTCAGTGCTGACACACAAGAAAACCAAAGCTTGTTGCAGCCATCTGGGATACCAGGCCCTTCGAGAGGCTGCTGTTTGTAGCTTCAGAATTTTCCTTCCAGCAGTCACTACCGAGAGCCTACCAGCTTTCTGCTCGTGTTAGCCCCTCAGTCGTGTCCAGCTCTTTGAGACCCTGTGGACTGCAGCCTGCCAGGCCCTGCTGTCCCTGGCCTTCTCCAGGCAAGAGCACTGGAGTGGGCTGCCATCCCCTTCTCCAGGGGATCTTCCCGACCCAGGGATGGAACCCAGGTCTCCTGCATTGCAGGCAGATTCCTTACCCTCTGAGCCACCAAGCCACTGATGGCTCAGAGGTTAAAGCGTCTGCCTGGGATGCAGGAGACCTGGGTTCGATCCCTGAGTCGGGAATGTCCCCTGGAGAAGGAAATGGCAACCCACTCCAGTACTCTTGCCTTGAGAATCCCATGGAGGGGGGAGCCTGGTCGGCTACAGTCCATGGGGTCGCAAAGAGTCGGACACTCTACTCTAAGGGAGATACAAAACTTCCTACTATATGATCCCTGTGTCAGCTCACTTATAATTTTATTGAAAAAGAAGACCACAAGCAAATTTACAACCAAATGAAATAAGTGTGAAATACAACAGAGGTAACACAGACCGGAACCACGAGTAGAAATCTGGGCGCGAGGAAGACGTATCTGCCAACAGTTTGCTAGGGGCTCCTGACTAACTGGTTTACCCACTCCCTGACTTGGTTTCTTTACCTGTAAAATGAGCAAGCAAACTTCTACCTTATAGGATTGTGATGATGTAAATAATGTGCTTAGAAACACAGGTAGCTCTCCAAAAGTTCTAACTAGCAGCATGATAGCAACAGCTTGAAAGAATGTAAGGCAAAGGTAGTCAAATCATCAATGAATTTACTACTTGGGTAGATACTAAAGGACGAAGAGACTCATGAGAGACCCCATCTCATGAAGGCTGCTGTGGGACGAACTTGGTATAAAGGTTTACACAAAGACAGAAGATCCAGTTAAGGACACAGGCACCATTATCCGCATGGCTGAACTACTCTAAACTTTTCTAAGAACATTCCTATCCATTTTTTATCCTCGTCCAGATGACAGCTCTGTACAGGTTCAAAATCATCAACCATAAGAAGACTTGGAATTTTTGACTTAAGAATAATTCATAGACTTAGCAGTTCTCGTTGACAAGCCCATGCAAAGAACATTTGAAAGACATGGGAATGTTTCAGCAGGAATTAAGCCTAGGAAAAAGAAGAATCAGAAGCACGTAATAGATGTCTTCAAATATTTGAAGGGCTTTCACGTGGAAGATAAAACAAGACTATTTTGTGCAGCTTCTGCAAATAGTACTAGAATCAAGAGAGGGAGCCACACAGACATGGATTTGGACAGAAACATTCTCCAACACTCAGAACACGTTTGGCCCTTCCACTAGCAGTTCTGAGAAAGAAGCTGGCTGCGTTATACCCACAAGAGATGTAGAAGGGATTCCTGGATTTGTGGCAGGGGAACTGAACAAAATGACCTTTATGTTCGACCTCTTTCTGGACTCTGTGGTTTAGTCACTAACCCGTGTCCAACTCATTATGGCCCCATGGACTGCAGCCCGCCAGGCTCCTCTGTCCATGGAATTCTCCAGGCAAGAACACTGGAGTGGGTTGCCACCTCCTTTTCGAGGGGATTTCCTGACCTAGGGATCGGACCCGTGTCCTGCGTTGGCAGGTGGATTCTTTACCATGGCGCCCCCTGGGAAGCCCTTTTCTGGATTCTACGTTATCACTTTAATATCCACTTTAACTTCTGGGAGACAGCAAACACTAGGAGTAGCAGAGGACAGAGGAGCCGGCCCGCTGCTGCTCGCAGGGTGGCAGAGCTGGCCTCGACTTAGCGACTGAATAACAACAACAGATGCACTTTATGGGAGAGCTTTACAGCCGGTTGCTGATCTGTGTCCACAGATTTGCAGATAAGAAAGCAAGACTAAGAACAGGGCTGATGGCACAGCCCAGGGTGTTGACGTTGCTTCATTTTTGTAATTTCTTGTCTCCAGTGACCACTAGAAAGTACTCCTCACATCCAGAATAACCAAAAGGCTTTTCAGGATTGGTTAAGAAGTCTACTTAGAAACAGACCCTGGAGGAAATCAGTGTTTATCACTCTTTTCTGTTAGCCTCGCGACACAGGAGAAAGCAGCCCTGAGTTAGGAATACAGCCCTAGCTGTGTTACTGCTCGCTTGGCGACTGGTCCTCTGCCTCTGAGCGAACTCCCCACTGTGCAGGCATTGCGACCAGAAATCAAGAGGAGAGCCAGTCTCATTAGCATAAAGTGTCAGAGGGCAGAAGAGTTCAGGAATGCCAGAGACTAACCTTGAGAAAGGGTGCCTCAGAAAAGAGTGAGCCACAAGCCGGATGTGAGCACACACATCCAAAAACAAACAAACAAACAAACGCGTCCCTCGAGTCCTGGACAAATCAGAATAAAGGGTCAATTAGGGCTTCCTGGACAGCTCAGTTATTGGAAAACACCCTGATGCTGGGAAAGATCGAGGGCAGGAGGGGAAGGGGACGACAGAGGATGAGATGGCTGGATGGCATCACCGACGCGATGGACATGGGTTTGGGCGGACTCCAGGAGTTGGTGATGGACAGGGAGGCCTGGCGTGCTGCAGTCCATGGGGTCGCAAAGAGTCGGACACGACTGAGAGACTGAACTGAAAGGAACTGATAGTGCAGTTGGTAAAGAATCTGCCTGCAATGCAGGAGACCCTGGTTCAGTTCCTGGGTCTGGAAGATCCCCTGGAGAAGGGAAAGGCTCCCCACTCCAGCATTCTGGCCTGGAGAATTCCACGGGCTGTAAAGTCCATGGGGTTGCAAAGAGTCGGAGCGACTGAGCGACTGTCACTTTCACTAGTCAAGAAAATTCAGCAATCGTAAATAAATATACACTTAATATAATAATTCTACTCTGTCAACCATTAATTGATATTTATTGAACACTACATCCAATAACTACAGGATACATCTTTTAAAAATTTTTTCTTACAAAGTAGGCATTGTACAATGAGACAGCCCTAAAATGAGAGCTCATAAACTTCAAAAGACTCAAAGTCCGCAGAGGATGTTTTCTGACAACAGAATTAAAGTAGAATTAATAATATAATACATCTTTACAAACTCAAAATGGAAATTAAGCAACATGCTTCTAATTAATCCATGGGTCAAATGAGAAATCACAATGGAAATTTTAAATTTTAAAAATAGTTGAAAGGGAATAAAAGTAAGAAGATTCTCCACATGAAAATCTGTGGGATGCAACCTAAGAATTAGAGATAAATATTTACATAAGAAAGAAGATTTAAAAATCAATGATCTAATTTTTCACTTAAAGGAGACATAAAAAGAGCAAATAAAACCCTAATTAAGTTGAAGGATTAATAAAGATAAGCATAAAAACCAAAGATACCTGAAACAAATATTAGTGGAAATTAAGGCTAAAATTTGCTTATTTAAAATATTAATAAAAGTGAAAAACATTTAGAAAGGGTGATCAGTCTCCAATAGATTGCCTCTGCTTCTTACCCCATTGCGACTCTCCAGCTAACTTCACGGCCCCAGTAACTCTACTCTCTGAGTTGTGGGTATTGGAAGACATGTAGGTGGGCAGCTTAGCCCATACTCCACAACGTTCAAAGTGCATGACAGCCCATCGATAGATACTGACTGCGTGATCGGTGACTCCTCTGCCAGGGCTGAGGCGCACACAGCCGGCGCAGTGCACGCCCTGCAGCTGCCGAGGCTGAGGAACGCTGGGGGGCCAGAGGCCTTCTCTCCAGCTCGTGTGCAAAACTGGTCTCCAGGGGACACGGTGCCCGCCTCCTCCCAACAGGTCTACCCCAAGGGACCTTCTTCTAAATCCCAGAAAGACCTTATGTAGGATCAGAGCAGCCCAGTGAATGGCTCAAATGCAGAGGGGTGTGTGTGTGGGGGGGT